>VDFB02281492.1:102980681-103495993 GCA_007258455.2 Sequoia sempervirens | reverse complement strand
CTTACTCTCTTCTCCATCTCATTTGGAGAGAATTTCAACTCTTTTCCTCTAGCCTTCACCTGGCTAACCTCTATCAACTCATCACTATAAGACCCTTTTATCTTTGAGACTCTTGGAAAACTATTTTCCTTTCCATCTTCACCTTTCATGATGACCACACTCTCAAATTCCTTTACTATCTCTTGCCATTCCTTTTGGCATGCTGTCCTCTCTAACATCTTGTCTTATATCTGATTTTCTTCCTCTAGGAACCATGTCCTAACTCTTTCCAATTGTCCATCATCATCTTCTCTCAATATGTTACCTCCAATCTACTTTTCCACAACATCTTCCTCATGATTTTTTTAGTCACTTTGGCTCACAATGCTTATCTCTATATTTTCTGATTCTTTGTCCTCTTGTCCTCTCATTGGACAACTCTTCTATCTTATTATGCTCCCCATGTTCTTGTTTTCACTCTCATCTGTATTTCTCTCTTCGTCTAGCCCTTTGTCTTGGATTTCTTCATCTACCTTCTTCTTATCCAACATCAAATTTGCTGCCTCCTTAACCTCTGCATTTCCTAATTCATTCTCCTTTGTTTTAGCAGTGCTCGGCTGCTCCTTGATCTCTTTCCCTTTCAAGGGACACATCAATGTACCTACTATGAGTTCTTCACCCTTCTCAAGCCTTTCATGGATTTCTTCATTAATCTATTTTCTTTGATCCATTCTCTTTACTCCCAAGACCTCCTTGCCACTAGATCTTTCGACATTCTTACTGTCCATCTGCTTCCTTCCATTCTTTCTATCATCCTCTTGCTGCTTTCCATTATTTTCACATTGCTACTGCTATTGTACTTTGTGTGCTTGTCCCATTTGTGGACATCTTTATTTTCTCATAGTGTCTTCACCATTCTCTACTTTCCTTACGCTAGGAAAACCACTTGCATCTCTTTCTTCTATATCTCTTGTTAGGGTCTTTGTTTCAAAAGTCTTCATCACCCATTGCTTTGTATCTAACTCTCTTAAATCATACTTTTCCATACTTGATTGTCCCATAATTTCTTTGTTCCCTTCCTCCTGACTTGGCTTGTCTTTACACTTGACCTATCCTTTTTTAGATTTCACCTTCATCTCTTTAATCTCTTCACTCTGCAACCTTGCATCTTCATCACATCTTGCTACTTCAACTCTTGTCTTCTTGTTATTAGCTGCCTCTTTACCATGTTTTTTCTTCTCATGTCTCATGGACACTCTGCTACCCTACATCAAAATTATTTTTTTCCTACATTATTTCTCATCTTTTTCCATCAAAGGAACCAAAGTGAAAATCATACCATCCTTTTTTATCTCATAACTATTATCCCTTCCATCATATAAAGAAAATATATCATACACCCATGGAATTCCTAACAAGACATGGCACACACTCATGGGCACAATATCACACAAAATTTTGTCTCTATATACACCTATGTGGAATTCAACCCAAGCTTGCTCTTTAACCATCAAAACATGTTCACCATTCACCCAAGAAACTGAATAGGGTGACTCATGGGGTATCTTCTCTAATTGCAACTTATCTACCATTTCTTGAGAGATCAAATTGTCTAGACTACCTAAATCAACCATCACAATACATACCTTTCCTTGGCACTTGTAGGTGGTCTTAAATATTGCATTCCATTGTGTTGCTTCTCTGATCTCCATTTCCATTTTGACTTGACACTTCAGCTTCCAATTGCAACCAATCTCCTTCTGGAATCTTCTATGCTCTGATACCAATTTGATGCAATGCAAGGTAGTACAACAATCACTCTTCACCATTCAAAAGGTTTCCACCATTCTTTTCTCACAAATCAACTATTTGCTTGCATTTCCCATTTTTCACCTTGTGAACCTTGTAGAACAACAAGCTCACTTTTTCCAACTTTCCTAAGAAATTTTCCAAATGACTTTGCAATCCAATAGTTGATCTTGACACCCTTTAATGAGTCACATCACATACTCAATACTCCATTCTTACTCCTTTAGAACAACTAGGCCAAATTTGGCTTTCAACGTTGAAATAGGCTTCAATTAGGCTTCTTTTCCAAAGGGACCCTTCTCAAAACTCACCATTAAGACTTGAAACCACCCAACAATCTTTATTCAACTTTCAAAACCATAGAATAATCAACTTACAAGTCCTCACTTTCTCATTAAGACCCTTAACTCCAGAACCCTCACTTTTCTCCCTACTAACTAGGGCTTATTGAAAAAAAATACCCTGACCACTTATGATCTCAAAACCACTTCAATCAGGATTTGATATTCCTCTACATGCTCATTTCATGCACCAATTATGCTTCCCCGAAGCTTCATACATAGTTCCTTCACAAACCTATCAATTTCACCTCTTTCCACCTCTGACTCAACTATGTTTTCATAACCATACACTCATCTAGCCCCCTCATGTTCTTCAAACCTAAAAAACACATTAAAAAAAAGTTTCATACCCTGATTCAATAAGGTTTCACCTTATTCTCAATCACAATCCTTCATACACCCTTACTAGCCTAGCTTTAAAGGCTTAAAATTCTAAGTTTCCAATGGGGTAGCATGTAGAATTCCCTCCAAAAGATTTATCACCACAAAATAGAAATCCCTACATATATTCCTATCCTACCTAGGCCTATTCCACTAAATCACAACATGCACAGTAGGTGGAAATGCCTCTTTACTTCATTAGAACCCTCAAACCCTTGAATGTATCTTTAACAAGCAACCACATAAAATGTAATCAATCTCCCTCCAAAGGAAATATTAAGTCTTCAAACATGTTGGAAGTGGAAATAGACATAGGCCTACAACAACTCAGACCATTATGGAGCCAAGTACTTGCTATATGGACCCGTACACAGGTTGAGAATGGAGTAAAACACATAAATTTACAAAAAAAAAATTAGTGATATTTTATTGTTTTTCTTCTTCAAGATGCTACAAACAACCTTCCCAACAATGGATCACACATTTTTAAACATTTTCCAAATTGGTTCAACTTCCTAAAGCACCTAGAACTAACTCTATAACTTCCTTGACTCTTCATGTGCCTCGACATGGCATCTTTTTGCAATTTTACAACTTTGCTTAGCAACTTTTGTCATGATTTGCAATTTTACATTTTAGGATTAAAATTGTCTTCCTAGGACCTCTACAACATTAAAATGGCTATTATAGGTGTTATTACATCATAGAAATGCATATTCATATAAAAATCTCAAATTTTCCTCTTAGAGGCATGCTCCTTCAAAAGGTGCTCTTGCACCAGGAGTGGACTTTGAGTCTCGACTAGAAACCGAGTTGTGATAATCACATAAGGTTGTGGATAAATGCATGGTTAACTTATCCTGAAGGTTTTTATGTAAGTTTTCGATAAACGTCTTGTACAGATGTGAATCAGGAATTTTGACATCTACTTGAGCATACAATGACTAGTAACATGAAATGAAATCAATGAATTTCTCATTGGTATTTTGTCTACAATGCATTAGGTCAGCCATTGTCTTTTAGGGGTCATATGAACTTGAAAATGACTTATGAAGGCATCCACTGATTAATTGAATGATTAGATGGAATGATTGGGAAAGTTAAAAAACCACGTTAATGCAATATCCTTCAAGGTCCTTGGAAAAATTTTGCATAAAAGTTTATCATGAAGGACAAAATCACTGCATAAAGTTGTATAAGCATTAACATGGTTGATAGGGTCTCCTTTACCTCCATATTTCTCAAACCAAGGAATTTATATCCCTTGTGGCATTGGGTTACGTAAGATTTCTAAGGATAAGGGGCTGCTATAGACATGATATGTGGGTGAAGTTGTTTGACCTTGGCTAATGGTGAAAAGTTGTTGTTGCAGAGAGGAAATGGTGGTAAGGAGTTGTGTAAGAACAGGGTCGAGATAAGTGGTTTGAGGTGGAAAGGAAAATGGTGATGGAGTGTAGGTGATGTGAAGGGAAGTGAAAGGAATACTAAGGGCTGTGAAGATGGTGGAGAGGATTTGAATTCCACAAGAGAACTAGGAATGCTAGTGGGAATTGGGAAAGAAGGAGGCACATAACTAACTTGGTGCATAGTTGTTATGACTTGAGGAGTGGTATAAGTTGGTATGGATGCGATGGTTGAAGGGGGAGGAACTTGAGGTCCTTCTTGGCTTATAGGAATGTTTGTGGATTGGGTATTAGAAGAGGCATGTTTATTGTAAATCTCAACAATTCTCTTCATAACTTGTAAACAATCATCACTTTCAATCAAACGATGAAGGTTGTCAGTTGTAGGTATGGCGGTGGTGGAAATGTTTTCAAGGGACAAGTCTTGTTGTAAATGTACAAAATCCTCATGAATATTAATGACCTTTTCTTGTGGGAGGGGGTTGTTTTTGGTGTCAACATTCATTGGATGGAAAGATGAAGGCATAGAAGTGGTATTTTCAATGCCTAATGCCCCATTGTCCATACTAGGAGTAGGAGCTCTTGAGATCCCAAGGTCTACAATGAAAGAGATATCGTGGGAAGCCATAAGTTTATAACTACGTCTCACTAAAGTATTATCAATGGGGCACCTAACACTCATACAAGTACCACAAAAGATAGGGTGAATGCAAATGAAAAGTAATCTAGGAGCTCTAAATGAAAATAATATAAATTCTAATAACTATAATAGAGAAGTAACTACAAAAAATAGAAATGTAGGAAAATGCCAAAAAATGCCAAAAATGTTGTTTAAAAAGTGTTGAGGGACTGATTCGCCCAGGGTGGCGAATGAGTCCCAGTATGATATTTTTTGTGTTTTTCATAAATTTAAAAATGATTCTAATGCTTTTCATATGGAAATTAAGGATGCAAAATGCAATTTTTTAGTTTTTTCAATGATATGCAATGCAAAAATGAAATCTAAATGAATCTTTCACTAATGCAATTTGAGAAATTCTAGAATGCAAGAACCAAACAATACCCTAATTGAATGTTGATTCCAATGTAATCTAGGATGGAAAATGCAATTGAATTTATAAATGCAATGTTTTCAAAATGTAGGTTCACCAAAATGAACCATAGATTTTTGGCACCATGCACTTCTCTAGCTCTTCTAGAGTTTTTCACCTAAAAGGAGAGAGGTAGGGCCAAAAATGCTAAACCTAGGTTCATTCAAATTATGTTATGTGTGATTTTTTTTAAGCTAAATGAAGTGAAATAAATGCTATTAAGTGATCTAAAAGATTGATTATGAATGCAAAACTAAGATTTATGCTATGTTGGAAAACACACTGTGATATACAAACAATGAACTATGAATGAATAAAATGCAAAACATAAAGAGAAAGGTTGAATCAGAGTGCACTTGGGGAAGATTTGAGGAATTTGGAATGGTCTGAATGTTGTTTGAAATTACTAAAAAATCAAGAATGGGACTCATTTGCCCAGGGTGGCAAATTAGTCCTACTTCTGGTGAAATCTGTTAGGAACCAATTTCTGACTGTCAGGATCTGGAATATGACAAAAACTAGATTTTTAGTTTTAAGGTGGGACTCATTCGCTACTGGTGGAAAATCATTCCTCTCCCAAATTATTGAGAAATTAGGAGACAACTCTACAAAACCAGATTTGGAAATGTCTGCTTGTCGGGTTGCCGAAGTCAATTATGTAGGAAACGAACAAAAAACCTTCTCCAAGCTTGAAATATGATTGATTTGACTTCGAGCACCTAGTTTACTTGTTGACCAATCTTCAATCACCTAAATACTTGTTAAATCTACACAAAAAAATCTGCACACACACATGCAAGAGGGGAAAATGGTTGAGGGTTAGCAAATAGGGGTTTTCCTTGGTCAAACCCCACTTTGGGAATCAAACCCTTAATGAATAAAGTCTAGAAGAGTGTAGAAATGTTTTATAACACTTCACAACACCTTCACAAGATATCATTGTTTGAATTTTAGTACCTAAATGTGCATGTTCAAGCCATGTTACAACATAAAATATAAAAAAATAGATCAAACATCATGAAGCAAGGCCTAAAAGACCATGCAAATGACAAGGGTCTATTTTTCTATGGTGCAATTTCTTGTTTAGAGGAGGAGGGGTAGGCTCATCATTTTCAACAAGAGGGTCTTATGAAACATCACAATGAGGGGATGTAAATTTTAATTGTATTATTACAATACTTAACTTTTATTATTTATAAGTTAAATTTGACAATTAAAAGTATAGATAGTAAAATCATTAATTCACCATATCTATGATTCTATCACAAACATATAGCGCAAAAATTTAAAGAAACATAATAGTAATGAAATACATTGATTCCTCACAAGGAACTTCACACATTGTCATACAAATACCACAATGCATACAAAACATCAACAATTGATATTTGGTGGAATAACATCTTGAAACATGTGGGGGGTCCATACAAAACTCAAAGAAACAATCATGAACATGACCTATGCATTCCATGATACATAGTAAGAAGTGGGGAATTATATTACAAAACATATGTAATATAAAACAAACACAACAATATTAGAAAAGTTTAATGAGTTACATAAAGAAACTACTTACAATGGCTAAATTGGAAGAATTTGACAGCTCAATGCACCTTTTAGCTACAAATGATTTGGAGAGGCTACATAACTAAAAAATGCTAGAACTACTAAATCTTCCAATTAAAATACTTGTATTACAATATACACAAAAATAAAACCAACCATTGAATCTAATGATGATCAAATTCAAAATGAAATTTTACCATGCAAATGTAAAAAAATCAGCCTAACAACAAATGTATGAACTCAATTAGGACTTGTAAATTGATCTCTTGGGGAGGTTTTCGATATTGTTTACAATCTTGGACATAAACCATAATATGTTCCAATGTATGTTGTAGTAAGGGTTTATAACTACAATGGGCTACCATGGGACCAAAATGACCCAAAAAACATACTTATAATACCTATATCTCTAGTTGATCATAAGAAAAAACCACTATCCATGACATAAGAAATTACTATACATAAATCTCATGTCCTAAAAATATAATAGGAAATAATTAATATCAAGTAAAATAGAAATACAAGGAGTAACATTTACAACAATATTGATAGTGAAATTAGTAAATGGCCTTTGTATTCAACCAACATGCTCCTTTGAGTGATACTTTAAAATGCAAAAAAATTATACATAAATATCAAAAAATGATAGGAGGCTTAGTTATAATTTCCCTCATTATTAAAAGATGGCATGTAAAATTATCAAACCAATCTCATCCACATCAACTTTCAATTTAATTTTCCATTCCCCACTTCATAATATGTACATTGTAAAAATAACATTTTCAACTAACTCATTCAAAACCTTTTTGGTGTGTAGGTGGACACTTGACAATCACAACCCACTACAAAAAGATATTTTCCTCCTTGTCCAAATTATATTTCTTTTATTTTATTTATATAATTTAGATTAAAATAACTTCACATTTAAAATAACTTAACTTCTCATTCTTCATGCTATATAGCTTTCTACTAAAATGAGCTAATACAAATATTCTTCTAAAATATAATATTAACCCAATGCATAGGAATGAAATGAATTAAAAAGAAGTGTTGCATGGAAAAAAATTCTAAAAGAGGTCAACATCAACTAAAAAAAAATGTTAATGGTTAGTAAAAATATAATAAAAATATTTGTAAATTTTTAATTGTATTTCAAGACTATGTTTATGATTAACAATAATTTTATTTACCTTTTCCCACTCTTATTTCTCACTCTGCTTTCCCACTCTAGTGGTTTGAACTGCTTGTACGCATAGTGGATGCTTCCTCAGGGGTACCCCATGATCCCCATTGTTGTCCCCTCTTGACCCCACCCTACTTTCTAAACATCCACTCCCACCTTCCTTGGGGCTCCCTCCCTTTGTTGATTATGCAGTGATGCCCATGATTCATATCTTATCTGAATCCAATGGTTGGAAGGATGTCTCACTCAGCTATTCTCAAAGTCCTATTTTTAAATATCACTCTTGACTTGATATTTGTGGATTCTATCTTTGGAACTGAAATATCTCTTCCAAATTCTACCACTGATAAAGTAGTTTCATCTATGGAGAACACCATTGTGGGAAAAAATTTCTCCTTTTTCCCAACCATTGATATGGTCTAGAGATGGACCATGGCCAAATAGCAACTGAAAGGCTATGTTGAAGTTAGTGCTATGGCCAGAGGGTTGTTCCTCTTTAATTTTACAACTCCTAAATATTTACTCTTTGTTCTATCTTTGAGTCCATGGGTTTACGGGAAGCATAATTTGTCTCTCTACCATTGAAATCTAGGATTCAATCCTATTATTGACCATAACAAATCTACTCCTGTTTGGGTTCCATTGTCACGTCTGTTGCTAGAATATTGGGATGAATTAGTATTTCAATGTATTGGTGATTTGATGGGCCACTTGATTACATCCAATGTCATAAATTGAATGAGGTCTAGGTTAGTATTGCATTCTTTTGTGTTAATATTGATATTGATAAAACCCTACCCAACTTAGTGGCTCTGAGTTCTAAGTATGGATCATGGAACCAACAAGTATGCTATGAAAATGCTATAGATTTCTACTAGAAATGTTCCAAAATTGGGCACCTCATCTCTGAATGCAAGTCTTCTATGATAAGCCATGAAAATTCCATTAATATTGATTCTCCCATGGATGAGATCACCGCCAACTATTCTTTCAAATCTAAGATTTTAAATATTATTGAATTCCCTACCAAATCAGTGCCTTGTGATGGCCCTGTCACAAACCTTGTTGTGACCTCACCCAAAAAATATTTAGTTAACCCCGTATTTACCAAGACTCCCATGAAAAACCTACCATTTTTTCTTGTATTCATAGCTTGTAAGGTGGCTGAAAATCCCACCTCGGATCTACCAAACCTCCTAGTTACCTAGGAGCTGACTAAAGATCTGGAAGAGGGAGAAATACCTAAAGTTGTTATGGATGGAGAATTCTCAGAAACCCTATTCAAAAATATAGCTATAAAATCTCAAGATAATAGCCAAATCAATGAAGAGGATGAACGGTTAACTACAAAGAAAAAGGAAAAATAAAGGAAAGCTCATGTTGGTGTTGAATCCAAACCAAGCAGACCCAATCAAAGAGAAACTGGAAATAGAGAAACAACTAAGGAGATAGCTATAGGAAAGCTGAGGATGTTGGAAGCATCCTCAAAGAAGATGTAAAAATGAAATTTCTTTCTGGGATATAAGAGTGATCAACATCCATCATAAACAGCTAGCCCTAAAACACTATGTTTGGAAGCACAAGCTTGATATATTATTACTACAAGAATATAAAAAGAAAAAAACTAATTTTGAACTCATTTCTTTTAGTGATGTTGATGGGGCCTCGGGAGGCCTTGTTGTTATGTGGAATAAAAATAGACTAAGTGGGTACAAACTATTTCAAACAAAGAATAGCTTGGGGGTTCATTTCATCCATTCTAGGTCTACATAAATTCTAATCAACATTTATTTCCCTAATGTTAGGAATGGTAGGAAAGGTCTATGGCTTCAAACTAATGACTAGATTCAAAATAATAAATAGGCCCACATGTTTCTTATAAGGGACTTCAACTCTCCTTTATACCCCTCCAAAAATGTGGGGGTCTTATGGATTACTCTGATAGCATGGCAGACTTGGAATAACTTTTAAGTACTAATGGGCTTGTGGATATGGATTTTTAGGGTCAAAAATTTACATGGAATAACAAGAGACTTGGTGATAACTGGTGCAGGAGCACCTAAGGGACAACAAACAGTTTCTTAGGTGAAGAAGAAACCTAGAGGGTTAAATTTTGTTTTTGTTTTCATAAGGTCATGTAGACCATTTAGTGTTGAGCTTAGAGGTGTTTTTGATCTTTGGGAAAAAGGTTGTCAAGAGTTCATAAGTTTAGAAGCTCATTTTTGTTGAATGGTAAACAGTTGCCAAAGTTTGCAAAACACAATGGGTTTTATAAATTTTACCATTAGGTCATCAAAATGCTTGATCCAAGAAGCTCAACTATTTTTGGAGTCTATTTAAGGGATATCTCTACCCTGAAGCAAGGTTGGAAGCTTGAAAATTATGGTGAAATCTTGTATGATTGAAGAAAACAATGTTTTGTGTTTAAATTTCTGAATCATTGCATTTTGGAAGTCTTCTAATGGATTAGATTTGTTTCTATTTTGTTGTAGGATGTACTTTAGTTATCATTCAAGCATTTTTTATTCATTAGATAGCTTCTTGTTGAATTTTTAGGTATCTTTTTGTAGATAGTTCATTGTTGCCCTGTTGCTGCTCCGAACTTGTCTATTTTTAGAAAATGGGGTGCTAGAGCACTTTTCCACCTTACAAACCACACGGCCATTGAAAATAGAGCCTAGACACCATGCTTGTAAATATGGTAGTTGCTAGGTTTTTTTTGAGTGTAGGAGATGCTGGAAAGGTCTTGCCCTAGGCAAGCCAGACAGGGTCCGGCTAGGAAAGACCAGGAGTAAAAGTCTCATAACTTGTAGGGGTGCTTAGATTTTGAAGAAATTCCTTTTGTTGAATTTTTTTGAGGGTCTTGGAAAATCCTGGTGAGTATGAGGAGGCTCCACCAATCTATTTGGTGAGAGGAAACTTTGACAGTCCAAAATCATCCAAGAAAAGTTAGGAAACCCTAGGTTTTTAACCATTTTTGTGATTGGGCAGTGTACGGCCTGTACAGGCTCAAACCCTCAATAATATTTAATGTGTGGGTATGAGAATCACAAACCCAAAATGAATAGTACTGGTCTTTTGGTAGGTTTAGGATGAAATTGCATTTTACCCGGTGTAGAGACCTAATTGGGGCTCTAGGCTTGTAGCCCTTCCCAACCCTAGAAGAGGGTTTAGTGGAAGTGATGGTTAAGTGAAGTCTTATGATGGCATAAGAACCCTAGACAGATACTCTTGAAGCTTTTACAATGTACTTACACCTCTGCAAGTTGTCTAATTGAATGTTGAGAGAAATTGGCCTTTAGGAGGAATTAAGGGTCAAGGAGAGAAAGTGGCAAGCACCAAGAATGGCCTGGTAGTATGGAGGAACATTGATAGAGGGGCTGGCCAGTAATAATAGTGGCATCTAAACCTGAGGCAGGACCACTAGGACAGGGTGGAAGAGACACCTAGGAGTTCTTAGGAGCAAGGACTTAGAGCATGGGGCAGTGAGTGCCTCATCCAACCCCTTACCTATCAGATTGGTATAAGAGAAAGTTAAAGATTTGGGAAAGAATCTTGTATGTCAGACCTTGAGTCTAGTGATTGTTCCACCATGGTGACCAATGAAAAACTAGCTAAGATGGTTGAAGAGTAGGAAGAAGACAATAAACAATTGAGGGAAAGAATAGCCCAACTTGGGAAAGCAATGAGGAGTGCACAGTTTGAAGGAAGAATACGAAAGGAAGAAGAGGTTGTAGAGGAAGATAAGACCCTTGCACCTGACCCTGTTTTGAAAGAGGAGCCTTTCTTGAAGGCATTGAAAGCTTTGATTAGGAAAGCACTTGAAGGCATACCACTTTTTAGTGGAAAAATGGAACCTGATTTAGTCATGGACTAGATAGAAGGAATGGAGAATCATTTTGAGTGTGATGGAGTCACATAAGCATAGAAGGTAAAGGTTGCTAAATCAAGACTAAAAGGATCTACCTTGACATGGTGCAAATTCATTCAGACAGAGAGGGAAAAAGAAGGAAAACAACCCATATCAACTTGGAAAGGAATGGTTGCCAAGGTGAAAGAAGCCTACATGCCAGATGACTATGAGATTCAATTACACAAGAAGAGACAAAGTCTAAGACAAAAAGACCAAGATGTGAACACTTATACTGAAGAGTTTGAAAAGCTTTGTATGAGGTCTAATGTGACAGAGGATAAGAGTCTCAAGGTGGCTAGGTACCTTAATGGTTTGAAGTGGAATAACCAAGAGAAGATGGCTCTTTTAAATCCCAAGACAGTACATCAGTGTTACCAATTGGCTATCAAGATTGAGGAAAGAAGCAAGAGGAAGCAAGATCAGGCTTCTAAGGGCAGAGGCAAAGGCAGGGATCAAAGAGATCAAAGAGGACAGCGTGGTGGCTACCAAGGAAGAGGCAGTGATCAAAGAAACCAAGGTGAGCCAAAACTCATAGAGCATGGAGGTGAAACATCTTCTAGAGGAGGATACAACAGGGGTAGAGGACCTCAAGGAGGTTCAAATAGAGGAAGAGGAGTAGGGAGGAGCAATTACTATTTTTCAAACATGAAGTGTTATCATTGTAATCAAATAGGCCATCTTGCTTATAGATTCCCAGAGAAAGCATCTTCATCTAGCAATGAAAAGAGAGTGGATTTTGCACAAGAGGACATTATGAGTCCTAAAGCATCTGAGATCAGTCATATAGAATCTGAGGTAGGAGAGAATATGATGTTTAATAGAGTTCTGATCAGACAACCAGTCAAGGAGGAACATAAACAAAGAAGAGCTCTTTTTAGAGTAAGGTGCAAGATACTTGGCAAAGTATGCAAGGTCATAGTAGACTCAGGTTCAATAGACAATATAATCTCAGAGGAGGTAGTAGAAAAACTGAAATTGGAGAAGGTACCCCACACTAACCCCTACAAGGTCACATGGTTGAACAAAGGGCAGAGTGTTTTAGTGAATAAGAAAGTAACGATGGAGTTCTCCATTGGATTATATAAAGACAAGTTAATTTGTTATGTTTTACCCATGGATGCATGCCATCTACTACTGGGAAGACCATGGCAGTATGACAAAAGTGTTATTTATGATGGGAAAGAGAATACCATTTCATTCAAAAAGGATGGAAGGACCTTCAAGCTGCAGTCACTGTCAGAAGAAGAAGATGGACTGTCAAAGGCACAAAACATCATGTGGAGCAGTGGTAAGGAGTTCCTTAAGAACCTACACCAAGGGAATGAAGGGTATGTGGTTGTGTTACAACCTAAAGAGGAAGATAAGGCTGAAAAGATAGTCCTACCAGAAGCAGTCCAAAAGTTGCTTGATAGGTACAAGAGTATAGTCAGTGATGGTACACCTGCAAATCTACCACCAAAGAGAGCCATAAGTCATCAAATTGACTTCATACCTGGAGCCTCATTTCCTAACAAAGCAGCTTATAAACTTACACCAGATCAGAACCTAGAGGTAGCTAGGAAAGTGCAAGAATTATTGGATCAAGGCTTGACTCAAAAGAGCATAAGCCCATGTGCAGTGCCAGTGGTTTTAGCAACCAAGAAAGGAGGTAAGTGGAGGTTATGTACTGATTCTAGAGCAATAAATAGAATCACAATCAGATATAGATTCCCTATACCTAGAATTGAAGACTTAATGGATTGTCTTGGAGGAGCTTAGTTCTTCACAAAGTTGGATCTCAAAAGTGGATACCATCAAATCAGAATTAAGGATGGTGATGAGTGGAAGACAACATTTAAAACAAATAATGGGTTATATGAGTGGAGAGTGATGCCATTTGGTCTCTCCAATGCCCCTAGTACATTCATGAGGCTCATGAATGAAGTGCTAAAGGACTTTACTGGTATATTTGTGGTAGTGTACCTTGATGACATCCTCATATACAACAAGACAACAAAAGAACATTTGAAACATGTGGAGCAAGTTCTTAGAAGGTTGCAAGAGGAGAAGTTGGCAATCAATCTAGAGAAGTGCGAGTTCTTTAAGCAAGAGCTTATCTACTTGGGTTTTGTAGTGTCCAAAGGATCATTGAAGATGGATCCAAGTAAGGTGGAAGCCATCCTAAACTGGCCTACACCAACCACATGGACAGAGGTAAGGAGTTTTCATGGATTAGCTCAATTCTATAGAAAGTTCATAAGAAAATTTAGTGGCATATGTGCACCAGTTCTAGATACAATCAAGGGTGGTTTAAAAATGAAGTTTGTGTGGAGTCAAGAGGCTGAGAAAGGGTTTGAGAAACTGAAACAAGAAGTGGCAACTCAACCAATTCTCTTATTACCTAGTTTTGACAAGTTATTCACTATTGAATGTGATGCAAGTGGAGTGGCAGTAGGAGGAGTGCTTAGTCAAGAGGGTAGGCCTATAGCCTTCTTTAGTGAGAAGATAAATGAAGCAAAGAAGAAATATTCAACCTATGACTTGGAACTTTATGCTTTGGTTTAGTCACTTAGGAAATGGAGGCATTACCTTCTACCCAAGGAGTTTGTGGTTTTTACTGAAAATTAGGCAGTTAGCTTTATCAAAACTCAAGAGAAGTTAAGTAATAGGCATTTGAAATGGATGGAATACATCCAAGCTTTTACCTTCACCATCAAGCACAAGAAGGGACAGCTAAACAAAGTTGCAGATGCATTAAGCAGGAGATTGTTGATAGTCCAAGAGATACAGATCAAGAGCATTGGCATAGAGAGTTTCAAGGATCTATATGGAAATGATGAAGACTTTTCAGAGGTTGATAAGGTATGTTCTAACTTTGAGAACCATTTCCATAGCCAATACTCTGAATATACTTTGCAAAATGGGTTATTGTTTAAGGGAAATCAGTTATGTGTTCCAAGAGGTTCAATGAGGGAAAATCTGATTCAGGAAAAGCATAATGGTAGTCTTAGTGGGAATTTTGGCATAAATAAGACTTTAGAGCTAGTGCAAATATTTTATTACTGGCCTAAGTTGGCAAGAAATGTTAGAAGGTATGTAGAACAATGTGTTGTGTGTATGAAAGTTAAGGGAGGAGCTAGCAATATAGGTTTATATCAACCTCTGCCCATTCCTAATAGACCATGGGAGTGTGTGAGCATGGATTTCGTGGCAGGCCTTCCTAAGACCAAAACTGGTTTTGACAGTGTTTATGTGGTAGTGGATAGATTTAGCAAGATGAGTCATTTTGTCCCTTGCAAAATGACTCATGATGCTAGTTACATAGCTCATCTCTTTTTCAAAGAAGTTGTAAGGATCCATGGACTCCCTTTAAGCATAGTTTCTGACAAGGATGTGAAGTTCACGAGCCACTTTTGGAAGACTCTATGGAGCAAACTAGGTACAAATCTGTCATTTGGATCAGCTTACCATCCTCAAACTGATGGTCAAATAGAGGTGGTTAACAGGGTGCTTGGTAATATTTTAAGGTGTTTAACTAAAGAATATGGACAGACATGGGATATGGTTATTTCCCAAGCTGAGTATGTCTATAATGACAGTGTAAACCAGACCACAGGGAAAAGTCCTTTTGAAGTTGTTTATGGAATGCACCCAAGAGGCATTTGTGAGCTCAAAGACCTTGGATCTATGGAGAGTAGGAGTGGACATGCAGAAGATTTCAGTCAAACCATGAAGGAGATTTCGGAGCAGGTCAAGAAGAAAGTCACTGAGGCTACTCACAAGTTGAAAGAGAAGGCAGATATGTCAAGGAAAGATGTGCAATTTCAAGTAGGGGACTATGTTATGGTCCACCTTAACAATTCAAGTTTGCAGAAGGGAATGTCAACCAAGTTGCAGATGAAAAGAGTGGGTCCATGTAAGATATTGGCCAAGTATGGTCAAAATGCATACAAGGTGGAGTTACCTATTGACCTAGGAATCTCACCAGTATTCAATGTTGCTGACTTGATCAAGTATAAGGGGACAGTCAAGGATTTGGATCAGGACAGTAAGGAGATCTTCAAGGACATCAGCAACATATCTTTACCTACTTAGGACAAGCCTCAGGCAGAGAAGATCTTGGAGTCAAGGGTGAAGAAGGCCACAAGACACAAGGTGTACATGGAACACCTCATCAAGTGGAAAAAAAAGCATGAATCTGAGGCTACTTGGGTAGATGAAGTTGAATTCAAAAAGTAGGGCATTGACCTATCAGTGACCTCTCCTTCCAATCCTTAGTATTTGAGCTGAGAGGGGGAGAATGGTGCAGGAGCACCTAAGGGACAATAGATAGTTTCTTAGGCGAAGAAGAAACCTAGAGGGTTAAATTTTGTTTTTGTTTTCATAAGGCCATGTAGACCATTTAGTGTTGAGCTTAGAGGTTTTTTTGATCTTTGGGAAAAAGGTTGTCAAGAGTTCATAAGTTTAGAAGCTCATTTTTGCTGAATGGTAAAAAGTTGCCAAAGTTTGCAAAACACAGTGGGTTTTATAACTTTTACCATTAGGTCATCAAAAGGCTCGACCCAAGAAGCTCAACTATCTTTGGAGTCTATTTAAGGGATATCTCGACCCTGAAGCAAGGTTGGAACCTTGAATATTCTGGTGAAATCTTGTATGATTGAAGAAAACATCGTTCTGTGTTTAAATTTCTGAATCATTACATTTTGGAAGTTTTCTAATGGATTAGATTTGTTTCTATTCTATTTTAGGATGTAGTTTAGTTATCATTCAAGCATTTTTTATTCATTAGATAGCTTCTTATTCAAGTTTTAGGTATCTTTTTGTAGATAGTTCATTGTTGCCCTGTTGTTGCTATGAACTTGTCTATTTTTAGAAAATGGGGTGCTAGAGCACTTTTCCACCGTACAAACCATAAAGCCTTTTGGAAATAGTTCCTAGACACCATGCTTGTACATATTGTAGTTGCTAGGTTTTTTTTGAGTGCAGGAGATGCTGGCAAGGTCTTGCCCTAGGCGAGCCAGGCAGGGTCCGGCTAGGAAAGACCAAGAGTAAAAGTCTCATAACATGCAGGGGTGCTCAGATTTTGAAGAAATTCCTTTTGTTGAATTTTTTTGAGGGTCTTGGAAAATCCTGGTGAGTAGGAGGAGGCTCCACCAATCTATTTAGTGAGAGGAAACTTTGACAGGTCCAAAATCAGCCAGGAAAAGTTAGGAAACCCTAGGTTTTTAACCATTTTTGTGATTGGGCAGTGTACGGCCTATATAGGGTCAAACCCTCAAGAATATTTAAGGTGTGGGTATGGGAATCACAAACCTCAAATGAAGAGTATTGGTCTTTTGGTGGGTTTAGGAGGAAATTGCATTTTACCCGGTGTAGAGACCTAATTGGGGCTCTAGGCTTGTAGCCCTTCCCAACCCTAGAAGAGGGCTTTAGTGGAAGTGATGGTTAAGTGAAGTCTTGTGATGGCATAAGAACCCTAGACAGATACTCTTGAAGCTTTTACAATGTACTTACACCTCTGCAAGTTGTCTAACTGAATGTTGAGAGAAATTGGCCTTTAGGAGGAATTAAGGGTCAAGGAGAGAAAGTGGCAAGCACCAAGAATGGCTTGGTAGTATGGAGGAACATTGATAGAGGGGTTGGCCAATAATACCAGTGGCACCTAAACCTGAGGTAGGACCACTAGGACAGGGTGGAAGAGACACCTAGGAGTTCTTAGGAGCAAGGACTCAGAGCATGGGGCAATGAGTACCTCATCCAACCCCTTACCTATCAATAACCTTATATAGGTTAGGCTCGAACAATTCACATTCTCCTCTAACTAGGCTACTCTCCTTAGCTCCATCTTCCAGGCTCTCCCCCAAAGTATTTCTCATCACAACCCTCTCCTACTCATTTTGAATGAACATCGTACTATTGGACCCTTCCCCTTCTGTTATGAGATAATATGGGGCTCTCATTCGAACTTTAAATATAAAATTACTACTTGGTGGAATGTCCCTATTCATGGCTAATCCATGTTTAGAGTCTTTCAAAGTGTTAAGTATATAAAAAATATGGTGAAAGGCTAGAATAAGTGGATTTTTGGAAATGTCTTTCACCAAAAAGACATCTCATAGTTAAACATAAAGAGGCCCAAACTAGAATGGAAAATGGGGATATTAGTGAATAGACCTGTCATGAGGAGAAGGTTCGCCACAATAAATAAGACAAAATAATTAAAAAATAAGAAATATTATGGAAATAAAAATCCAAAATTCAATGGTTAAAAGAAGGGGACTATAACTCTTCCTTCTTCCACATCTCTGCTCTCAAACACAATAAAAGGAATCAAATAAAAAAGCTAAAGGATGATTTGGGGGTGGAAGCAACTACTCCTGCTTAGATTGGTCAATTGGCCTTTGGATTTTTTGAACAATCCTTTTCTAAGCCTATTGTCCTTCCTAACTCAACTTTTGATGGCCAACTTCTGAATGGAATTCCCCATACCTTAACCAACTTGGATAATGACACTATTCTCAAAGTTTTCACTCCTGAGGAAGTTAGGTTGGTAGTTTTTAGTGTGGGATCCTTCAAGACCCCTAAACCAAATGGTTTTCCTCTAGCCTTCTTTCAAGAGTATTAGGAGATTGTGGGAGGAGATGTATTCCTTGGTACCAAATATTTTTTCATGTTAGGAAAAATTCTAAAAAAATTGAACCATACCGTTTTGGCCCTTTTCCCAAAAACAAAGACCCTCAGACCATGCCTAACTTTACACCCATTAGCTTGTGCAACACCATATATAAAGTCTTCTCTAAAATCCTTGTCAATAGCATAAAAAAATTTCTTTAAAAAATGATTAGTCCCTGCCAAACAAGTTTTGTTCAAGGTTGCCACATTATGGATGCTTCCATCTCCACACATGAAATCCTTCACTCCATGGATAGATGTAATAGTTATTTTATAGAGTAGGCTTTCAAATTTTACATTTCTAAAGCATATGACATAGTGTTGTTGATTTTTCTACTCAAAGTGTTAGCTAGGTTTGGCTTCAAACATGGAATATTGTTAATCTCATTTTTGAATGCATATCTATCGTCAAGTATTATGTTCTAGTTAATGGGGTTGCATATGGTTTCTTCAATGCTAGAAAAGGGATAAGATAGGGAGATCCCCTTTCTCCCTATCTCTTTATTATGGTTATTGATGTATTAAGCTGTAATATTTCAAGATTGTTAATGAATGGTAATATTAAAGGAGTTAAACCCTCAACTTCCCTTGAACCATCAACTATTAAATAGTTTGTGGATGACACCATCATCTACAGGAAAGCTTCAATGGTGGAAGCCATGAAATGGAAGGATTTC
This sequence comes from Sequoia sempervirens, assembly GCA_007258455.2. Taxonomy (NCBI): domain Eukaryota; kingdom Viridiplantae; phylum Streptophyta; class Pinopsida; order Cupressales; family Cupressaceae; genus Sequoia; species Sequoia sempervirens. The sequence continues at coordinate 103,476,999 of VDFB02281492.1, read as the reverse complement.
CTAAATAATTATGCCTCTAGCTAAGGTCTATTCATAAAATAAAATAATAGCATGATCTACTTCTTCAATAGCCCTCAAGCCCTCCAAGATAGAGTGATTATTATTCTAGGTTGCAACCATGCTTTCCTTCCTTCAATGTACCTTTTCCTCCCTCTCACGATTAAGGAGGTCACCCCTAGCTTTTGGAACTCTATTTTGGAAAGAATTCATAGGAAATTGGCTGGATAGAAAGTCTCCATTCTAAGCAATGTTAGTAAGTTACAACTTCTAGCAACTTCTCTTCAAGTTATCCATGTGCACTTTCTATACATTTTTACAATTCCTAGATATATTGTTGTGGACAAAGATTTTTGCACCTCAAGACTCTTTAACACTTATAGGGTTTTTCATCTAAAAGGAGAGAGGTAGGCCAAAATGGGAAATATCTACACTCAAGATTAATGCAAATATCGATGAAATATGTCTAAATGTAATGTCCTAAATGAAGAAAACTGATAAAATAGATCAACCATTGAATGAAAACTAAATAAATGTAAGATGTTTGAAAACACATTGTGAAATGAAAAAAGACCCAGAAATGCAAATAAAGTGAAACAAAAAGGAAAATACATAAATGGTATGCACCTATAAATGTGTTGAAGACTAGAAATATCTCTAAAATTATGAAATTGCTAATTTTTAGGCCTGGTGGGACTCATTCACCATTTGGGGTGAATTAGTCCTAGATCTAGGAAATTGTTCTAGAGCCCGTTTCAGACAAATGGGTATCCAAAACTGTAGAAAACCATTTTTATGACTAGAAGTGGGACTCATTCACCACTAATGGTGAATCACTTCACTTCTAAATTTATGAGAATTCAAAAGTGGAAACAGAAGCCCTCGTTCTACACTTCGGTTCCTGATAGGTGTCTGCCTCTGAAAGTCTAATTTTTGACACCATAGGTGACTTTTTGTGTATATTTTGACTTAGTCAACAAGAGAATGTCTTCAACCACTTTAATACTTAATCTTTAATGATCTCCAAGTCTTCTAGATACCTAAATCTACAAACACACAATAAAAGAAGGAGAAATGTTGGATTCTAGGGCATGGGGGTTTTCCTTGGTCAAACCCCTTTTTAGGTAATTAAACCAAAATGAAGAAATAAGACAATGAAACATGAAGCAAAGGAGTAAGATACTTGCCATGATCTTTGATCTTGAATTTCTACAACAAAAGATGAAGAATCTACCCTTGAATGTCTTAGGAAGTTGTCTTGATGTCTTGAAGTGGTAAAACCCTAGCTTGCTTGACTTGAGGTGGCAGAAAAATGATGAATATGAGTTATGAATGACTTAAGCTATTATGAATTAAGGTTTAGAAGCTTCTATTTATAGGAAATTCACCTAATTTTCCCATTAATTTGATCCCTAAGGATGACATGGAGAAAAATTAAACTTAAAATCCAACTTTTCCTACTTAAACCCCAAAAATGGCTCAAATGGGACTCATTTGCCATCAAGGGTGAATGGGTCTCATCAGCGTGGGACTGATTCACTCCTAATGGAGAATGGGTCCCACCGGGGTAATTCTACTAGCTAGAATTCCAAGAAATAAGGAAATCATGTGTATATGTTGACGTTGTCAATTATTTGCTCAAATTATGCCTCAAGATGCACAATATGGGATCATAGGGGCCTATTAATGATGATGTAAAGGTCAATTAGGGCTTGGGACACAAAATTCAATGTGAAAGTGTGATTAAATACACTTTACATCATTAAAATGAGGTCCACATAGCCTAGAAAGGCACAACATCTAATGTGAATGTGTAAGACACATTACAACACTAGATTAAAGTCAAGTTTAATTTACAAGTCTTCTAGATTGATGTGAAGATGCATTTAAATACATTTTATAAGGGGAAAAATAGGTTCATTAGACTTAGAGGCTAAATAAGAGTCTAGAAAAGTGTGAAAGTCATTTACAACACTTTACAACACCTTCAAAAGATGTTTTTAGAAGTATTTTATTTAGTTTGCAAGGGTCCAGGACCTAATGTGGATGTGTAAAACACCTCACAACACTAGAAAAGGGTGAAATTAAGTCCAATTTATCACCAATTATTCCCAAATCAAGCAAGGAAAAAGGGATACATTTTTCGTGTCCATAGTTAGTCTGCACTTTAGTGAGAGGATGAACTTGCTTCAAACTCAAACTAAAGTAGACATTCAAGAGAGGTCCACTTGTACCAATGCAGATGGTCTAGGATGAAAAAAATCAAAGGAGGTTGCACAAGGCCCTAGGATACAAGATCCTAATTCAAACCAACATAAGCACAAAATGACACATACAAGGGTGAATGATTTGAAGCGAAACAAGATAGGAAATCATGCAATGGAAAGAACTAAAAAGAAGAGAAAAATAAAATAAAATTGGATCAAGCTTTGATCATTTTCCCAACATGATGTGGATCAGATCTAGGTTGTTTCTCCAAGAATGCATACTCACTCTGAGGTGACGAAACTCTTGGTTGTCTATTGGGTGAGAAGTACTAAGAGATGAGACACATACGACTGATATGTGATCACACACATGCATGTGGTTATGGGGAAAAGTCATGCCTCAGAGTGGGCTTCCTGTTCAACCATACCAAAGTTATACGCCATGATAACTTTAATAAGATGCCACAATGAAAATGATTTTCAAGCTCTATGAGGTAAGAAAAACTTCATATGCTTGACACTCATAGAGATTGTAAATGGTGTAAGGAATGTTCAAATGGATTTTTCTTAGTTCGTGCAAGGTCTCATCTTAGGGAACATTATGCTTAATATCTCCAAGAGAGGATGTGTGAAATAATTATCACACTCTTGGAGGGAATCAAGCCCAATGACACCACCAAGAAAAGGACGCATCACGATTAGAAATCACACAATGAAATGTGAGTGTCGATGTATGCCCCCACTTTAAAGTGGTTGCAAACACCATTACTATGATCAATTTCTTTAAAGTATAAGAAGAAGACATGAGAGCTTACTCAAAAATTCATATGCCAAGTTATATGTTTCCTATAAGCTACGCCATGAAAAGGGTAGTATGTCACATGTGAGCCAACTTAAGGCATGTTTTCCACATCCCAAGATTGCTCTTATATGTTCATGAAAGGTTAACGACTATCCAAAAGAGGTAACGACAAGTGAGATACGAGGAAAAGGCTATATAACCCCCTTTCCCCCACTTAGTGTAGAAAAAGGGTGAGCCAAAATGATTAATGAAATACATGCTAGAGTGAAAATCAGTGTCAATTAGAAGGATTAGGTGTCCCCACATAAGGAAGAGCAACAAACTCCTTACAATGTTGGATTTTACTACTCAAAGCCTTACATTCATTAGTGGTATGACCATGAACTCTATGATATGTGCAAAATGAAGTCTTGTAATAGAATTTCTTTCGAGTTCTTGGAGGAAGGGTTATCAAGTGATCTTGGACGAGTCTTGACAAGATGCCCTCATGATCAATGGTAGAAGGTGTTCCTATAGTTTGTGACAAAGATACCCCTTGCTTAGATGTACAAGATATCATACCTACACAAGACTGTTTAGATTGAGATATTTTGGGCTCTCCTTTACAAGAGGGTGTAAAATATAATGAATTCAATTCATTAGTGTTTTGTGAGATGAAATTGACATTAAGAAAAGATATGTTGATGTTGAGTGAAGGCTTGGTGATTTCTATCAAAGGACAATAACCAAGACCATGAGTTGTTTGTTGTGTGATAGGATCTATAGGGTTGTGGATACCTTTTTCGTTAGCACCACATCATTTGGATCAAGTTGTTGGTTCGTCATTTTGTTCATCAAAGTTTTTTGTGTAATTGGTTATGTTATGGTCTAAAGTGGTTGAGGTGGTTGTTTTTGAAGGGTCATCCAAGTTTTGTGTTGACATGATTGCTTTTTTGTTTCCCTTAGTTGAATCTTTGTTTATGATCTTGTACTCATCCATGAATGTTGGTGTGAATTCTAAGGAACCCCAATCATCATCAAATAGCTTTGAGACTTGTTCAATACGTTGTTTATCTTTTTGTTGGATTCCATATGTGTAGTTGGTGTTAATGTGTTTAAATGATTCACTTTATTTTTCTCAATGTTCAAACAACTATTTGGATCAAGGTTAGCTTCAAGTATGTGTACTTTGTTCTTGTGAATGTATTTCATTTTATGATGAAGAGTGGAAGGCACACCATGCATTTCGTGAATCCACGACTTGCCTAGAAGGAGATTATATGAAATTTCATGAGGAATTACATGGATCCATGGCTCTAATGTGGCCTTCCCAACTGTAATAGGAAAAGTGATCAGACGAAGCAATTTTTTTGATACATTCTCAAATCCTTTGATAGACAAAGAATCGGGTTGAATTTTTTATTTATCCACTCTAAGCTTGTCCAGGTGGTTTACACTGCACAAATTAAGAGCAGAGCCATTGTCAACAAGGGTTTTCTTTATCCCTATCATTTTGTATTGAGAAATGATATTAAAGCTTCATTTTTTTTTTGCACTTCCAAAGGGGGGAGTTCACTTTGGTGGAAAACAATGTCAGTGTTCAATCCTTGAATTATTTGTGCTATGCCATTTGGTTGTGCATTAGAAGGGATAGGAATTTTTTGTAAGGCCATTTGAAGCATAGTGTGATAGGTAGGTGAATTCTGAAGAAGGTCCCAAAGGGATATCTTGGTGGGAGTGCTCTTAAGTTGCTCAACAAGATCATACTCCCTTAATGAAGGAGCAATAGGTAGGATAGAATTGGGCAAAGGTAAAGTGGTTGGGGATTGTTTCTAGTGTTATATATATGAGTAATGGTATTATTACTCGGTTACTATGACACATTATTCTAAGGTGGGTAAAGGATAAGTTAAGGTTTAGTGTGAGTGTGAGGTTTGTGTGAAGGTGGGTAGAGAATTAGAGGGCTCTTAGGATGTCCCACGGGGTATGTATGAGGTCCATTGATCGAGGGGGACCCAATGGACACTTGCATATGCAGAACCTCAGCGGTCTTGGTGTGATGTATCTCTAATAAAGGGAAATCGAGAAGCACAGTTTTATCATTATTAAAGGAAGACACATTACTATGGTTGTCATTTTCTAGCACCATGATATTCTTCCTAGGAGGAGAGTTTTTAGTAGAACTACAAATCAAATGTTCTTGACATTCATGGATTGGTTCTTCTAAAATGACTTCAACACAAGTAGGGGAATGATCAATGGTTAAATTTTCTTGCTCGATAAGCATTTTCCTAGCTGAAGGGGGGAAAACTAATATTCTCATGACCTTTATTGAGTTTTTTTTCTAACATCAAAGTATCTACCTCACAACGAAGAGAGATACTAGGAGAAGAACAAAATTTAGTGTCATGATTACTTATAGTTATGTTATGTTGGTTATGAATGTCTTGTCCACTAAGAGAGGTAAAAGGAGAGAAACAATTAGGATTCTCAAAACTCTAATGAATTGGTTCTTCTACCAAAATATCTTCTTCACCAATAGGAGAGATATTAGGAGAAGAGCAAGTATGATCATTAGGAATGTCCAAAGTTGTATTCTCTTTCACTAAAACATTCTCATAGGGAGGAGATAGAAAATGTTTCTTAGTTTTTCTAGACATGTAAGACACTAACATTGTTTAAACAAAAATTTAAAGCACTTGTAACCATATCATGCAATGTTTCAACAATGTAAACAATGTATATCCAAAGATGCAAAACATTTTTATCCAATATATGCAAAGCTTTAAAAATGAAAACAATGTATATCCAAGAATGGAAAGCATTGTTATCAAACTTATACAAAGTTTTATGAATAGAAACATTGTGTATGCAAAAGTGAAAAGTTTCTTTATCCATGTGATGCAAAATTTCAAAAATGTGAGCATTTTTAGATCTAATGATGTTTTTAATTGAAATGATGACTATCCTAAATTGATGTTTTTGAGCTAGATGCGTAAAACAAATATTCCTGAAACTTTCCAGACTTATAGTACATGTTACTAGGAGGCTTAGGAAGCAAAAAAATGAGGTTTTTGATGTTGTAATAGACAGTGGAAAATTTGGACTGGGACTAATTTTCCCAAAATGGCGAATGAGTCCCACTAAGGATTTTTTGTTCAAAATTTTTAGAAATTTTCAAGTGGTGTTGATTTTGAAACTTTCTAGACTTATAGTATATGGTAATACAAGGCTTAGGAAGCACAAAATGAGGTTTCTAATGTTGTAATAGGGAGTTAAACATCTAAACTAGGACTAATTCACCCAAAATGTCGAATGAGTCCCAGTAAGGTTTTTTTTCAAAAAAATTTAGAATTTTTCAATTTGTTTTGATGCTTTTGATATTGTATGACCTGAAGACTAAATGCAAATATAGATTTTAGATGATTTTCAATGATTCGGGATGCAAAAATGCAAACTATATGCACTTTCAATAATGCAAAATTTTAAGATCCCATAAGGAAAATTAACTAATGAAAAATGTAATGCAATGTTAATGAAAGCTAATTCAAGGATGATGATGGACTCCAAAATTAGAAAAGAATGTATTCTAAAGTCACGTTCACCAAAATATGGACAAATATTTTGGCACCACAAGACTCTCACTTTAGTTCATGATAGGTGTCCACCTCTGAAAGTCTGATTTTTGACACTCTAGGTGACTTTTTGTGTATATTTTGACTTATTCAACAAGAGGATGTCTTCAACCACTTTAAAAATTAATCTTTAATGATCTCCAAGTCTTCAAAATGCCTAAATCTACAAACACACAAGAAAAGAAGGAGAAATGTTGGATGTTAGGGCATTGGGATTTGCCTTGGTCAAACCCCTTTTTAGGTAATTAAACCAAAATGAAGAAATAATAAAATGAAACATGAAGAAAATGAGTTAGAGACTTTCCATGATGTTTGATCTTGAATTTCTACAATAAAAGATGAACAATCTTCCCTTGAATGTTTTAGGAAGCTATCTTCATGTCTCGAAGTGATAAAACCCTAGCTTGGTTGACTTGAGGTGGAAGAAAAATGATGAATGAGTTAAGTTATTATGAATTAGGGTTTATAAGCTTGTATTTATAGGAAAATCGCCTAATTTTCCCATTAATTTGATCCCTAAGGCTAACATGGAGAAAAATTAAACTTAAAATCAAACTTTTCCCGCTTAAACCTCAAAAATGGCTCAAATGGGATTCATTCACCATCAAGGGCGAATGGGTCCCACCTGGATGGGACTAATTTTTCCCGAATGGCGAATGAGTCCCACAAGGGCCATTCTGCTAGCTGGAATATTGGGAAATAAGGAAATCATGTTTATATGTTGACTTTATCAGTTATTTGATCAAGTTATGCCTCAGGATGCACAATATGGGGTCATAAGGGCCTATTAATGATGATGTAAAGGTCAATTAGGGCTTGGGACACAAAATTCAATGTGAAAGTTTGATTAAATGTGCTTTAAATTATTAAAATGAGGTCTACATAGCCTAGAAAGGCACAACATCTAATGTGAATTTGTAAGACACATTACAACACTAGATTAAAGTCAAGTTTAATTTACAAGTCTTCTAGATTGATGTGTAGATGCATTTAAATACATTTTATAAGGGGAAAAATAGGTTCGTTTGACTTAGATTCTTAATAAGTGTCTAGAAAAGTGTGGAATTCATTTACAACACTTTACAACATCTGGACAAGACATTATTAGATGCATTTTATTTAGTTTGCAAGGGTCCAAGACCTAATGTGGATGTGTAAAACACCTCACAACACTAGACCAAGGAAAAATTAAGACGAATTTAGCACCAATTATTCCCAAATCAAGCAAGGACAAAGGGATACTTTTTCCATGTACACAATTGCAAAGAAATTTGAAATAATACAAAGGAACTTTCTCTAGTTGGCTATAGAGGAGAAGAATAAATTGGCTTTGCTAAGTTGGGATACTATCTATCTCCCTAAATCTAGTGGTGGCCTTAGCATAAGAATAATCCAACCTACTATCAAAGTCCTTGTGAAGGTTGGATAGGATTTGATAAGAATTAGGAAGGAGTAGAGCACATTGATAAATGAAAATTATTACAATAACAACCTTTTGATCAGTTGTCCCTCAAATGACAATCTCCATGGTTCTTCGACATGGAAGAATATATGTAGGATCAAAAGGTTGTTGAAATTTGGGCTGAGCTGGAAACTTAGCAATGGTATCAAGATTAAGTTATGGGAGGACCCTTAGATGCTTGAAATACCCCTCAATCAATCTCACTTCAAAAATTTGATGGCCCTTGCCTCTATATTTTTTGGAAAAAATGTGATAGACTACTTGTGTGGAAAGAAGGATTCCATGAGGTGGAAGATATTAGAGAGTTGTTTCCCTCACTCTCTAGAGTTAATACATCTCGCAAAGACTCTCCAAGAAACTCTTTCTATAACTAAAATACCCATTTCTGCTCAAGAGGATGAATTCTACTAGATAAGGGAAAGAAAGGGTAATCTCTCTGTAAAGTTTACTTACAGTCTACTGTCTCTCCAAGGAACTCATAATAGTGTTTGAAAATATGTTTGGAACAAGAATTTAACACAAAAAATAAATTTATTTTGTGGAAATCAGGTCATAAAAGGATACTCACATAGGAAAACTTAAGGAAAATGGCATTTCAAATCCCTAATAGATGTATGCTATGCAAAAACAATGAGGATTTTTTCCCTCTCTTGTTACTCCACTATCTTTTTACTGTTGAATTTTGGGAGTCTGCCTTGCAAAAGTTGGGTATCAATTGGACCATGAATGAATAGCTTAAGAGCTTTGTGGATAACTAGCTCTATTCTTATTACCACCCTTTACCCAAAGAAATTTTGTGACAGGCCCTTCCATGATCTACTAGTGTTTATGGAAGGAAAGGAAAAATAGGATTTTTTGAAATGTTGAAAAAAGATCAAAGGTCTTTAGTATTTTCTTTAGACTAATTACTAAGTGTATATCCTTGTATGTTTGGAAAGCTCTGGACAAACCTCACTCTACTTTTGAAATAACTATGGCTAAATCATAGAATAAGACTTTAGATCTCAACTCCTTTGACAACTCAAAAGCCTTGGCTAGGCTAAACAATATTTGGAAACCCCCCATTGCTGGTTGGAACAAACTTAATTTTGATGGGGCTGCAAAAGGAAATCCTAGTTTGATTAGCATCATGGGAATCATTAGATACTAGAATGGTAGAATTATTGTTGGGTTTTCTAGTGGTATTGGGATTCAAACCTCTATGACATCAAAGGCAATAGCATTGTTGAGTGGTGTCAAAATTGTTGTTACTCTAAGTATAAATAATCTACTCATTGATGGAGACCCCAAATCTGTGATTGAATCCATTAACAACAATCATTGTCATGGTTGGAATATCAAGGATATTGTGGTTAATGTACAATCCTTGCTCAAAAAATTTGAAAGAATGAAGCTAACTCACACCTTTCCAGAAGGAAACAATGTTGCCGACTCCTCGAATAATTTGGTATCTTCCTAGGATTCCTCAAAATGTTGGAGTAATTTGGTGGGCCTCCCATTGAATGTTCAAGGATTTATTGTTGAAGAGAAAAAGAAACTTAACCATTTATGATGATGAGTAATACCTCCTTCATGGGATAGACAACCTATCTTTTCACCCTTGTGCTTGGTATGATGTGGAGAATCTATGATGAGATGGATAGATACATTTTGGTTACTGGGATGTGGTCTAAGATGTATTTTTCACCTAGCTATATTCCCCATGGGTTTAATGTTATTTCTTGTCAATTGTAAGAGGCTTCTCCCAACTTTTAGAGTTCATTATTTCTTTGGAACATGTGGGTGGATAAAATATTTGGTAACCCTCTCAAACCTTTGTTTAATTATGGCCCGATAATTATTACCTCAAATGTCATGATGACTCCTCGCTCTGCCTTGAAGTACTTCATCACTGCTTTTTATTGCTCTGCTACCCTAAGTCCCTCAAAAATGCCTAATCATACATGGGAAGATATCATAGTCATAATTAGGTAGGATATGCCAATTTTTATGATGGTTATCCATTTGATAATATTACTGTGTACACTATTCTTTCTCATTTTGAAAAAAGTCCTATCTTTGTTACCTCTACTACTGTTCACTCCTTTGTCTACTTGAACTAAAAAAGGCTCTTGTGAAGAATTATGTCAGGATGCACTAGTTTGGGTGGTGATAGTGTGACAATCAAAATGGGCTCCTATGAAGAATTTCATTAAGATGTGCTGGTTTGGAATATTTTAATGGAAGGTGGTATAGCCCATGAAACAAAGATATTTTTCACCTCTTACACCTCTAGGGTTTTGCACCTAAAAGGAGAGAGACAAAGATCAATACTTCATTCAAGAACAAAACCTTGATATTTCAATGCAAAGGAGATTGAAATATCTCAAAGGGGATCATCCTAAAGGCCGAAAAAATATAAAAGAGATTCACTACCAAATGTAGACCTAGAAAATGCAAGATGTTTGAAAACATAGTGTAGTATACAAAGAGACCTAGAAAGATGAATAGAAATGCAAGTAAAGTAGAATAGGAAAGTAAAATAGAAAAGGTACACCTGGAAATGTGTTGAATACTAGAATGAAGACTAGAAATGATATTGAACCTAAATTTTTGACCTACTGGGACTCATTTGCCATTCTGGGTGAATCAGTCCTAGATTTGGAAAATTGCACCGAAGCCTGTTTCAGGAAAATGGGTATCTAAATCTATAGAAATGTATGAAAAACATGTGTAGTGGGACTCATATTCCACTAATGGCGTATGATTCCACTTTGACTTCTCTAAAAACTTGAAAGTTGAAACAAAAGCTCTCGATCTGCTCTTTCTGTACCTCTAGGTGTCTGAATTTGAAACCCTAATTTTTCCTACTAAAACCTCAAAAAAGGCCCAAATGGGACTCATTTTCCATCTTGGGTGAATGGGTCTCAATTGGATAGGGCTCACTCTCACAAAGTGGTGAATAGGTCCCACAGGGGCTCTTTTGTGAGCTGGGATGTTGGGGAATGAAGAAATTAAGCTTTTATGTTGATTTAGTCAGGTTTTTGATCAAAATGAGCTTTGTGATGCACAATATGGGGTCATAGGGGCCTATTAATGATTATATAAAAGGTAATTAGGGCTAGGTACACAAATTTCAATGTGAAAGAGTGATTAAATACACTCTACAACATTAAAATGGTGTCCACATAGCCTAGAAAGGCACAACATCCAATATGAATGCGTAAAACACATTACAAAACTAGATTAAAATTAGGTTTTGGGTCATAGAAAAAAGGACCCTTTTCTTGACATGAGATTAATTGGACTTAATGAGGCCTTGATTCAGGTATTGTGATGCATTTTATGCACTCACACAAGGTCTTGGACCCTTGCAAATCGAATAACATGCTTCTAATAACGTCTTCTAAAGGTGTTGTAAAGTCTTGTAAAGGACTTTCACACTTTTCTAGACTTAATTAACCTATTTCTCTCTAATTCAACATTATAAAATGTGTCTAATAACATTATTTCATCAATCTAGAAGGTTCTTAATGTAAATTTAACTCTAAACTAGTGTTGTGTGATTTACACATCGGTTTTTGTGCCCTTTTAGGCTGTGGACCTCATTTTTGTGATGTAAATTGTATTTAATTACACTTTCACATTAAATTTTTTGTCCCAAGCCCTATTTGACATTTACATCATCACTAATAGGTCTCAATTAACCCATATTGTGCATCCCGAGGCTCTAATTGATCAAATACCCAACAAGATGGCATTTTAGACCTTATATCCTAATTCCTTGGCTTCTTAGGTGTCAGAATGGCCCTTGTGGGACCCATTTTCCATGCATGGTGAATCAGTCCCATCCAGATGGGACCCATTCACTACACATGGTGAATGAGTCCTATCTAGCCCCCATTTTGACGTTTGACCAGGAAAAAGTAACATTTAAAGTTTATTTTCACTACATGTCATCCTGTGATGAGGTATTATTGGGTACTAAGGAACATTTTTCTATAAATAAGTATTTTTAATCCCCATTTTTCATCTCTTAATCTAACAACTCATTTTACATCTATTATCATCAATTCATCATCTATCTTCTCATCTAAGTCAAGCAAGCTGGAGTTTCTTCATTAGAATTCTTCAAGTTAGCTTTCCAAAGACATTCAAGGGTTGAATCTTCACGTTATATTGTAGAATTTCAAGATCAAATCATCATGAAAAGGTAATCATCTCCATTGTTGCATGTTTCATTACTTTATTTCATCAATTTCGTTTAATTACCTAAGCAGGGTTTGACTAAGGCAAACCCCCATGCCCTAACATTCAACATATCTCTCTTTTGTCTTTCTTGTTTGTAGATTTATGACTTTTGGGGGCTTAGGAATCATTGAGGATTACATTTCAAAGTCACTCAAGTCATCTCTTCATCATTCAAGTCAAATCATCAATAAAAAATCATTTTCAGGCCTAGATCTGGCAGTTTCAGAAGTGAAGATCTGTAGGAGACAGAAGTGCACATCTAACTCCACAAAATCAACTCTTGATTTTCTAGATTCTTGTAGGTGGACTGATTCTCCACCCATGGTGAATGAGTCCCACCTGTAGGCTTGAAAACTGATTTTCTTAGAATTCAGCTCTCGACAGTCAGAAATAGTTTTTCAAAAGATTTCATTAGAAACAGGACCAATTCGCCATGCATGGTGAATGAGCCCTAGTGGCCATTAATAGAAGTTTCTAAGAAATTCAAAAATCTTACAGTGATACAATTCTACCTCCAGGTACACTCTGTTCAGTCTCATTCATTTATGTTTCCATTTGCTTCAGTTTCTAGTTTATATTTGCATTCAACACTGTGTTTTCCGACACTTTTGTATTAGATCAATTTACATTCTTTAGTATACATTTTCATTAAGTTTCCAGCATTAAGACACATTCACACACACCACATTTTCTTTTCATTCTTCCATCCTTTAGTCTTGAGTGTTAACGTTGTGCATTTTGGCCTATTTTCTCTCTCCTTCTAGGGGAAAGATCCTAGGAGGAGCTACGAAGGGTTTTAGTGCTAAAATACTTCATTTCATTTTGGTGAACCTGCATTTTTAATACTTCTCTTTTCTGATTTGGAGTCCTTCACCATCATACATGTATGCTTGTCTTAGGATTTGCATGATTCCTTTGCATGCTAGGTGTTAAATTTTGCATTCATACAAAGTACATAATAGGTTGCATTATTACATCTTTACTCATTGAAAAGTTTTAAAATTCTCCATTTTTCATTTAAACCTGCATCATAGCATTCTGAAAACATAAAAAAATCAGTCACAAAGTTCTGAAAATCTTCAAAAAATTCTATACTAGGACTCATTCGCCACCCTGGGCGAATCAGTCCCTTTTGACCCCTAAAACATCATTGTATAGAATTCAGAACATTGTTTTTGGGCTTCTATTTGGTGGCACTTCATACCTATATCAGTTAGTTGCATTTTTGTAGCATGCATTTCATAAAATTTAGCCTTAACTAGCTCATTTCATGCATAGTTTCACTTTCAAGTTTGCATTCTCATAGCATAATCATTCAATTATTATCTAAAAATTTCATTTCATTTCAGAATTTTACATTGCATTGATAGTTAGCATAGATTGTTATTTCAAAATGTTAGTTTTCATCTTCTCCAAATTTGCAAAGAAAAAGCTAGTTAACAAACATTCAAGTTCTTCATTCAATGCATTCCCTAGTTATGATAGTCTCCTAGCACAAGAGAATGACAATGTTAATGCTTGTATTAAACTTACACTTCCTCCTATCTCTCCTATTTGTGTGGATGATGTGTTAGAAGGGAATACAAACATAGGTGAACATGATGATCATAATTGTACTTCTCCCGATATCTCTCCTTTTAGTGATGAGGTATCTTGGTGAAAGAAGGTACAATTGTTGAGCATCATGAAGGTTTTGTTTGTCCTTTTCCTCATTCCCCTTGGGAAGATAGTATAACAATGCAAGATCAATGCATTACCACCACCTTACCTAGTCTCTATTCATCTCCCAACATTTCCCCTATTTGTGACAATACTTTCATGAATGATCATAACAAACACAATTGTGAGGAGAATATGTTGGTATCAAGAAGCCCAATGATTGAGAGTTATAACATTATTTCTCTCATTCCTAATATTTCTAACAATTGGAAGGATCTATTTGAACAAGAAGATCCAATCATTAACACCCATGCAAATCTTATTTGTCCTCCCGTTCATGACTCCCCTATTTGTGATGAAGCTTCAACATGTGTTGCACCTCTTGATTGTCACCTTTCTAAAAGCTCTCCTACTAGGGTAGATACTATAAACCAAGACAATTAGATTATGGACAACAATTAACGTTTCCCCTCTCCTAATATCTCTTCTATTACTGAAGATGATATTATGGTGTTACACAATCCAATCCATGAAAATCATGAGAATCTTATGTGGGAAAACATCATAGAACAACACAATTCAACCATTACTAACTCCCTTAGTTGTGATGAAGTTATGTTGGATGAACTAAACCTTAATTGTAATGAACATGTGGTTTGTTGTTCTCGTATGCACTCTCCTTCTAGGGAGGATATTGTGATGCAAGACAAAGATAATATACCCTTCGAACACAATGACGACTCTCACTTTTTACAAGATGTTAACAACATTCAATCTCACTACACACTTTATCCACCTTCCCACAAATAACAACCTCAAATTAAACCTAAACTTGTTCTTTACTCACCTTCACATCTGCTTCATCCTTCCAATAAACCTAAACTTGCTCTTTACCCACCCTCACATCCACTTCATCCCTCTAATCAACATCAACACACCCTTTACCCACCTAATACCAATGTATCACAACAATCTATTGATGATACTATTGTTCATACATATAACACACGAAATATCCCACAACCGCCACAACCAATTTCACCATCATTACCTTTACCTAATCCACCTAGTGCTCCTCATTATAACCCACCTACAAAGGAGTATGATCTTGTTGAACAATTAAAGAATACTCCTACAAATATGTCCCTTTGGTATTTACTTCAGACCTCACCATATTACAACAATATTCTTCAAACAACCCTACAACAATTTGCAGCTCCTCATGGTACAACTCCGAATGATGTGGCAGCTTTAATTCATAAATCAAATCAAACTAATCTTGACATTACCTTTCATCAACATGATCTCCCTTCTTTGGAGTTGCATAAACAACATGATGCCTTTATGATAATTTCTCAATTCCATCGCACAGGTATCAAACACACTCTCATAGATAATGGTTCAAACCTTAATGTGTGTAGTGTGAGTCTCCTTGATTGATTAGATGTTGAAAAATCACAAATCATACATGATTCTGTCTATATTCAAGGATTTGATAATACAATAAAGAAACTGCTCGGTGTAATTAGATTACAGTTGGGGTAGTTACTTCAAAAACTCCTATTCATGTCATGCCTTATAATCTTTCATACAAACTTCTTCTAGGAAGACCATAGATTCATGAGATGAATGTAGTGCCCTCAACCCTTTATCGCATTATGAAATATGTCTATAATAACAAAAATTATCAAGTTGAAGCGGATCCCGAGCTTGAAAGTTTCTTGCATATTGAACAAGGAGCTAAAAGTCCTCTAAAAACATTGATTCCCACATCCAACATCAAAATTGAACATAACAATGAGGATTTGACATCTAAATTATTTTGTGACGATTGGGGATCCTTAGAATTCACACCTTCATTTATGGAAAAATACATATTCACACAAAAGAGATATGAGACACAAGAACAACCAATCATCATGTCAACACCAAATTTGGATAACCCTTCAAAAGCCTCTGCCTCAACCACTTTAGACAATGCCACAAACTCTACACTAACCCTTGATGAAGACAATAACGAACAACCACCCGATTCCAAAACACTAAAGAAGCTTTATGGAAAAGTGTATGACTTCATGAAAAAATTTGGGTATAATGGTAAAGGTTGTGGTGCTCAAGAGCAAGGTATCCACAACCCTATAGAACTTAACACACACCAAACAACTCACGGTCTTGGTTATTCCCCTTCTCTCAACATCCATACTATCACACAAGACTCTTCCAAGAATCTTCCTTATTCACATCAATAACCTTAGTTGTTGATCCTTTCCATGTAATAGTTGTAGGATAATCACATTCTCACTATTGCATGTCTTGCATCCATTGCAAGGAGCAGCATACTATCATCCACTTTAGGCTCACCCTTGTCCTGCACTAAGTGGGGAGAAAAGGGTTAGACAACCTTATCCCTTGTATGTCACTTTTTGTTGTCTCTTTTGACTACTCGTTAAATTTTTGTGACCATATATTAGCAAGCTTGAGATGTTAATGGAATGTCTTAAGATTGAATCACATGTGACATACAAACTTTCTTTGTTTTTCAGTTTTCCTTGACATGACCCAGCCTCACTTTGAAACATATGATTTGGCATAGGGCTTTCCAAGTTGGCTCTCATGTCTTGTTTTCTTTTTGAATTTTCTTTTCTTCTCTACTTTAAAGTAATTTCTCATAGAATGATGTGTAGCAATTCCTTTAAAGTGGGGGGCATACATTACCACTAATTCATTTTCATTCTTGGTTCCTAGTGTAGCCTTGTCATTTGTGTGATGCATTTTTCACTTTGTGGATGACATTGGGTGTGATCTCCTTCATAAGTGTGATCTTTCTTAGCATATTACATTCCTCTTGGTGGCTTGATGCGATGCACTACATCCCCTAAGTTGTGAATATACTATTCTTTGATTGGTCCTCTCTTGGAGACATTAGATACAATGTTCCCTAAGTGACTAACCTTGCATGAACTGAACAAAACTCCTTGGAACATCTTACATTTTTTCACTTTACATCTTTGCATTTTTACATTTTGCATTTGTTTTTGCCACCTTGAATAACACAACTTGCATGACTATGGTACCTTTCCTTTTTGTATATGAGCATTTTCTTGTGGCACCTTGTTAAAGTTATTGGGTGGTATAACTTTGACATGGTTGAGCGAGAAGCCCACCTAGCGGCATGACTTTCCCCCATAGCCACTTTTGTGTTTGTGAGTACATACCAACTAGCATATGTATCTTACCTTTTTGGGCTTTCTCACCCCACAGACAACTAGTTTTGTGGCCCCAGAGTGAGTACACCATTTTTCTCTTCATTCTTTCCATTGCATGATTTTGTATCTTGGGGGCTTGACTTAGGATCATGGATCCTGGGGGCTTAGCCACCTTCTTTGATCTTTGTAATTCTTTGTCATCTGCATCTATATATGGATCTCTATTGAATGTCTGCTTTAGTGTGAGTTTGAAGCAAGTTCATCCTCTCACTAAAGTGAGGGCTAAATGTGTTGTAGAAAAAAGGACCCTTTTCTTGACATGAGATTAATTGGACTTAATGAAGCCTTGATTCAGGTTTTGTAAGGCATTTTATGCATCCACACTAGGTCTTGGACCCTTGCAAATCAAATAACATGCTTCTAACAATGTCTTGTAAAGGTGTTGTAAAGTCTTTTAAAGGACTTTCACGCTTTTCTAGACCTAATTAACCTATTTCTCCCTAATTCAACATTATAAAATGTGTCTAATAACATTATTTTATCAATCTAGAAGTTTCTTAATCTAAATTTAACTCTAAACTAGTGTTGTAGTGTGATTTACACATTCACATCAGTTTTTGTGCCCTTTTAAGCTGTGGACCTCATTTTAGTGTTGTAAAGTATATTTAATTATACTTTCATAGTGAATTTTGTGTCCCAAGCCCTATTTGAAATTTACATCATCACTAATAGGTCTCAATTAACACATATTGTGCATCCTAAGGCTCTAATTGATCAAATACCTGACAAGATGGCATTTTAGAACTTATTTCCTAATTCCTTGGCTTCTTAGGTGTCAGAATGGCCCCTTGTGGGACCCATTCACCATGCATGGTGAATCAGTTCCATCTAGGTGGGACCCATTCTCCATGTGTGGTGAATGAGTCCTATCTGGCCCCCATTTTAACCTTTGAAAAGGAAAAAGTGAAATTTAAAGTTTATTTTCACTACATGTCGGCCTTTGATTAGGTATTATCGGGTACTAAGGAACAGTTGTCCATAAATAAGCATTTTTAATCCTTATTTTGCATCTCTTATTCTAATAGCTCATTCTTACATAGATCTATTATCATTAATTCATCATCTATCTTCTCATCCAAGTCAAGCAAGTTGGGGTTTCTTCATTAGAAGTCTTCAAGTTAGCTTTCCAAAGACATTCAATGGTTGAATCTTCATGTTATGTTGCATAATTTCAAGATCAAATCATCATGACAAGGTAATCGTCTCCATTTTTTCATGTTTCATTACTTTATGTCATCACTTTGGTTATATTACCTAAATAGGGTTTGACTAGGGCAAACCCCCATGCCCTAACATTCAACATATCTCTCTCTTGTCTTGCTTGTTTGCAGATTTATGACTCTTAGAGGCTTAGGAATCATTGAGTATTACATTTCAAAGTTACTCAAGTCATCTTTTCATCATTCAAGACAAATTATCAATAAAAAGTCATTTTCAGGCCCAAATCTGGCAGTTTTAGAAGTAGAGATCTATAGGAGACAGAAGTGCACATCTAACTCCACAAAATCAACTCCTGATTTTCCAGATTCCTGTAGGTGGACTGATTTTCCATCCATGGTGAATGAGTCCCACCTGTAGGCCTAAAAACTGATTTTCTCATAATTCAGCTTCCAACAGTCAAAAATAGTTTTCTAGAAGATTTCATCAGAAGCAGAACTAATTCACCATGCATGGTGAATGAGTCCTAGTGGACATTAACAGAGGTTTATAAGACATTATAGAATATTATAGTGACATCATTCTACCTCTAGGTGCACTTTGTTCAGTCTCATTCATTTATGTTACCTTTTGCTTAAGTTTCTAGTTCATATTTTCATTTAACATTGTGTTTTCTAGCACTTTTGTATAAGATCAATTTACATTCTTTAGTCTACATTTTCATTAAGTTTCTAGCATGAAGACACATTCACACACTCCACATTTTCTTTTCATTCTTCCATCCTTTAGTCTTGAGTGTTAACGTTGTGCATTTTGGCCCATTTTTTCTCTCCTTTTAGGTGAAAGATCCTAGAAGGAGCTACAAAGGATTTGAGTGCCAAAATCCTTCGTTTTTGGTTTAATTTACAAGCCTTCTAGATTAATGTGAGAATGTAATTAAATACATTTTACAATATTGAATTAGGGAAAAGTTAAGTTAATTTAGCTTAAAACAGGCCCAAGACCTAGTGTGGATGTGTAAAACACCTCACAACATTAGATCAAGGTGATATTAGGTCAAAATTTATCATTAATTATTCTCATATCAAGCAATAGATACTTTTTTCTAGGCTACATCCCCCTTAATGGAGAGTTTAAAAGGACATGATGAGAAACTCTCTACTCAGTTTTCTAATGGTTGGTGCAATAGAAGGGTTACTATGGGAGGTATTTCTTTGAGATTAATGAAGATGTTATTGCCAAAGCCACAAGGCATTCCTATTCTAGGCAGAAACTTAAGAAGCACACGAAGGTGCAATACAATGATAGTTTGTAGATTGTTTTCATGGAGAATGAGTGACCCACTAACATCCATGTGGGTTTCAACTGAACCAAACTTCCTCCCCCATGGGATCAGGTGCACCTTTCTATAATGAAATATTTCACCTTAGAAAGCCACTTCAAAGTTTTTTTATTTCTATCACTTGACAATGCTGAATCATCTCAACCATAGGATCCTTATTAGTTTCCCATTTTTTTGCTTTCATCCCTTGAAAGCTTAATCAAGGAAATCATGGAACTAGTCACTAATAATCCTGATAAACCCTCTCCTTTACCCCTCCACCAATGTTTTATCCTTCACATCTACCATTTTCACCTTGACCTTTTCCCTCTGAAACCTATTTCTGCTATCAAAATTGAGTAACCCAAAGATTCTAACCCTTCCCTTTCAAAACTTTCACCGACCATTACTGTGGGCTCCAAGAGGAAGCTCCCTCTCATTAACACCTCATCTCTTGTTGATACTAAACCTTAGCTTCGTATTAAAAAAAAGAAGGTAGTGTGGGGTTGGCTCAAACTAACATCGTCATTGAGCTCTATTAATTAAAGAACACCCATACTAAGAAAGGGGGTAAAATGCATGCTAAAATCAAATCCAATCAAAAGAAGGGAAAAGAAGGTATAAAATTCTATGTCGAGGAACCTCCCATAGACGATGATGAGGATGAAACTGAGTCCAAAGGTTTGGAGAAGGAAACTTTGGTGGCCATGAGCATTGACATGGTGTGGAACAAGCTAGTGTTCTAAGGTCCAATAGGTTGGAAAAACATAAACCAAAGATCTTGGTGGATGACATCTATATTATCTTAGAGTAAGGGAAAGGTCGGGAGGACATCAAGCATGACACAATTGAGGAAAGAAAGGAGTACATGGAAGGACCTAGTCACTTCCTAGAGCTAAACCAGATTATTCTGGAAGAGTTCACTCTAGACTCCTAAAATCATCATGCTCAAGTGGAAGAGACTAATAGGATGGATGTTGTGAAGGACAAGTATTTTGATGTCCTAGTTGCTCATTTTTGCACATTGGAAAGGAAGATTAATAGACTGGCCAGGTTCACCATCAAGTTCATTCATCACTCGGCTCTCACTCGGTCAGTGGTGTTGAAGGATGAGGTTAATAAGAAGGATGTTGATTTTTACCCCAACAATAGTTTGGTTGGTGAAGATGTGTTGAAATTCCCCATGGAGGAATGGGAGGGTATAGCTAGGTAATGGGGGGGTTCTATTTATTTTTTAGTGGGTTGTTATTTTGTTGTCACTGTGATGTCTTTGTGTCCAACCTATATTTTGTAACTGCATAACTTTTGTTAATTTTTTTTATGAACTCTGGCCCTTTGCATTCTTTGTGTTAAGGGTATTGCACCCTACAAATGCAGCTTATTTTATGAAAAACAACAATTTTATTTTATGCATAACAAAAATATTTGTAGTTAAAATGTATCAAAATATTTGTTGATTACATGAATTCAAAACACACACAAATATATAGTCTACACTTCCTTCTCTACTCAAATTCTATATTATTTGTTGCTGCAAAACCATCAAGATGATGTTTAACATCCCCAATTTGATACTCAACAAAAAATAATATTCAAAATGTCAATTTGCATGACATCCAATATTGCTACAATGGTTCATGTCAAGACTCACTGTCTAATGTTCTATCAAGTCCTATAGATAACTAATAATGATTAGTACATTATTTTAATGTTGTATCAATTTTTCAATAAAACACTTGTGAATTCAACTATAGACCTTTCACCAACTTTCTAGAACATATTATACAACTTGCAATTGATGTAACCATTACACCCCTTTTGATATAAATACTAATAATAAATAAAATACTAACTTCAACCATATCCCTTTATTTATCCTATCTATGTTCACACCAGTTTACTTGCGATGTGTGGTGATTATTAAAGATCCATTCCACATGGTTGAGAAGTTATGGAGGGCTCACGCTATCCGAGAGTTAAGCTCTGGTAATAGATTAACCTGTCGATTTCTCTCTATTAAAATAAAAAACATTTTAGTACAAATATATTAGGTATCACGTAACATTACATCTCACATCTCCTTAGATTCCATTCAAGCTTCCCATGGAAACTAGTAAGGGAAAATGAAACGATCGACTCATTATGTGGATGTTAAGAAAACACGTCTCGGTGGCATTAAAATGGTCTACCAGTTACCAACGCCTAACAATAACCTGAAAGGGGCCAAGAAAGGAAATCATTGACTCATTATGTGGATGTTAAGAAAAAACATCTATGGCATTTATACACTGTAACAGTTCAATCTCGCCTCGCCGAAGTGGACCTACGAAAAGCTAATAATCTTGGAACATAAATTGTTATAATAGGCTAAAGTGGACAAGAAAACAACTAATACCAGCCTTTCTATGTCCTTTGAAAGTCTATCCATAGCATGGGAATCGAGACAACTGAGCTTCTCAGAGGAAAAGCCTGTAAGCTTTAGCACGACGAGTTTTCTGGGAAAAGTTATGCAATGGTGTTTTACATATCGTGTTCACTAATATCTACTAATATAGTAAGTTGTTAACGTGAATGTCTTCCTAGTTTTTATTGTGTACTTGTGCAATTCAAGTTGCGATGGATTTTGGAGAAAATCCTGTAACTGCAACCAGATTTTACTTAATTAAGAGAATAGTAAGATTTTACCTATTCAACTTTAAATAATGGATAAAAAGAATTGATATGGTATTAGTCTAACCACTTTCAACAAAAGGCTACCAACACATAATTCAATACATAATTAATTCTTTAATGTTGAAAAAAAATATTATGATTTATGCAATAAATATGTTGAACTGTTAAGACAAAGGATAAGAAAATAATAGTTACAGTATTTTGTGGTCACTATATTATCAATATTTTTGTTTTTTCAAAATTTAGAAAACATAAAATAAATTGTACCTTTATATAAATAGATGTGGCTTGCTTGCTATAAATTTTGTATGTTGTTATTAAATTGATCCTTTCCAACTTTATTTACTTCTACTAAACCAAATTCAAAAAATTATTCATAGATCTTGTAAAATAATTCTTGGAATAAATCATAATTGAATTATGCATGTAATTACAGTTTCAATTGGAGTCTATAAGGAAATATTTGATCTGTCTATAGTTCCTAGTAGTTGGAATTAGTTTCATAGTTAGTTAGTTGGCAATAATCTTTAGTTAGTTTTCAGTCAATTACAATTAGATATCAAACCAGCTAGCCTTTTTATAGGAAATAGTTGAATTATTATGTATCTATAAATGTGCAATTGTTGTTGATGAGTAATATGAAAATTTGTCATTTCTTCTGTGTTTTTTCTTTGCTTTTTTTTTTCTTCTTTATTTTCTTTGATGTTAATTTATTTTGTTTTAGTATTAGAGCCTATTGTGTTCTATTGGTCCTGCTCAACACGTTTTTTGTATTATATATAGAGCGAACTACAAGTTACAGAGCCATCAAGAGTAGTACTACTACTTGCCAATACGTAGTTTAATAGATTCCATCAACATACAATTACAATAACATAATTGAGAACCAAGTTTCAGACTATAGGTAATAGAAGACCCTGCTAACTGAATACAACTTGTAGACTATTGCATAAACTTTTTTATTCAACAAAAATCAATCCCAAGATGTTGTAAGGTAGCTATTATCCAATATTTTACCAAAAAATATTTTTTTCTTCTTGTCCAATCCATGTATTCAAGCTAAAAAGGTACCTACTCACCAAGAACCATGTTGTCTCAAGCTCCATATTAGGTGGTTGATTCCTCACTTCCAACTGGGTGTTTTCATTCCAAGAAGTGTCCCAACTGCCTCTATCTCCTCTCTAGTGAAATCCTCAAGCCTAAGAAGGGGTGGAGGGTCCTCCCTCTATTCTTCCTTGGCCACTTTCTCATTTAAATCTTTTTGAAATATCTATAATGCCTGCAAGAAAATATATGTACTTGGCTTCCCTATTTTTTATGTGTTGGAAAAATGAAGAAGAGAATCTCATTATGTAGTTGTTATGTTGTCATTGATGTCACCATGTTATATGAGTTGCAATTGTATTACCATAAGTTCAATCTTGATCGGGTATTATGAATAGTCGGTATGTAGAAGCAATTATTATCCTCTAGTATTTTGGTACACAATCCTCTATTGATGAATATCATAACTTGTGGTTTTGGGAAATGGTCTTTGAATGTTAGAAGCTTCTAAATTCATAATTTCATGTGTATAGGTGCTCGTATGGTGAGTTGGCATCATTATGTTGTTGTATTTTTTTATTAGGTCTATCCCTGGCCAACCTAATCAATAGTTGATATTATAATGAATTAACCTTATGTTGCAGATGTATTTGTGACCTATCTTAGGTCCATACTAACATATTGTAGCGTACTACACACTTGAATTATTTTTGAAATTTTTTTGTACAAGCCTAAAGTTGACTGTTAATATTTTTAGTGAATAAAGGTTGCATCTAATTAGACCAACCGAATTGAGCCTTGTGGATGAGTCAAATATATATTGGAAAGTTTTGAGATTGGTGGTGTGGATAGATAAGTATGTGAAGATGAATCAAGTTGAATACATATTTGCTAGTATGCAATTTTTTAAGAAGAAGTGTGTAAAGTCAATTTATTGAGCATCAAAGGAACTGAATGAACACTTGTTAAGTGTAACTTTATTAGTTCATATTCTAGTTGTAACTCATTTCTACATTGTATCTTTGTAGGTAGTGAGCCTCCCATTTTTTAATAGTGAGTCCTAGTAGTGAGCCACCCTTTGTAATATCTTATAACCATTTATATTATATTGTGACTTAATCCTCATTGTGGTTTTTCCCATTTTGGGTTTTCCCCATAAAAATATTGGTGTTCATGTATTGTGTGCTTTTATGTTCTCCTAATGCTCTTGCTCATTCTTATTGTTATATGCATTAAAATATTTGGATGGTGTATGTTCAATAAGTTTAAGAAGATAATGATTCAGCCCCCCTCTTAGTATATAGGGTGTTCAACAATTGGTATCAGAGCTTGGTCTCTCTGAAGAATCCTAACAGCTTGAGGAAGATCTTGAATATTGAACAAATGGATGATAAAGAAGAACTACAGACAACCCTTGGAGATCTTGACAAGGTTGAAAATGAAAATAGAGTTTTGAAAGAAAATATTGATGAGGCAAATGAATGCATCAAGAAATTGAAAGAGAAATTGAATAAATTCAAAGAAATACTTAGAGAAGTAATTGAGCAATTAAAACAAGCAAATGAAGAGATCACCGAATTGAAGGTGCAACTGGAGGAAAATAAGAGAATTGAATATTGTCTAAATACAGTGGTGCAAAGAAAGACTAATGAATGATCAAGGCTTGAACAAGATGTGGTAAACCTGAGAGAAGAATTGGAAAAAGAAAGAGTCTATGAAGATAAGTTCAAAACAAGCTCCACCAAGCTCAATGAGTTGATTGCAGGACATAAACCAACTAAAGACAAAGGTGGTTTAGGAATGAAAGTAGGCGAAAGCTCAAAGGCTATACAAACTCCAAACATAGTGGAAAATCAAAAGGCTCAAGATAAAGGAAAACAGACAAGAAATCCAAGAAGCTTTGCTAGAAGACCACCTATCAGATAGCCAAATGCTCAAAGGTACCCATCTTTCAATGGTGTTTGTTTTTCATGCAATAAATTTGGTCACAAGGCAATAAAGTGAAAAAGTAGAATAAATCAGTATGTTAGATCCTTCTTTGGAAAAAAAATTTGCATGTAAGAAAGTTGGGCATAGAGCTATATGAATGTAGAACTTAGATGATGAATTGGTTTAAAGGAGGTAGAATGAATCAATATTTTGTTGGCTACTGCTATGCATGTAATAAGTTTGAACACAAAGAAAATCAATGCATATCAAGGGTTAATGGAGGTTAAACAAATCAAAAAAAAATTGTTTGCTACAATTGCAACAAGGCCAGACACATTTCAAGAGTATGCAGAAGTAAAAGGGGAAAACAATCTGATCTGGTAAAGAAGAATGAACCAATGAAGACAATTGAAAAGAATAAGGTTAAGAAAGAAATGAACAAGATATGGAAGAAGAAAGAAGAGCTAGTGACATCAAATGTGCCTATGCACTCATCTGTTGTAGACAATCCCTCCAGCAATTAGACCTAGCATGGTCTTAGGGGGAGCATTAACAAAAAAATATTTAACCCCCCTAGATATCTAGTGTGTCAAACCTTGGCATGAAGATATGTTGTAAAGAATGAATAAACAAAGCTTACACAAATGGAACCAGAAGAAAAGATAAGAAATGAGGCATTTGAGAAAATTGGGTTCTCTTTGACCAAAAATGATATGTCCATAAGCCTTGAAGAAGGTATGCTTAAAGATGTTTTGGATGAAGAAAAGGGTAAATACTCTGATGAAAAAAGATAAAAGGAAAATAAAGAAAATAAAGAAAGAAAATGTAGAATCCATTAGGTGTATGGCTGAGAAATATGGTGTGTTTGGTGCACTCCCATCTAGTTGTACACCAAAATTAGGAGAAGAGGATTTTTCAAAGGTAAAAGAAGACGTTCCTCCAAAAGTAGGTGATACAGATATCCTTCCAGAAATAGGTGTTACAAATGATCCTTTGGAGATAGAGAAACAGAATGAGGAAGAATTTGAAGCAAAGAAGCTTAATTTTGTCCTTCTATAGCAAGTTGAAGGAGAAAAAGATAAAGATGAAGGTGAAATGAATGAAGAAAGAGACAAAGATGAAAAATAAGAAGAAGAAAAAGTAGTAGAAGAAGAAAGAGTAGAGGAAGAAGAAAGAGATGGGAAATTGCTAGCAAGAATGAAGAAGAAAAAAGGTAGGTTTTTGAATCACAAAGGTCCTCTAGAGAATCCTCCTCTAGTGATGATGTATTAAAAGGCTTCTTATCCAAGAAAATAAGGTTCCAACCAATAATTCCTCTGGAACTTCTAGAACTCCCCATGGTTCAAGGAAGTGTGGATTTGGACAAGATATCTCCCATTCACAAATTGGTGTTAGGGGATGCATTGCATGCAAATCTAGAAGAAAAGAAATTTTGGAAACACACCAAAAGGGAATAGATATTTATTGATGATCCCCTTAAACCTTTGTAGGGGGCCACTCCCGATACACTAATTGATACATCTCTCAGTCTGGTAGAAAGCTTGAAACTTCTATTCGACTCCTTTAAGGAGTATGCCTTCAGACTTGGTGAGAAGACCAAGCAAAAAATTGAGGAGAAAATGGCAGAGAAAAGGCTTGTGGAACTTCATGATAAGTGTGCTTTGGCACACACCAATGTGGAAAAGAGTCTAGAATTTGTGCAATCTTGTGAGGTTGAAGCAAATATTGTATTTGCTTACTGTGCATAAAGTGGTCAGATGCCACATAGAGTATCAAAGATCTCATGGAATCCATTTAGTCCCAATTGACAGTTGTTTCTAGTACATGCATTACATCTAAAGACAGATACATGTCAACTTGGAATGCTATCATTGCTTACAGAGAGAAATTATTTATTCTACAGAAGTAGAAGGAAGACATCATCATAATATTTGATCAGTTAGGTGACCTTGTGAGAGTGGAGTACACTCCAGTGGCCAATGCAGAAAAACTAGAAAAGATCAACCTAACTCCATGCACTCCGGATGATGCAAAAGAATGCCAAATAAAATTAGAATCTCTGAATAGAATGTTGGTATCTACTAAGAAGAGTTGGGAGAATGGCAAGTCAACATGGCAATGTATTCTCAAGGAGCTTCAAAGCTCACCTTCCTCTGGGTAATGATTTTTCGGTTTATACTCCTAAGGGGGAGTTAGATTTTTCCCAGACAACCCTTATATATATTATATATATATTCATATTTTTGGAGAGAATTTTATGAAGAGAAAAAGGGAGAGTGTGTTGCACATAGGAGGATTGTGCATTCTTTTGGCACATGTTTCCATCAATGAAAAAAGGGGAGATTGTTGGAAGAATGAAGAAGAACACCTCATTATGCAATTGTTATATTGTCATTGATGTCACCATGTTATATGAGTTGCAACAGCATCACCATAAGTTCAAGCTTGATTTAGTATTATGAATAACCAATATGCAAAAGTAGTTATTATCTTCTAGTATTTTGGTCTGCAATCCTCTGCTAATGAATATCATAACTTGTGGT
Source organism: Sequoia sempervirens (assembly GCA_007258455.2). Lineage (NCBI taxonomy): Eukaryota > Viridiplantae > Streptophyta > Pinopsida > Cupressales > Cupressaceae > Sequoia > Sequoia sempervirens. The sequence goes on along the minus strand of VDFB02281492.1, from coordinate 103,449,094 downwards.
TTTCGGAAATGGTATTTAGATGTTAGAAGCTTGTAAATTTAGAATTTCATGTGTATAGGTGCTCATATGGTGATTTGGCATCTTTTTGTTGATATATTTTGTTATTAGGTCTATCCCTGGCTGACCTAATCAATAGTTGATGTTATAATGAATTATCCTTGTGTTATAGATGTATTTGTGACCTATCTTAGGTCCATTCTAACATATTGAACCATACTACATGCTTGAATTTTTTTTGGAAATTTTTTGTACAAGCTTGAAGCCAACTATTAATCTTTTTGGTGAATAAAGGTTGCATCAAATTAGGCTGACCTAATTGATGCTTGTGGATGAGTCAAATATTGTAGACATTCAAATTATCTTGATTAATATCATGCACTTGATCCTGATTCATTAACATCAATTCTTCCTAAATCACTTATTTACTAACCAATTAATTAAATAATCCTTATTTAATTAATTAATCATAATTCCTTTGTTAATTAAATAAATCAACCTTATTTGATTAAATCATCATCTTCTTTTAATTAAATAAATCATTTTATTTAATTAATCCTAATGTTCCTCTTTTGATTAAATAAATCATTTTATTTGATTAAATCCTAAAGTCATCTCCTTAAAATTGAATAAATTGACCTTTATTTGATTTAAATATAATGTTCCTTACTTAATTGAATAAATCAAACATTATTTAATTAAGATACTAATGTTCATTTTTCCTCTCATTTGATTTAAATAAATCTAAAAATCTAAATCAAATGTCATAACAACTAATTCCATCTAAAGTTAATTAAATCCTGATTAACTCTAACTCTAATCGTCAAATCCTCTAGATTTTGCAACTTGCACAAGTAAATCAATATATTTGATTTATTAATTCTTCTATTTCCATTCAAAAATGACATCTCTTTGGAATATTCCCTCAATTTGAAATCTCCATCCCAAAAGGACTTGTCCTCCAAAATGACATTTATAACTCTTATATGTCCTTTTTCTTGAGCCAAGTGGCATTAACTCATCTTTCAACTCTTTCTCCACAAGCCATCTTTTGAATTTCAAGTTCCACCTAATTGCATTAATCATGCGCATTAATCAAAATGTGCTCCACCTCTTTTCAATAGCATGTTGACAAGTGGCACAATGCCATTGGGTCAAGTTCAATCCCAAATTATTCATGTTTCTCACCTTTCCATCCTTATTTCCTATAAATAGAGAGCTTCTCTATTGATTTTGGATCTACAACTTTATGCAAGATTACTATCTACATATTTTGGAGCAAGTTCATCAACATTTCATCCAAGTTTTCATAGTTTCTCATCAATCTTAGCTATGTTATTAAAATTTTTTGTCAAGGATCACACAATCATCATCAAGTTCATCAAAAGCTTTTCAAGGAATTTGGAAAGGGATTCTTTCCACATCAAAGTAGCACCAATTCCCCCATGGGATGTTGGCTTGAATGTTTTGAACATGATTTAGTAGCTTTCATTTGACTAATTTTGCTTTGTTTCTTGTTCTTGAAGTTTGAATGAATTGCATGGGGAATGTTTGTTTTAGATGTGTTTATTGACTAACATTGGATTGTTTGATCATGTTTGAGTAGGTCTAGACAAAGCATTCACATTTTGGCACTAGAAGGAGGGCACACCTTTCAAAATGAACACGTTTTTTTGTGAAATTCTACTATTTTTTTCAAATTTATATGTCTTCAGGAAAGAGCGACGTTGAAAAGGGAAAACAACAAAACTATCAGTCCAACGTTACTATATAGAAATGTTTCCTCTACTTCAAAACATGACATTTTAGGGTGATCCCACAATAATGTTTTACAATTTTTGGCCAATCTAGACACTAATTTTTTTTTTTTAACTAAATCTTCACTTTCGGGCACCTATAGCGGCTAAACTATGAGGAATTTGAAGATGATGCAAACTAGAGTTTCATGAAATTTTGTCTATAGATTCTAAAAAAAAAAATTCAAAAATTTTGGAATCAGATTGCACTTCTTTTTCCATCTCCCTCAAAAACTAGTTGTTTTTAGAAAACAACATTTTTAAAAAATGACACTCACCATATAACATATAACTTTTTTTCCATGAAGGATAAAATTATAATTCTTTCAAATTTAGATTTTTAACTCTTATATCTAGTGTTTCCACTTGGTTAGATAGTTTTTTATTAAATATTTGTTCTTTAGTCAAGTTTCGAAGTCAAAACAATTACAATTCAGACATAGCACGGTTGTATAACACGTAACTTTTTTTTTATGTATCGAAATTAATATTTCTTTTTTGTTGGATCAAGGACTTCAATATCTAGTGCACTCATATTTTTCAATTTTTTTTTTTGATAATCTACTATTTTTCCACATGTGTAGAACAAAGAGCTTGATTTTCGGTGAAAAGCCTACATTCACAAGAAATAAAAAATAAATATGATAATAAAATTAAATTTATTTAAAATTATACTTTTTGGGAAGATTATAATAAGGAATACATACTTACAAAAAATAAATGTTAAATGAATTCATTTGATCCCCCAAAAGGTAAATCAAAAGTGGTTTTTTATCAACATTTTCATAGGTGTATAGGAGACTCTGTTATAGGTATGGTTTAAAACTAGTCAGGTTCTATCCAAGGGGTTTGATCTAAGGTAGTTTGATCAAACCATCTTCAATTGGAATGCTTTAAATGGCACTTTTTAAGGCTTAAATCATTATATTTTCTAAAAATATGTGATTTCAGAAAAAATTAGAATCTCCCATAAATTGTAAACCAGCTTTGTGGGATCACCCTGCAGTGATTCACGAGAGGACCAGACTAGTCAAACTCCAAATAGCGATGCTAAAGAGAAATAGCGATGAAATCACAGGCTCTATTTTTCCACAAAGTGACACTGACTTCACCAGAGAGACATTGATTTCTCCAAACAACGATGCCTCTGTGGATTGCAATGTTGGAATTGGATAAAAGGTCACTTTTTCAGTTTTGTTTCGACATGTTCTTTTTATATTGATCATCTTTGACTTTTAACCTCTCTTGTGGCTCTATTTTTTGTAGGCTAATCAACTTTTGTAGGTTAAGGTGATCAAAGAGGGAAGGAGGAAAACAAAGAAAAGGCTTCTTATGGCATTATCACATGATTGTAACAAGTATTTCTAAACATTTTGGGAACAATTATAATCCCATCTTTAAGGCTTTTGTTATCTTTAGTTTGTAGGACCTAAATAATTTTTTTTTTGGTTTTAAAAAGAACAATCAAAGGGTTAAAAAGAACATTAGGAACTTACTAGATTTGGTTTTGGATTTAAGAATTGAACAAAACAACTCCAAACATTTTATCTTGGTGCTATAAAAAGAATCCATTACTGCTTTTGAGGTCTAAAATGAGCATGTATATTCTTTGTTTTGCAATATTTTTTACAAATTAATAACATTTAAAAGGTGTATGCACTTCTCGCACTTCATAGAGATATTGAGAATCAAAAGTATTTTGGTGATATTAGGTTGTCTAAAATATTTCCTCCACACTTCAATTTGGGATTTTTAAAATTGGACAAATCTTGCTAGTGTGAGTTAAGTATATCACTTGTGTTCTCTCTTTGTTCACACAAACAAAGATTGATCGAACAATGGATGTTCTTTCTCACTCTTGTTTATCTTTAGAGGGTCTTGCCTAAGACCAATTCAAAGGCGACTCCAACTGGTTTTTCACTTGGGCTGGTATGCTGTAAATGGATAAGACAAAACTGTCAAGTCCTCATGGTATGTAGGCCTTAGCCATAGAGTGTCTTTCAAAATAGGGTACTACTATAAAAAGTATAAGAGCCCCTAGTAGGATTGATTAAAGCCTTTAGTGGCTTGCTAGACACTCACAAGGTTCTATGTCCCTGATCAACCTGACTAAGAACCAATCTGTATAGAGGCCAAAATCCTTACTATTTGTTGGTACAAGAACAGTCATTCTAAAGCTGTCCCACATACTTGCGATTCATTGTAGACATGAAAAGTATTTCATGGGAGATTCATGAGAACTGAAGCTTGGCTAACCCGAGAAGTGTGTGTTGTGGAGGGGAGCTAGTGTGGTCAAGCTTCTAGTCATCCACTCTGAATAAACACAGCTGGATTTATCCAAGTGGGAATTCAATAAATATTGTCTCTTTCCATCCTAGCGTTGTGCATCATTTTGTTGGAATAAAAAACACTTTGCTTGGATCTAAGACATTAGAAAACAAACATTCAACAAAATCCTCAAAATTTCAAACCCTTTAGGAGGAGCAAATACTATTGAAAAATCCAAGTGTTATTGTTGGTCCCTAGAGATTGCATGCTTAGAAGCTTCTAAGAATTTGGATTCATATCTCAATTTTCTCTCACTAAAGTCAACATTAGGGAACTATTGCCTTAATTTCCTTGATTTCCACATAATGGACTTTGTGGGATGAAAATAAATTGATAACATTAGACATTTAGTTTGAAAAACTAAGGGAAGAAAGTGTTTTTCGTAAAAAGAACTCATTAAGCAAAGATAAGAAACAATTGGACCCCACACATGTGCTTTTTCAAATGATTTCCTGAAATATCAAAATCCAAAAACCAAAATCCAAAGGTCTTAGTTCAAGAGCTCTCAAGAAATTTCTTTCAACACTTTATGAATTTAGAGAAAGATTGGTCTTCACTTTTCACAAACGTGCATCAAAGAACAATCCCAATTTGTATTTATTTTACTATTTTCAAAATCCAAGTCTTTTCCAAAGGTTTGAGTTTATCACATAGGAAGTATAGCATGTTCTTCAATATTGAGGTCTTTTAAACAAAAGTCTCTCTAAAGTCTCTTAGGATCAAAATCAACACCTTCACTCATCCTCAAACATCAATCAAAACCATCTCACAAAAAACTCTTAAAATCTTGGAAAAATCCTTCATACTAGACTTTTGGAAAATCCTTTGAAACATATCAAAATCATCTTGTTTGAGTTAGTGTGTATGATGCATCCTTCTTCACACACTTACTTAAATTATCACCTTGTGGAAAAAATTATTCGAAGAAAGCATCTAACCTCTTGGAGTTTATGAGTTCATTATCAAATCAAAATCAAATCAAAATCAAATCTAAAACAAATCCAATTTCAAAATCCAAAATCAAATCCAACATCAAAATCCAAAAATTCCTAAAGTCTAGTATCTCCTTGAATATTCCTAAGAGTTTAACCATTCACAATCATCCATCTCTCACTATCTCATCACCATCCTTTGACCCTTAAAATCTTGGACTTTCCTTTTTTGTACCTAAAGTTTAGATCAATCTAAGGATTTAGAGGTTCAACTCCCACATTCCTAAAAATATGATCCTTATTTGATGGTCCAAACTAGATCTCAACACAAGAAGAACATGGAAGCCAACAAAGAAACATCTACTTCGAGTGACTTGAGTCAAACTGCTCCTGAAATCAATCCCATTGGGTCTAGCAACCCCCCACCCAATTTTCCTCTAATACTATGTAAGATCCTCAAGAGGGAGATTGTAAAGTATAGGACATCACCAATAATTTACTAGGAATGACTCAATATGAAATCATAGAAATGGTCCAAAACCACGAAAATCACAAAATTGTCAATGCCATGATGAGACTTACTCCTTCACAATACATGTTAGAGTTGGAAAAATAAGGGGCTAAACTCCCTTCTGATTATGATGTAAGAGCTATTGTGAAGAAACCTCTTGGGATTATGCCTTCGGTCTCATTCACACCATCTTTTCAAAACGTCATCCAACCCATTCTAGAACCCACATCATCCCTTGCTCCAACTCAACCCATTGTTACCAAGGGGACTTCATTGCTTCATGTTCTTCAAACACATCCCCTTGTAAACAACCAAGACTTGGATGCGAACACCATTTTGGGTAAATCCATCCCACTAGATCCAAAACACCCATACGTTTATCTTGTCTTTCATGACATAGAAAATCCATCCACCTTCTCTGCAACATCAACATATCCTCTTAACACACAAGTCTCTCTCCCCATGACTTCACAAGGAGATGGTGGACTATTTGGATAAGGAGGAATCTTTGATCCCTCATCATCCTCATTTTCTCAAGGAAACACACCACCCATCTTCCCACCATTTCCCCCTCTACCACTAACATGCACACCAATCCTCGATTTAGGGAAACCCCCTTTACCAATCCTCAATCAATAAAATCAAAACAATCCTCCAATTGTGAATCAAACCTACATACGAAATCCTTTGATCATGCCACCGATATTGCAACACCAAGTGGAACCAATTCAAACAACAAAACAATCAACACATCATATAAAACACCCCAAATACCTCAAAACGTGGTCTCCCAAGGACCTAGCATATCAATTGCACCATCCACCACACAACCTATTATCATCAATCAAAAAACACCTCAACAACCACCTCAACAAACTATCATCACAACATCTCATACCATTCCAAATCCTCCACCACCACCACCAAGACTAAACATGGAAAACCAATACAGTATCACATTGTAAGTAGCTCAACAAGACTACCAAAAGGCACTTCAACAATTTCAAAATAAACAAGCTACACAAGCTGCATAGCAAGCTGCCCAACAAGTTTGGGAACAACAAGCTACACAACAAGCACAACAAGCTGCCCAATCCCAAGCTTTGTTGCAACAAAAGCAACAAGCCACCCAAGCTACCCAAGTTGTGCAAGTAGCTCAAGCTGTACAAGTTGCACAAGCTGCACAGGCTGCACAAATCACCCAACAAGCTCACACACAGGCACAAGCCCAACATCAATCTCAACAAGCACGAGCACAAGCACAATACCAAGTAGGTCAGTAGAAGGCATATCGACAAGCCCTGCAACAATACCAAGTGCAACAAGAAGCAGCTCAACAACTATCCCAATAATAAGCATTGTTGGACCAATAACAACAATACCAATGACAAGCATTGTTGGCACAACAACAATTATAGGCATACCAACAAGCATTGATCTCACAACAAAGCTTGCAACAACCTCCCACAAACATGCAAAACACTCCACCTACCACTCAAACAATCAAACCACCTGAAAACACATTCATTCAACCACTTGATCAACAAAATGATGTGATGACACAAATAAAATTGCTCTCACAACAAGTGCTAGATATCCAATTTGGAAAAACAATGAAAATTGCAAGAAATTTTTACCCCTATCCATTTAATAGAAGCACTACGATGGTACCATTCCCAAAAGGGTTTGGAATCCCTAAATTTGACAAATATTATGGGACGAGTAATCCTGAAGATGAAACTAGGGAATTCCAGGTACATTATATGGAAGTTGCATATGACGACACATATCTAATGTGAGTATTCCCTCGAAGTTTGGCTAGACCAGCAATGGAATTGTTCTCGCCTTCCTCCCAAAATCAAAAGGTTCCAATAAATTGTGGACAAATTCATTAAAAACTATGCATTCAATATAGGCATGGATGTGAGTCTAGAGGAACTATATGATCTCAAACAAGATAAAGGGGAAACATTCACATCCTTCTTACAATGATGGAAATCCAAAGCCAATAGGAGCAAGTGGACTATGCCAAAAGAACTACAAATCTGCACTATCATTGCCAATCTCGAGAAAACCTTGTCCTTCCATCTAAAGATCCAATGCATCACCACATATGACCATTTAATCCCCAAGGTGCTCAACATCAAAAGATCCCTTATTGCACAAGCGGGGATACCCACATATCAAGAATACCAAGATAACTACCCATCAACCAGTTACAACGAAAAACCTCGCACATGGGTGAAGAACAAAAATTTCACTAATTATGGTGTGGTTGATGTTAAGGTCATAATCAGTGCTCCAAATCAAAACACACAATAATACCAACAACCACAAGGAAACAATCACAACAACACACAGACCAACATGATATCACAACAATCCAATATTCAAACAATCAATAATCTAAATAATCAAGGGGGGCCACCCCCCCAAAACAAATATCCCCCCAAACAAAAATACATAGCCCTCGGGGAATCAATCAAATATGTCATGAAGAAATTGGTTCAGGAGAATCTCATTAAAATCCCTGTCTATGAGAATTATCAAGAGCCCCAAGTGAAACCACCATGGTATAATGAAAATCACCTTTACAATTTTCATAAAATCAAGGGACACACGATGACCAATTGCATGAGACTAAAAAATCTAATCCAAGACCTTATCGATGACAAAGTCATAAATGTTCAACAACTTGTAGGAAATCAAGACCTAAAGATATATACAAATATGGTGTCAGATCACAATAAAGGGAACAACCACAGAAAGACAAAGCATGGCAATGTAAACCATGTTTATGATCATGTTGTTTCATCAATAGATGAATGGGTCACTTTTGTTAATGTCAAGGGAGGGGTATGTGCAGGATCATCATGGAAAAAATATGCTCTTAAGTGGCAAAAAATTTAGAAAAATCAGAGTTAGGCAACTTGATGTAGAAATTTGAATAAGCTATCTATATTATTTCAAAAATATGTAACAATATAATCTGTAGAAAATTGAATGTAGTTTCTAAATTACTAGGTTTATTTAAAAAAAAAAAAAATCTATTTGGTGAAAATTTGAAATTTCAATGCAGAGTACTTAAATTTCAAGGAAAAAATAAGAAGTAGGTGTTTGTCTGACCACCCTAACCACCATAAAATGATAATATTTTTTTATAATATTTTAGATATAAGTAGAGGACTCGTGTTTGGATGTGATGCATATTTTTTTGTATTTTTTTCCAAGTAAATAATTAGTCATATTTATTTTATTAAAACTTTTAAAAAATATAAAAACTTGTATGCCTGACCACCTTAACTTGGTCAAAACTTCATGAAATTCATTTTTTTTTTAATCCTATAGTATGCGAAGTATAGAATGTGACGTGTGTTTCAGATTCAAAAAAAGTGATACTGTTTGAAAGCTATAGATGTTTTTCAATCATCCTATCAAGCGGGACTTTAGTCATAATTCAAATAGAAAATGAATAATAAATATTTATTAAATTCAAAGTAAAGCATAATTTATATTGGTGGAAAGATAAGAATATCCTTTAAAAACCCTTTTTGTTTCATCAATTTTGGGTTAAAAAAAAGTTGTCAGCCACATACCCTACACATACCCATCATATCGCCACTTTTTGGCCCATCATGATCTTGCACATACCCGGAGCCAAATTCAATTGTGGAGTCACCACACGTGGTGGCAAGGTTACCAATTCTACACCATCCCAACCATCCAAGGCACCATCCTCTAATACAAAATCCATTCCCAATGGTTATAATGTCTTGGACTAGCTAGAAAGGACCCCTGCTCAGATCTCCATCATGGAGTTACTAAAGATCTCACTCGCACATAGAAAAATCCTAGAGGAAGCATTGGCTTCATCCACTATTTTAGCGGATCTTGATGCTGACTAGTTCCAAGATATGGTCAGACACATCACCACCCCATATCTCCTAAAATTTTCTTATCAGGGCTTCCCAACTCAACCATCTCATAACCGCACACTCCATCTCAAAGTCTTGGTCCATAAAAACAAAGTCAAAATGGTCTTGGTGGATGGGGGTGCAAGTTTAAATATCTGTTCACTCAATCTAATAAAGAATTTTGGGTTCTCTAAGGACATCATTGAAAAAGGTAAAGGTATTACAATTAGGGCATATGATGATCAAGAAAGAGTGTCTCAAGGCACTATTCGACTCCCTATTCAAGTAGGGTCAGTCATCATGAAAACCACATGTCAGGTTCTTCATCTTGATTTACTTTATAATATCCTCCTAGGGCATCCATGGATCCATGGGATGGAAGCTATCACATCCACCTTCCATCAATGTGTCAAGTTTCCCAATCAAAACCAATAGGTCACGGTGCATGGTCATCCTGAGCCCTTTTAATATTGCAAGAACCTGGAACCCAAGTACTACAAAATCCCTCAAGTCCCAAAGAATGATGAAGGCCCTACAACTCTATATGTATATCTAGCTACCCTCTCGTCCACTTCTGAGACAAAGAAAACCTCCATTCCTAACATCTTTGATAACAAAGTCATTATCCAAGACAATGGGTGTGGGGATTACAAAATGAAGAAGAGTTCTTTCGTAATAGGAGAGTTACCTCAATCTCTTAGGTCTCACAGGTAGCCCCAACCAATTGAAACATCAGCACAAACCTTTAAAGAAGACCCCTCCAGATTCAGATGTTGTTGGGACCTAAGTTGAGAAGTGGTATATGAAAAAGACATATCAAGTCTATTGTACCAAGATGAAAGGCTTGTGCCTAATCTTCCCATGGATGATAGCAGCAAAGGATTATAGATGATGCTTGGTATAGGCTATAAGATAAACAAGAAACTTGGATAGAATGACAATGGTCTTCTAGTACCTATCATTCTTGAGAAGCGTATAAGAAATCTTGGCCTCAGATGTACTCCTCTGAAAATAACCATATGTGGAAAAAGTTCCCTAGTTAGGAAAGTCAAAGCTCCCCCTCAGTTGCCGGTATCCACATGTTTTCCCTTAGACAACTACACCTTTGACATAAGGGTATGTGCAAGATCATCATGGAAAAAATAGGCCCTTAAGTGCCAAAAAATTTAGAAAAATTAGAGTTAGGAAAGTTTTCATAAAAATTTGAATAAGTTATCTATATTATTTCTAAAATATGTAAGAATAGAATCTATAGAAAATTGAATGTAGTTTCTGAACTACTAGGTTTATTTATTTTTAAAAAAAATATATTTGGTGAAAATTTTAAATTTCAATGCAGTAGTACTTAAATTTCAGGGAAAAAATAAGAAGTACGTGTCTATCTGACCACCCTAACCACAATAAAATGATTTTTTTTTTTTAATATTTTACATATAAGTAGAGGACTCATGTCTAGATGTGATGCATATTTTTTTGTAATTTTTTCCCAAGTAAATAATTTAAAATTATGAATTTTTTATTACAACTTTTTAAAAATATAAAAACTCGTATGTCTGACCACCTTAACTTGGTAAAAAATTTATGAAATTCATTTTTTTTAATCCTATAGTATGTGAAGCATAAATGTGATGAATGTTTCAGATTCAAAAAATGTGATATCGTTTGAAAGCTATAGATGTTTTTCAATCAGCCTATCAATCAGGACTTTAGTCGTAATTCAAATAGAAAATGAATAATAATTATTAATTAAATTCAAATTAAAGAATAATTTATATTGGTATAAAGGTGAGAATATCCTTTAAAAACCCTTTTCGTTTCATCAATTTTGGGTAAAAAAAAGTCATCAGCCACATACCCTACACATACCCATCATATCGCAACTTTTTGGCCCATCATGATCCTGCACATACCCATAACCAATGTGTGTGATGAGGATCCCATAACTAACTTACCCATGATGTTTGAGGATTCCTCCCTTCTCATGATTAGTACCCTATCTTTTGAGTCAAAAAACCAAATCCATAAGCTAAGCTTAGTTTATCCCCAACTCATCGATTACGACCAACGAGGACCACCAATTCTAGACACATTTGAAAATGATGAGGCTCTCTCAAAGTCCATGGGATTACGAGATATTGTACCATGTGGAGATCACAAATATGGGTTTGACATCATGCTAGACACACATGCCTATTATAGGGGAAACAATTGAATCCCTCAGTTGCAAAAGTGAAAATTTAAGAATAATATCTAGGTCTTTTAGTGAAAACCGCAATATGGCACTCTCTAACCTGAAATTAGTAAAATTAATGGATGCATCCAATGGTGAAAAACTCTCTGAAGTGCAAAAGGATGAGGGATTCAATCTTCCCCTTAGTGTTATTCATCGGGAGAAGTCAACAGTCTTAGCAGAGAAGTGCAATCTAGTCAACTTGGGAATAGAAGAAACACCACATATCACGTTCTATGCAGAATCACTCTTGATAGAAGAACAGTAACTCCTAGCTACGTTTCTAAGAGAAAGAAAGGTAAACTTTGCATGGACCTACGTCAACATACCTGGCCTTGATCAAGAAGTTGTGGTTCACCACCTAGCTGTTTATCTAGAAGCAAAGCCCGTAAGACAAAAACTAAGAAAGATGCATCCACAAATAGCATTATTGATCAAGATGGAATTACAAAATCTCCTTGATGCTGGTTTTATACGGCCAATTGATTAACCAGAGTGGGTTTAAAATCTTGTACCTATTTCAAAGCCCACTAGGGGCATCCGCATTTTCACTAACTTTAGAGATTTGAACAAAGCATGTCCCAAGGATGATTTCCCATTTCTAAACATTGATATGATTGTGGATATGATGGCAGGACATGAAATATTGTCACTAATGGATGGATTCTCAGGGTACAATTAGATCATGATAGCTAAGGATGACGAACACAAAACGACTTTCACTTGTCCATGGGGACATATTGTTGGAATATGATGCCATTTGGGTTGAAAAATGTAGGACCTACCTATCAAAGGGCCATGATGCTAATCTTCCATGACATGATTCACAAGATCATGGAAGATTATGTGGATGAAATATTGGCCAAGTCAAACAAACATCGAGATCACATAGTGGCACTAGGCTCCATCTTTGATAGGTTGGAAGAATACAAGGCCAAGCTCAATCCAAAAAAGTGTGTCTTTGGGGTACAATTAGGAAAGTTACTAAGGTACATTGTATCTATGAGATGAATCGAGATAGACCACACCAAAGTCAAATAAATCCTCGAGATGGAGGCACCAAGAACCTTGAAGTAGTTAATGGGTTTGTATGGAAGGCTCCAATCTATCTGTTGATTCATAGCACAACTAGCAGACAAGGCTATCCCACATTCTCATCTACTCCACAAGAGGGTAGCATACAAATGGGATGAGAAATGTGACTAGGATTTCAATAACATCAAGGAGTACTTGCTCACACCAACAGTTCTCATGCCACCGATTCTAGGAAAACCCTTGATCTTGTACATATCGGCAACAATGGAAACCCTTGGCACTCTCTTAGCACAACATGATGAAAATGGGAAAGAAAAATCTATTTACTACATCAATAGGACCATGGTGGGAAATGAGTTGAATTACTCATCCATTGAGAAGGCTTTCTTAGCATTTGTGTTCACCACACAAAATATTAAATACTATATGCTAGCACATCAAATAAAACTCATTAGAAATATATACCCTCTCAAGTATCTACTTTCTAAAGCAACGCTCATAGGGAGAACAACTAAATGGGTTATGATCCTGACAGAACACAACATTGAGTATGTAGAACAAAAGGCCATTAAAGGACAAGTGATTATAGATCAGCTAGCAGAGGTGCCAATATACTCAGAGAACCCACTTGTATCAGAATTCCCTAATGAGTCCATCTTTAACCTAAGTGTGGTAGATCACTGTAAAATGTACTTTGATGGATCCTACACATAGCATGGGTTAGGAGTAGGAGTTTTCCTCATTACACCACAAGGAGATTGCATACCTAAATCATATAAGTTGTCTTTTCCTAGCACAAATAACATTTTAGAATATGAGGGTCTTGTCATAGGGCTCAAAATTGTAGTACAATGGCAGATCATGGAACTCATATTCTATGGAGATTCGTAGCTTGTCATCAACTAGGTAAATGATGAATACCAAATGAAGGATGACAAGTTGACCCCATACAAGAAAATAGTGGAAAGCCTCAAATATTTCTTCATTGATATCACGTTTGAGCAAATACCAAGAGAAAATAACAGAGTAGTAGATGTTATGGCAACAATTGGATCACTACTGGATATCCCACGCAACTTCCCTAAGCAAGAATTCCTTGTAGAGTAGCTTCTTGTAGCAGCATTTGAGGTACCAGAGTTTGAATTTGTGTGTGAAATTGTTGGTCTCAATGATCCCTGGTATCATGATATATACACCTACTTGAGAATAGGAGTCCTCCCCACTGATATAACCTCAAACTTTAAAAGAAAATTTATCAAGAAGTCATCCCACTTTGTTATCTTAGGATACAACCTATATCGTAGGAGTATTGAGGGAACCCTTTTATTATTCCAAAATGTTGAGGAAGATTTGACTACTTTAACCAAGGTACACAATGGAATTTGTGGGTCACATTCAAGTGGTATGACCTTGGCTAAGAAATTGTTGATGATTGGGTACCATTGGCCTATAATGGAAATGGAAGCACATGACTATGTCTAAAGGTGTTAGTAGTGTCAGCAACATGGAGATCTCATCCATGCACTAGCATAGGAGCTCCACCCAATCATTACACCTTGGACCTTTTCACAATGGGGGATCGATCTCATGAAAAAATTCACCCCCACCTCATCTAGTGGACATAAGTTCATCATCACTGCCAAAAAGTATTTCAAAAATTAGGTAGAGGCCATTCACATGACCTATATCATAGGAAAGCAGATTTCCAAGTTCATCCTAAACTACCTAATTTGCCACTATGGTGTCCCTTAAGCCATTATCTCAGATAATGGGACACCTTTCAAAAACTAGGATGTTTGAGACCTATGCCAAAAGTTCAATATCCAACATCACTTTTCCACTCCATACTACCCCTAGGGTAATGGCCAAGTTGAGGCTATGAATAAAACCATCTTAAAAATCCTCAAGAAAATAGTCAATGAAGTTGGTCGTGATTGACACTTACAGCTAAATCCTTCCTTATGGGCCTACCTAACAAGTATCCACACACCAACAGGTGCAACACCATTCTTCTTGGTCTACGGATCAAAAGCCATCCTCCCCATTGAGATCGAGCTCCTGTCCATAAGAATGTCATTGCGAAATCTCATTACAGATGAAGAATATCAGATGTCACAGTTGAACAAGCTGGAACTACTGGATGAGCGATGCATGGATTCCTTAAAAACATTTTTAATTCTACTAGAACCATCTCACATGGAGCTACAACAAGAAAATCAAGAGTCAAACCTTCCAAGTTAGAGAGCTCATGTAAAAGGAAAATCAGAAAAATGTACCAAATCTGGACAACAAGCGCAAGTTTGAACCCAATTGGTTGGGACCCTTCATCATCATGTAGCAAGCTACAAGTCAGGGGAATATCAACTATCCACACCAGAAGGGGAACCTCTACATGAGCCCATGAATGGATCCCATCTCAAAAAAATTTATGCCTAATCTTACAGGTGTAAAATCCAAAAATCCAAAAAGATAAAAAAATATAAAAATTAAAAAAAATCAGAAAAAGGATTGAAAACAGTAAAGAAAAAATCATCCTCTAGTGAAAACCACTTCAGTGGCACTTTGGGCAAGTATCTTGGTGAAAACCTAGCAAACATGCACCTTGTGTAAATATGTAGTTTCCATCCACCATGATCTTTGTAGCTTGTTCAACATCATCCATCCATCATTCATCGATCGCATCCTTCCATCACCCATCCACATCCACATTATAGCTTGATCATGTATTCATATCATGATCCCTCCTAGTACTACTTAGCCCATTTTTAAGGTTAGTTTTTCCTGCCTATATCATAGTAGTCTATTGCATCACGTTGGGGGCATGTTCTTATACCTATGTTGGATCAAATTTGTGTATATTCTTGTAGTCTTCCTTAAAAATAAAAAAATCCAAAAACATTCATAAAATCAAAAAATCCAAAAAAATTCAGAAAATGGGTATGTACAGGATCATCATGGAAAAAACAGGCCCTTAAGTGGCAAAAAATTAGAAAAATCAAAGTTAGGCAACTTGACATAAAATTTGAATAAGTTATCTATATTATTTCAAAATATGTAATAATAGAATCTACAACAAATTGAATGTAGTTTCTAAACTACTAGGTTTGTTTTAAAAAAAGAAATCTATTTGGTGAAAATTTGAAATTTCAATGATTAGTACTTAAATTTCGGGGAAAAATAAGAAGTAGGTGTTTTCGACCACCCTAACCACAATAAAAATAATATTTTTTTATAAGATTTTAGATATAAGTAGAGGACTCATGTCCCGATGTGATGCATATCTTTTGTAGTTTTTTCCAAGTAAATAATTAATTATGATTTTTTATTACAAATTTTAAAAATATAAAAAATCGTATGTCGACAACCTTAACTTGGTCAAAACTTCATGAAATTCATTTTTATTTTTGTAATCCTATAGTACGTGAAGCATAGAATGTGATGCATGTTTTGGATTCAAAAATGTGATACTGTTTGAAAGCTATAGATGTTTTTCACAGTCTATCAAGTAGGACTTTAGTCGTAATTTGAATAGAAAATGAATAATAATTACTTATTAAATTCAAATTAAAGCATAATTTATATTGGTGGAAAGCTGAGAATCTCCTTTAAAAACCCTTTTCGTTTCATCAATTTTGGGTGAAAAAAGTCATCACCACATAGCCATCATATTGCCACTTTTGGCCCATCATGATCCTCCACATACCCAAATCAAAAATCCAAAAACATTCATAAAATCAAAAAATCCAAAAACATTAATAAAATCAAAAAATCCAAAAACATTCATAAAATTAGAAAACCCAAAAATACATTCAAAACATATCAAAATCCCAAAATAGGTCAAAAAGTAAGTCAAAAAGTCAAAAATAGAGTCTTCTTGTCAAGCTACAAGTCTTTGAGCTCTGAAAGTAGGCAAGGCTAATTCTTGATCATCCCATGAGACACTTAGGTTAGTCCTTTAGGAGTCTATCATAATAAACTGGCAATCCATTTGTTCATATCTCATCAATAAACAAGTCTGTGTCACTTGAACTACGTGGTCTATGTGTGTATAATGTAGGAAAGGCTAATCTTTGATCGGCCCCCGAGGCCCCTAGGATAGGTCTTTAGGTTAGGTTCTTGGTCAAAATCTTAGAAAACACAAAAACATTAGAAAATTGGAAAATCAAAACATTTATAAAACATCTTGAAATTACCAAAAATAGCCTCAAAACATTTCAGAAACATCCAAATATTTGAAAAATCCATCTGTCCCATCTTGCTTTCACTCATAATAAATATCCACTCATAATAAATCATCATCATCCTACACCTTTGGTGAAACAATCGTAAACAAGTCTAGTAGATTGAAAGTGAAAACTCAAAATGTCAAGGTCTCAAGTGTAGGTCAATAGGTAAGCAAGTTGGTCAACTCTTGATATTAGTAGCTTATCATCCATTCAATCTCAAACCATCTAATAACAGCATGTCCTAGGATGCATCCTTCCTACAATGTACATCAACATCAAGCATCACCGTAGTTTAGCCTTGGCTAGCAGTATGAAGAACATTAGCTTGTTTGTTTACTTGATCTTTGTCTTTTGAATTATCTTATTATGCTCATTCCAATGACCTCTCGATGATGTCCAAACAAAGGGATTTAGAGATAAAGGAATGGGGAAACGATCATTGTATTTTTATCTATTGCGCTTGTAGGATGTTCTTGTAATATAGCCTTGGTCATGCCTACTTTGTTTTGTTTGTAGGGAGGGTGTTTTAGGTGTCTTGTTGACCACATAGGAAGGATTTCTTTTCTATGTTTTGGTCTGAGATGTTTGGAATACCTGAACTACATTTTAAATAAGGTTTTGCATGCCAGGTGTGAACATGGATACTCCTATCTAATTGTCGAGTCAAAGTCCATCACACTAGGTACAACGCCATCTTGGTTCTATATATCTTGATGCATCGTGCCTACGTGTATTATCAAACATAAGGTAAGTAAGCCCTTTTAAAATCCCAATTCCTAATGAGAAAAATGTCATCACCATTCATCATCTTCTCTAATAATGTCTCATAGATCATGGACTTGTTGGATCCTCTTGTCATCATCTCATTTCTTCTTTCTTCTCTCTGTGCTAACATGGTACCATGACATTTAATCAAAAACATCACCAATGCATCCATCCTGCATCCACAAAATGGCAGCATGTTGCATATCATCCATATCATATCATAATAGGAAACATTGATCATCTCACATGCACATGCATTTTCATCATTACATAATATAGATTGGTTATTCTAAGCATCTAAAAAATCATACATTTGCATCCATTGCATAATTATATAGGCATCATCGTATCATCCATATATACATCATCATATCATACATGAAAAATATACTAAAAAAGAAAAAGAGCACATCATAACATCCCATACATCTCATGATCATAACATATAACATCATCCATTAGGGACATAATATATATTTGTTAGTCTAAGCATATTAAAATCATTTGCATATCATAGACATTTGCATCCATACATCCATACTCCATGCATCATCATCATCATAAAAGTACATGGAAATGATAAAAAGAGGAAATACATCCATAACATCCATAAACATCTGCATCATCATACATGGCATCATATCATATAGAATCACATTGCACATCAAATACATTCATCCATAAATGCATAAATAAAGTAGGACACATCACATAATGAATTAATCATATCATATATATATCAAAAAATTTAATTATCATGGTACAAAATCATAATCATGTGTATGTGTATAAATAAATATACAATTCCCATAGGGCTATCAACAATGGATCCTATGGATCTCAAAAATAATCAAGTGATAATCAAAACTATATTTGGTAGCTAGCCCTGGTGGCTGCTCCCCTCACCTACCTGTCTCTCAGCTCCATCATCTGTCTGCCTCATCTATGTCTACTAAGAGTACTGGTACCATAGCTACTGTGGGTACAACCTAGTGATAGTGAAGCCTATAATACTCAGCCTCTTGCACAACCTCATGGTACATCTGTGTGGGGATTTTCATGCCATGAGATGATGCAGCCATACTCTCTAGTTGGGTTGTTGGGCTCAACATCGACCACTGTAACTGTCGGTCAAAGCACAATAATGTGCTCCTAGGCCCAGATGTGTAGTAATGTGATGCTAGTACCAATCGCTCGACTATCACAATAGGAAAACTCATGTAGATCATGATATACTAAGGCTAGCATCACTAGTCCCCAAGAAAATAGTGTCCTCTCCCATAGCATCCACTCCTAGGCCAAGTCCCCTCCCAAGCTGAAATATCTACCCTATCGGTTTGGAGCCACTAACCTTGATATGATTGCTGAATTGATCAACCTAAAAATTGACACCTGGTGTCTATAGTAGTCCAGATCAAGCTGGCCCTTAGAGAGTGTGAGCTGGTCCACCTCCAGAATCTCAAACCATGCATCTATGCCAACATCGGTATCATAAATAACTTGCTTGTCATGAATCGGTAACCACAAGATGCACCAAATTTCCTCCAATGTAATAGTGCCTCGCTAGTGGGAAGGTGAAAAGATGAGGTACCGCTATGCCTTCACTCGACCAATGCTATCATCATTGCCAAGTGGTTCCTCATGATGGACACATAAGAAACGTAGCATAGGCCAATCTCACCAAGGTTCTCTTGACCCAACTCATGTAAACCACTCAATTTTCTTAGCATCGAGGGTCGATGCTTGTGTGAAAGAATAGGCTCTTTAACCTCCTACACTCAAAGTCACAGCGTCAAATTTCATAAAAAAAAATTGACCTTGTTTGGAGTTTTCAACAAAAGAACAATGATTGTGTCGCTATTTGCAATGGCATCACCCTTTGGAAACTCCAAACAATGACATTGACCCCTTCAAAATGCAAACCGGATCACGACATCACTATTTGCACACACGGGCCCCTTTGACCTAAAAACCCTAAAACCTAATTGAATCACAGTGTTGCCATTCACAATGGCATCACCATTTGGAGTTTGCAACCCTAAAGCTAAATTGTGATGCAACATCACAATGCATAGTAGTGGCTCTATTTGACCCCTAGTGTTGCCAATTTTATAGTTTTAGTGTTGCTATATAGCAACATTGGACTTTCTAACCTTTCAAAACATAATAAATGCACTCAAAAATCAAAACTAAAGGTCGGATTAGGGTCGCATACCACTAGTCCTACAGCTGGAAGTCTCTGGTACACTCGAAATCACTAGGAAATGTGTCAGGGAAGTACTCTTTGCGCCATTTTGTAGGAGGGTCAGAGCTCAAAACACTTAAAATCTCATGGTGTGAATGCAAAAGTGAATGGAAAGTGACCCCTCCAAGGCTATTTAAGCATGAAAATTAGGGTTTTTTCCCCTTTTTAGCTACCAAACTAGGGTTTTGCACCCCCGACCCCGTTTTTTCCCAACTGAAGCTCATTTCAGGTCTGTTTCTCATGTTTTCACACATTTTCAGCATCTTGGAGCCTTTCTGGACCCTTCGGGTAGCTTGTCTTCTTTTTTTGAGAAATAACCCAAAAATCAAAATTTTCATTCAATCTCTTGAGGGTGAAGTATACCGATATAACTCTTCCACTAGGGCAGTAGTGGGGCATATGAAAAAATCATAATTTTTTTGAATTTTGATCTCGGCAAGGTTATTCTTTGAACCAATACAATAGGTACATTGCTTCAAAAAGGGAAAAATGTAGATGTTCAAATTATCCTGATTGATATCACACACTTGATCCTGATTCACTAACATCAGTTCTTCCTATATCACTTCTTTACTAACCAATTAATTAAATAATCCTTATTAAATTAATTCATCATAATTCCACTATTAATGAAATAAATCAACCTTATTTGATTAAATCATCATCTTCTTTTAATTAAATAAATCATTTTATTTAATTAATCCTAATGTTCATCTTTTGATTAAATAAATCATTTTATTTGATTAAATCCTAAAGTCATCTCCTTTAAATTGAATAAATTGACCTTTATTTGATTTAAATCTAATGTTCCTCACTTAATTGAATAAATAAAACTTTATTTAATTAAGATACTAATGTTCATTATTCCTCTCATTTGATTTAAATAAATCTAAAAATCTAAATCAAATTTCATATTAACTAATTCCATCTAAAGTTAATTAAATCCTGATTAACTCTAACTCTAATCCTCAAATCCTCTAGATTTTGCAACTTGCACAAGTAAATCAATATATTTGATTTATTAATTCTTCTATTTCCATTCAAAAATGGCATCTCTTTGGAATATTCCCTCAATTTGAAATCTCCCTCCCAAAAGGACTTGTCCTCCAAAATGACATTTATAACTCTTACATGTCCTTTTTCTTGAGCCAAGTGGCATTACTCATCTTTCAACTCTTCCTCCACAAGCCATCTTTTGAATTTCAAATTCCACCTAATTGCATTCATCATGCACATTGATCAAAATGTGCTCCACCTCTCTTCAATAGCATGTTGACAAGTGGCACAATGCCATTGAGTCAAGTTTAATCCCACATTCTTCATGTTTCTAACCTCTACATCCTTCTTTCCTATAAATATTGTGCTTCTCTATTGATTTTGGATCCACAACTTTATGCGAGATTACTATCTACATATTTTGGAGCAAGTTCATCAACATTTCATCCAAGTTTTCATAGTTTCTCATCAATCTTGGCTAGGTTATTAGAAAATTTCATAAAGGAGCACACAATCATCATCAAGTTCATCAAAATATTTGCATGGAATTGGGAAAGGGCTTCTTTCCACATTAAAGTAACTCCAATTCCCCCATGGGATGCTGGTTTGAATGTTTTGAACAAGATTTAGTAGCTTTCATTTGACTAATTTTGCTTTGTTTCTTGTTCTTGGTGTTTGAATGAATTGCATGGGGAATGTTTGTTTTAGATGTGTTTATTGACTAAAATTGGATTGTTTGATCATGTTTGAGTAGGTCTAGACCAAGCATTCATATATATATATTGGACAGTTTTGAGATTTATGGTGTGGATAGATAAGTATGTGAAGATGAATCAAGGTGAATAGATATCTACTGGTATGTGAGTTTTTCAGAAGAAGTATGTAAACTCAGTTTATTGAGCATCAAAGGAACTGAATCAACACTTGTTAGGTGTAACTTTATCAGTTCATATTCTGGTTATAAGCCATTTCTACATTGTATCTTTGTAGGTAGTGAGCCTCCCATTTTTGGATAGTGAATCTTGGTAGTGAGCCACCCTTTGTAATATATTATAACTGGTTATATTATATTGTGAGCTAATTGTCACCGTGGTTTTTCCCATTTTGTGTTTTCCACATAAAAATCCTAGTGTTCATGTATTGTGTGATTTTATATTCTGCTAATTCTCTTGCTCATTCTTACTATTATATATGCATTGGAATATTTGGATGGTTTTTGTTCAATAATTTTAAGAAGATATTGATTCACCCCCCCTCTCAGTATCTTGGGTGTTCAACACCATGTGTGCTCTAGTCTAACTTCTTGTAACCTGATCTGCAAGATGCCATCCTCTAGGAAATTAAGGAATTTGAATTTGGATACTTTCAATTTCATGGTAACCTGCAAGGAAATGTTATGTAAGGTGAGTCTTCATGAAGACTTTGTAAGTTCCCTCATTGTCCCATTAAATCTTTCATCATTCCAAGCTTTCCAAATTTTCCATAAGATTTCAGTAGAAACACAAGACCAAAAAAAAGATTGTTCTTTTCCAAATTTATTTCTTCTAAATAAAAGAACTCTATCAAATCTTACTTTACCATCCTTACTCCATACGTCTAATTTATTACAAAAAAATTCCAGGTTTCTTTTGCAAATAGGCAATGAAAGAAATATGATAAATTGTCTCTAGAACCCTGCACATTCTATAGATTTCAATGTTAGTAGGACTTATCTTAAAAGGAAACCTATGCAAGATTAGCAACCATCTAAAGCATTCCTTCTTTGGCTCTACTATTCTGACCCATTTATTTGAGAGGATTTTGGTCCATTGACCACTATTTAGATTAGTGTTCCACTTATTGTTCAAGTAATCAAAAGTTCCTTGTTTATTGAGAGTGCTATAAATTGTTTTTGCATTTAGTTTGTTGATATTGATCCAGTTTATCCATTGTATTCCTTGTATTTCTTTGCATTAGATCTGGTGCTTGTACCGTCTATTTTATTCCACTAAAATATTCTCTTATAATGGAGAAAGTCCTCCATTACGTATCAGGAATATGAAATTCATTTTTCAGTTGGGTCTAGCCTTCTAACAATCCACCATTTAAGATTTTTGAGAAGTTTTCAACACCTTTGTTGTTCCAATTCTTGGTTGAACAACCCTGCAAGAGAGCCAATGGTTTATCTTTATGATGGAGGTTCCACCAAATGGACCTTTAAGAGTACAAGATGTTACCCTGCAAGAACTCAAAGTTGTAGATGAACCCTTTGTAGTGTAGTAAAATGCATATCCTTTTATTTTCACACTTGTTTGGGCATGTCTTGCTTTATTTATGCTTCTTTATGGATTAATTGGTCCTATTTTGTGTCCACAAGCCCTATGAATGACATATTTTTCTGCTTAATCTTGACATTCTCCAATGCAGAAATGATAATTTAATGACTACATCAATGTGTCCCTGATTTTTGGGTTGGGACTAAAATGCCACCTAGGGCATCTCTGTCCCCCAAGGCTCTCGGGACCCTAATTTTGGCATATCCAAATTGGGCCCCTTTTTAGTGTCTGTGCCCCAAGTTTTTAGGACTTAGGACTAAGATGCCATCTAGGGCCTCTTAGTCCTCCTTGGGTCATTTTTGAGATTTAATTTCAAACTTTTGTGGGATTTAGCCTCCTTTATTAAATCAATTCATATTTTAGCTTGGTGTGATATAATTTCGAGATATTAAGCATAGATAAGTATAAATACAAGGTTCATTCATTCATTTCAATCCAAGTCTTTTGTGAGAGATTTTATCATAGCATAATTGAGTTCACAAGAGCATTCAAGAGAAAATTCATCAAGCATTTGGAGCCATATTCAGATTCAAGCATCATATCAAAGTTTTTTCTTGCATCATGTGTGTTGTTGTGATAACATTTGTGATGTAGGGTTTTGATTCAAGCAAGAAATTCAAGTCTTATCTTTCAACCATTCAATATCCATATCCATTGCATCCATTACATACAATTTTGTAGACTTTACAAAGGTTTGGTGAGCTCTATAATTTTATTTTTTTCATTCACCATTTCCTTCATTATTTCTATTTCATTTCAAGGTTTAATTACCAACAAGGGGTTTGACCAAGGCAAATCCCCATTCACTAACAAACAACAAGTTTTCCCCATCTTGCATATGCCATTCTAGGCAACTTAGTTCTCCACAACATATTTTGGTGGCTTCTTCACATTTCCAAAATCCTCACATCTCCAGATTTCCTAGGTACACACATACTATTTCCCTCTTGCATAATCTCATCATTTGCGTCTCTCATTTAGCTTACATTTCTAGTTATGGCTCATTTTTCATATCACAACATGTTTTCAAACATTTCCTTTTCCAAGCATCTGCTTGGTGGTGAACCCCTTAGAAATAAAAGAACCCCTTCCTAGGACATTCCTCATTATGAAATTGACTCACCTTGAGAGGTTGTTAGTCAATCCAATTGGGACTCCTAGTACATTAGTGAATGATTGAGTGGAAAAAGTGTGATATCTCTAAAAAGGTATCCATTTTCCCATTCATCACCCTTTAACGTACTCCCAAGCCTTCCAAATACTTCTAAACAACATTGAACCTTCTAGGGAAATAGGGTAGTGACAACTAAGAAGGTCACTCAAGGGAAGGTATTTCAAATTTTTACCATTTTTTAGGGGTTTCCCTTTGTATATTATTTCTAATCAACACTTTCCAAGGTTCATTACCAACCAAAGATTTGAAAATACACTTGGTAACCAGTGCTATGCCTTGGATTTTCAAATCCTTTAGACTAAGCCTCCCTTTTTCTTTGGTTACACAACACTAACTCCACTTGACCGCATGCCTTTTCTTTTTAACCTTTCCATCGAACCAAAGAAACCTATGAATCCTTTTTTGGACCTCTTCCACTTGATAGTTGTTAAGCAACCATACTGAAGTAAAATAAAGACTATAAGATGAGATGATCATCTAGTAGATTTGAATTCTACCAACCAGTGAGAGATACAACTTGTTCCATTTCTCTATCTTTCTCTCAATCTTGCTTTTAATCCATATCCACATTTCTTTTAAGTTTTGACATACTGCAAATGGTATTGCCAAATATCTTACCTTCTTCTGTGGCCCTGCCCATTGAATTCAAAATTTATTTTCCCACTCAAGAGGCCTTTCCTACCAACCAAGAAGAATAGATTTACAGAGGGAGACCTTTTACCCCGAGGCTTCATAGAAAATATTGAATTTTCTCATCAAGTTGGAAAATTTCCTTCCTCAAACAAGGGGAACAAGGTTGTATCATCAGCAAACTGAACAATCAATAACTCTTCTTTGTTTGGAAGTGTAATGCCTCTAACCCTTGGTGAGAGCACATTGGATCTGAGAAAATAGTAAAGGGAATTAGAGGCAATCACATAAAAAGTAGGGGCCATAGGATAGCCCTATCTAATTGACCTTTCTAGAGTGAATTCATAGATCTGTTAGAGACCAATTTACATCCACCTAATCCATAACATCTTTAAACAAAGTGGTTACCATATTACAAAAGGCTTGGGGAAATCCAAAGGCTTCAAGGGTGAGTTTGATAAAAGACCATTCAACCCTTTCATATGCCTTTTCAAAGTCTAATAAAAGGATAACAATCTCTTGGTTAGAGTTTTTTTCCCACTCTAGCGCTTCCCAGCTAGTAATGAGGTTTTCCAATATATATTTTCCCTTTATAAAACATGTTTGGGTTGTACTGATGATTTTGGGTAGAACATTTACTAGTCTTCTTGCCAAAACTTTAGCAAGAATCTTGTATGATACATTCAATAGAGTAATAGGTCTCTATCTCTTTAGTTGGGTCTTATCACCTTCTTTTAGGAGTAGTTTTATAATTCCCTTATTGATGCTACTACCTAGGGAGCCTTTCTCCAAGGCCTCCTTGTATACTAAGAACAAGTCATCAATAACCCACTCTTTGAAGGCCTTGTAAAATTCTACAGGGAAACCATTTGTTCCTGGAGATTTCTCATTCTGCAAGGATTGTATTGCATTTTTTATCTCTTCTTTGGAGACCTCACGTCCCAGGTTTTCTACCTCTTCCCATTCTATTTTCTTAGGAATGATATTTCTAATCGCATCCCTTGCATTAGAGAATCCATTACCACCAATTTGAGAGAAAAAAAAGACTTGTAAAGTATATGGAATTGGCTCTTGACTACATCTTGGTCACACACTACTCCTTCATCTACCTAGATCTACTCTATATGCTCCTTGAGGTTCTTTTCCATGATGAATTTGAATAAAAAATTTGACCCTTTATCACCATTTTCCAACCAATTAAGCTTGGACCTAACCTTTAAACCTTGAATTCTTCTATTCTGAAGCCTTCATAAAGATTCTTTGGATAAAATCAGCATGTCACCCAACTCCACATTGTTGGGATCCTTTTGAATCCCAAACTTTGCTTGCAGCAGTTCCTCTTGAAGAAGACCCTCCTCCCTTCTACTATACATGGCTCTCTTTTTACCAATTTTCTGAAACAAGACTTTCCAACCTTTAACATTGAGGTTCCACCTGCCTATGGCATGTAACCCTTTATGCACACAACTATTTATCATCCTAAGAGTTTTAATGGCATCAGAACAATCCTTGTCCTACAATAGATTGGTATTGAGTAGGAACCCACCCCTCCTCCTCCTTTCACCCCCCATCCCCTTCCTAAGAATAATCCTTATTTTTATGGGGTGATGATCAGAGAGAGTGTATGGGTGCACTTTAATTTTGCATCCATCCCTCGGAGGGTTAGTAAGAAAGGATTCATTATTTATGTAGAATCTATCCAATCTACACTAGATTCTTCAATTACTCTTTTGTACATTGCACTAGGTAAACCATATCCTAGGGCTATCCTTCTTCTTCCCCTTAATTAGATCTATCAATTTAAGCTTGTTCTTCATTTTTTACCAAAAGTATTTTTCACTCCCTCTCCACTCCATATAAATTCCCCCAATATTATCCCAGTGGTTCTCTATAATATTGAAATCCCCTCCAATGATCCATCAGAGATAGTCTACCTCACACATCCATTTCCAAAATTTGATCCTTTATCCATACTCATTTGGAGCATAGACCAGGAAAATACAAAAGGAGCAATCGTCCTTTTTCAATAACACCCAGACTACTCTATTGCAAGGGGGGACCAATGATTGGAGACATACTTCCCCCACTACTTAGAAAGTAAAATAGCAGCCCCCCTACCCTTCTCATACTGAGTAACAAAATGGATTGAGTCCCTCTAGATAAAATTGATGCTGGTTTCCAACATGAAACCAATAGCTTTAAGTTCATGTAGCAATACCACCTCTTTTTCCTTACATCAATTGAGGAACCTTCTTACAGTTTGCTTCTTGTCCAAGGATTCCAACCCCCTTACATTCTTGGAAAGAAAATTAAGAGTCATTGTGTCTAGGGTTTAGGGTTGGTTCTTTCTTAGCTTTAAATTTCTCAAAGCACCTAGGTACCTTGTCATCCACTTCCATCCTTTTGGGTATTGGGCTAGCAATGACCGCATTGAGCTTCTTCCTTTTTTTTTTGGCAAGAAGCTTAAGGTCACCTTTCCATTTTGGGATTAGAGTTTTAGTTGATTTTCTTGTCCTTCCTCTTGGTCTATGAGGTAATTCTATTTTATCCCCATCCCCTGTTACTCCCTTGGCTATCAGCCCCTCTTCAACCCTTGAAGGCTCAGTAATATTAGAAGGATTATTTGAAAAATCATTTGATGCAGGATTAGTTCCCTCCACCTCTCCCTTGTAGGAGAGTGGATTTTAAAAGTTATGAACCTCATTTTTACTCTGAGGTCCAACATCATTCCCACCTATAACCATCATAGTATCTTTGGAGCATAGATTACAATCCCCTCCAAATTTATTTTGAGCATCTTCCCCCACCACAGGCTGTTCTGTAACCAATCCATCAAGGGTACCAAAATATTTATAGGTGGGTATCATGTTGGTCTTTAAGACATTCACAATCTCTTTTACCTTGCATGGTCTATCTTTCGACAAGATTGATGCCCCCATTTTGTTGGGGTCCTCTTTGAAAAATTTGAATTTTTTTATGAAATAGGTCTATTTACTAGGAGAAGAATCCCCACCAAACCCATTTATTGAATTGTTTCTCAACTTATCCATTTCCAGGTATTGGGAATTCCTTTTACAACCTATATTGCTCAGTTTGATAGGGGATAGTTCTACCCCCTCCTTTACATTGTTGATTTCAGTTAGGTTGGTATTATCACCAGTCTAAATTTGGGGAGAAGCTATTGTTTTCTCACGTGGAGTGGCAACTATTTTTCCCACACCACCCAACTCAATCATTTTAGCAGTAGAGGACTCATTGGTTACCTAAAACTCATGATTCAAATCCTGGGCCTCCATATCCACACTTTCATAATTGCTTTCTAGGTCAAAATATAGTTCTTGAATTGAGGTCTCAGTGATATTCTCAAGGTCCATAGAGCCTACATCCATGTCTCCAAACCAAGGCTCAGACATCTCTTTTGGTATTTCCACAATCTCATTCTCTTTGGTAGTTTCTTGTATTCAATGTTCAACTCCATTTCTAGTTTTAGTGCCTTCTAGGTTTTCAGTGGCATTGTTATTGTATTCACTATTGTCATGTGGGGAGCCAATCCTGACATTACCTTGGACTATCCCTAGGTTTTTTACATCACTAGGGGAGCTATGGTTTTGAAGGTCTTCACTTGGAACATATCTTCTTCTTTTTTAAAAATTCTTCTCCATTATTAGTTTTCTTGTCGATTAGGGGGTAGTTTCTTCTTATGTTCCCTTCTCTCCTACAGAGATAGTAGACATTTAACCCACCTAAAACTTCTAGGGCATGCATTGCATCCCCATTATCAAGCTTTATCAGTAGGGCATTTGGTAGGTCAACCTTAGGATGGATTGAAACCAAAACCCTCACATCCACATGGGGCAACACAAACCTGGTGTTATCAATCCGAAAGACTTTTCCATAGGGCTTGATCAATAGAGGAATGAATGCCAAAATTCTTGCCATAAGCAGTTTTATGACTAGTAAGCTAGGGCTCAATAGAGCCAATGCTTCCTCATTTGTGGCCTTAGGAAACCAGTCCACACCCCAAAAAATAATATTGGCTATGTTCTAGAATTATCTATATTAGGTTTTGCACTACATTTCATGGTTTATGAGAAAAATCACATATAACCCCCTTTGTATCATTCTACAATATGAGAAATATATCCCTAGTTTTTTTCCCCAAATGTTAGCTAGCCATTGATCCATATATCTACACACTAGAACCTTATTAACATTCACGATAGTTAAAAAGATACCTATATTTTTAAATTTACTATCTTGCACACAAAAGGCATCAACTAACCTATCATTCAGAATCAATGTGTAGATTTTAGGGGAACCAGGAGGGCACTTACCTCTTTTGAGTACCCCATCTACTTTTTTTCCTCCTTTCTGAATAGAGAACGTTGAACTGACTAGGAATGCCACTTCTCCTCCTACCACAATATCTTGAAAGGATTTTGACTACAATGAACCATCCCCATCAGGAAACTACTTATCCACCATGCCATCGGGAGGTTCCGTATCCCCACAGTTCATCCTCTAGGATGGCCACCAAAGCTGACATGAGTGAGGGTAGATACTCTATAGTCTCATACAAATAAAACACTAGATTACAAAATTTTGTAGCTGCCACTCAGGGCCTCGCGTGGAGGACCAAGCCACCCCCAACCACATGAATTAAAATTCCATTCAGAACCCTAAAGTACCAAAGCCCGCATCCTTTTCATATCAAGTTTTAAAATTTGATATCTCCTTCTCAACATGTTGTGCAACATCATGATTTTTTCTCCATTGAGAAATTGTTAGTTTGCAGATGGGAGAGTTTGGAATTGTAAGAGAGGAAGAGCATATTATAGCTAGTCATTAGTTTTCTAGTTATACATGAACATATATTTCATTTGTTGCTACTCTAGTCTAAATTTGTGAAAGAAGTCTATGTTGCTTCAAAGAGGAAGCAAAGTGATTCAAAGCACCCTATTGGTGAGAATCCCATTGAAGTCATGAAGATGCCTAATATTGTTGTTAGAAAAATTTCCAAGTGAAAACATGGTGCAAATAAGTCTAGCTATCTTGAAGCAAGGAAATTATAGCTATCTACAATTAGGTGATTGGTAAATTTTTTTGTTTTCTTCAAAATGACAAGTTTATCTGAATCATATCTAATATAATTAAGTTATATGACTCCAATTATGTTAATTAGAAGTTCAAAATGAAAACCCTAATGGAAAGGTACAATGATTGCAACATTGTAAATGGTATGGAGGTCAAACCCACAACACCTCTAGCTACTATTCAAGATTGGAAGAAAATAGAATGCAAAGCCAAGATTCTCTTATAGATGTTTATAAAGGATTCCATTATCCCTCATATTCATGATATCACTATCTCTATTGGTACATGGTCAACTTTAAAAAATTTGTATGAAATTAAAAACACAAATATAATTTTATTTTTAAAGACAAAATTACTTTCAATAAAATGGAAGCAAATGAAAGTATTAGTTACTATTTATCTCAAGCTAAGGAATTAAGGGATAAATTTTCTAACATTGGTGAATCGGTTTCAATTAGTAATTTAGTTAATGTTACTTTGAATGGAATGGTAAATGATTATCAAGTATTCATTACCAGTTTGATTGCAAGGGAAAATTCACCTTCTTTGAAAATTTATTAGGTGTTCTTCTTCACAAAGAGGAGAGAAAGAAGCATGTGGAAAATATACTTCAAAGTGTAGATTCAACTTTGATGGAAAAGAAAAGAAGCCATGAAAAGGAAAACAATAGAAAAAGAACAAAGGAGGAGGTAAATTTGAAAACCAAAGGTATAAATATGAAAAAAGTATCAAGATGGGGCATCATCCAAATAAAATATTAAAAAAATGGAAATTATAATTACAGTGGAAAATTTGGACATTATGCTTATGAATGTAAGAAAAAGAAGTTGAATGAGTCCAAAAATAAAAATTATGAGGGTAACTATGTGAATGGTGAGAATGAGCTAAGTGTTAACCTTCATAATTTAAATTTGTTTATTTCTAATGCTTCTCTATCAGTTGATGTAGATTATTTTAATAATTCATTCATAGATTCAAGTGCATCAATCCATATTTCATGTCATAGAATTTGGTATGAAAATTTTCATGAGAAAAATGATGGTAGTAAGATATATTTAGGAGGTGATGGGTATCATTTCATAAAAGGATATGGTGATATAAGTGTGCAATTTCCTAATGGAAATGTAAAGAAACTTGAAAATGTAATGTATGTCCCAATAATTAAGAAAAAAATTAACATTAGTTTCAACCATTACTAATTAAGGTTTACATTTTGAATTCTTGAAGATAGGTTGTCAAGTAAAGGATATGAAAGATCGAGTTATAATGCGATCGTGGAAGGAATTAGAATAGGAGGTTTGTATAAACTTGATGTTAAAGTAGAAAGTCATCAAGAAATAAATTTTGAATGTGTATAAATTGAAGAACCATGGCACAAATGGTATGGTCATCTAAATATTTGGCATCTTATTTCTCTACAAAGAAAATATATGGTGCAAGTTCCTCCAATATTAAAGAATAAATACATTAGTTGTGATGGTTGTGCTTTAGGTAAATGGAATAGAATTGAATCTCTAATAAATTCAAAATTAAAGGAAAATAATCATTCTTGAGTTAGTTCATACAAATGTGTGTGGTCCCAAGAAAGAAAAGTCACTTGGAGGAGCTTCTTATTTTATTATATTTATTGATGATTTCAATAGATATACTTGCGTCTATCTCTTAAGAAATAAGATTGAAGTGTTTGAGTGTTTCAAAGAATTTAAAGTTATGGTGGAAAAAAAAACAACTCACAACGTTAAAATTATTAGATCAAATCAAGGGAGGAATACACTTTAAATAATTTTGTTGGAAGAATGAAGAAGAAGCCCTCTAGCATGTTGTCATTGATGCCAACATTGTTTGGTGACAGTTTTTGTCCATCTGGTAAACAATGCTTCTATTACTCTGATCTGGTAATCCCGTCCATAATTGTTCATATTAAAAGATTGACCTGTGTGGTTTTTATATGTTGTTTAGGACTATTAAATACATCTATGGATAAATTTTCAGCAGCTTTGGTTGAATGGGATGAAATATATAAATGATAGAAGTTCAGTATAAAAGTTTTGTATATTCCTATGGCCAACATGGACAAGTGCTATGAAGATACACTTCATGGATGTTAAAGTGATATTTCTTAGGTCTAGGCTGACCTAATTTATGTCTTACACATTTTGATTTTGAGCACTAAATAAGCTTTGGTCTGAGCCGGAATGCTACCTTGAATTATACACTCAATTAGGCCAACCTATTCGATTTATGTAGATGCAAAATTGTATTTATGAAACATTTTTGTATTGAAGATATGTGTGTATATGTATGTGTGTGTGATATATGAAAAGTATAAGCAGTGAAGCATGATAGTGTGTGAAGTTGTAGGTAGTTATTGTGAACCTAAAAATTGGTGTAGGATTTTGTATTCCAGAGCTTAATTGGAAGTAAACTCAGCACATAAAAGGTGTATTCATTAGTTCATCTTTTTTGGTAGTGAGCCACACTCTGTTTTGTAATCATTTCGAGTTGTGAGCCTTTCAAGGATAGTTTTTCCTAGCAATGTGCCTTGTAATATCTTATTACCGGTTATAATATATTGTGATCTAATCCTCATCGTGGTTTTTCCCATTCTAGGTTTTCCACGTAAAAATCATGGTGTTCATGTGTCATTTTATTTTATGATTCCTTTTATGTTTTTTGTTAACAGTTGTAGCTAGATATGTTTTAATTATTGAATCGTTAACAGTTAAATGGTTTAGTAGAATATTGATTCAACCCCCCTCTTAGTATTTTGGGTGTTCAATAATTATTGAGCAATATATAGTTCCTCATTGTCTAAATGAAATGGTGTGGATGAGACAAAAAATAGAATAATAGTTGAGTGTTCTAGGAGTATGCTCAATGAAAATAATCTCCCTAATAATTTGAGGACTGAATCAATTAGTACATCTATTTATTTTTTTAATCATATACTGACCAAGTATCTAGGAAATAAAACTCCTTTTGAGGCTTTAATAAGTACTAAACCTATTATTAGTCATTTGAATAAAATTGAAAGTAGGCAATTTTTTCATATTTTAAAAGAAAATAGGAAGAAACTTGATGCCAAGTCAATCAAATATATTTTTTCAAATGGTGGAAAAAGGGGTCCTAGGTCCTAAATGCAAAGTACCTAAGATTCAAGGGGCCTTTTCCCCGATTTCATTAGAATACCAACCACAAAGCCAATATATTAACTTTCAACCTCAATGGTGATTCAATCAAACCTAGGTTGGTGATTCTTTGGGGTCATATGATTATTAGAAATGATCTATAAATGATTTGAAATGATGAAACTAATTGAACTATATGACCTAATGTGTAAAATATAGATTCTCAAAGATAAACACACTATAACAACAGTTTTCCGACAGATCTGAGAGATATGAAAGAGCATGTACCTATCACCAAAAGTTAAATTCAACATGTGTAGAGGGACTAGATTTCCTCTAGGTGAATGGGTCTTTGATTAAGCTTCCAAAAATAATTTTTACGGTCCTTTGGTGCTAGATCTAAGATGTTATTTTCCACATGCAAATTTATCATAATGCTAGAAAAAAATTCTCCAACTTAGTTTTCGTAGCTTGACAAGAATGGTGACAAGAAAAGTAATAATGCAAAAAAATTCTTCAAGATCTTTTCAATCCTTCTTCAACTTGTAATCTATGCATACACAAAGAGTTAAAAATATGTGTGCCATATAGGGGTTTACCTCAGTCCAACCTCGTGAGTATTGTTCCCACTTTCACAATGGCAATGTCAATGATAAAAACATTTATGAAAAGGAAGGAAATGATGAATTAACAATTTGTTCCAACTTGCCACCATTCAATAGCTTCCTTGAAGTACTGAAGACATACACATCACTTCAAGGGAATTGGATTCTTCTAGCTTGATTTTCTTGAATGCATGAAGACCTAAAAAAATTGTTAGCCTTCACAAAAAACATGAACATACATAAAATTTGACATGTCATTAGGATCTTTATTTTTTCTACAAATGATTGATAATGATGATCTTGAATGCTCAATTATGCTCTTGAAAATAATTCTTTATCATAATTTCTTCTCCAAATTATTGCTTCTTACTAGTTAGATTTCAAATGATCAAAAGATAATGTATTTATAAGTGTTTATCCAATTTCTCAAAATTTAGATTTCAAAAGCTAACACTTACAATTTGAAATTTGATCATTAAAATGCTGCCAAAAACTTTAATTTGAGTCCTAGCTCATGAAGGGGACCCATTCTCCCATGGGTGAATGATTCCTAACCCAAATTTCTAGGACATACATAATCTAGGGTAATTTAGTTATTAAATACATTTATTTAATGTTGATTCCCCTTTCAGAAATAGGTAAGAATAAGGCTTTGGAATGCATAATTTAGAAAATTAGAAGCATAATTAAGTCAAATAAATTAAGGGAATCAAACATAAGGTAAAATTTTAAAGGTATAAAATTTTTTACACTACATTTAACCCCCACTTTAGTGGGAGTATGAACTTATGCTTATACTAACACTAAAGTAGAGAAATATATGTCAAGGGAGGTCCAATTGTATAACTGTTGGAAAGATAAGATGAAAAAGGATCAAGGAGAGTGATTGTTGATCTGAAAATATTTTGATTCTCCTGAAAAACCTTATGGGAAATTCAATGAGTGGAGGACATGATTGCACCTTACTGAATAACATATAGGATTTTTAAAGAAGCCAACTCTTTGGTATTTGTGGAAAAAGGAGAAGAAAAATAAAGAAAGGAAATTAAATGTTGCGATGTGCCAAAGATTTTACAATATTTCAAAAACCCCTAATAGCTCCAATTTCTGCTAAAGTGAACATAGAATTCCACACACCCTTTATTGTTGGAAGGAGAACATACGACTAAGTCCAACTCAGACATAGAGCAGTCATTCAAATACTTTCGTGGGAAGCACCCATTAAGGTTCAAATACAAAAAGGGAAACCCAAATTCAAACAAGATATTTAATATTCTTGTAGAGAAATTCCATTTGATAGCATAATATGAAGCCAACAAAACTTTAATATGAGAATGAAATAGTATTATAACATGATTCAATGCTAAAAGTGTCGGTTAGGAGATCATAAAAGCTTAACAATTGAAAATTGAATGTCAAGACTTGTATATAGAATTAGAGAGACAAAGTATTCAATGTATATGAGACAAAGAATAAAGGATAAAAAAAAGGCCACATGAGCCCAATCTGATACAACTTTATTCTTCTATTACTTGATATTATTGAATAATGTAAATTCTAAGGTCAAATAATGAATCTGAACAATTGTCTTGTCATCAATTACAAAAGAGCAATCAAAGCTCTATAATAAATCTATTATATCATATTCTACTACTACTGATAATATATATATCTCCCTCCCTATGCTCTTAGAAAATTCCCCTTTTATAATAAAACTAAAGCATACAAGCACTGAGCACTCTCTGCCACCAAAGATAAAAACCCTAATAGGTGTCATCACTAGATGTCCTCAAAATCTGATAAAAAATCAGATTTGATATGATAATAAAAGTTGAGCTACTTCAATAATGGTAATGGGTGTAACAGCTTGATGACCTATATCTCCACTAGAACTTTGTGTAGGTCTTGTTAGAAGGAAGATACGGTCGTAAATGCTCGCTTAAATCTAATTCGATCTGTTGTAGGAGATAATGGTGATAACAAAAGAGGTTGACTCAAGTAGTGACAAAGGAACAAAAGGTGCTGACACCCGATAATCATTTGTGAAAATATTGCTCTGAAGTTGAAAATACTTTCTTGATAAAAGACGGGTGACGTGGCAAGCTGGTGGGCATTCTAGAAAATTTGAGAAAGTAGCTTGAGGAAAATTCCCATGGGGTAGCCACATGTACATCTTTGGGCCCGAAAGGAACAATTTTTTTGAAAAGGTAGCAAAGCCACTATGTGGTGCAATTGTGCACCCTTTCACCAAAAATATCTTGTGACCTCCAAAAAGATGCACCGAAGTCATAAGTGGTAGGACAAAAATACAAGAGGAAGGAGGAAAAGACTCGAGGCTAAAAAGAACAAAGCAAAGAGAAATAAACACTTAAAAGAGAAAAAATGCTCCACAATTTTGGTGACTCACAGGGGGCCTTCATCTGTGGAGGCATAAACCTGGGGAAACATAACAACATAAAAGATAAAAAAAATCTAGGATTCCTCTAAGTCTTAGGAATGCAGAATGTAGAAACTCCCAGTCTTTGTCAAAAGGTAGAACCAATGTGTGTAGCATCTCTAAAGCTTGATCAAGGGAAATTATTTCCTTGAAGGAGATTTCTCCCCATTTTTCTTGGGTCACTTCGATGAGGGAAAAGAGTTGAGCCAAGGGGAGTAGAATATTTTTGATCTCTTCGGCTATAGGTAGTGAGCTTAGTTTTTTGAGCTTCGATTGGTCCTACTACTTGGCCTCTAAGGCTTGTCTGAGTTGTTCTTCAATGACTACTGCTCCATTAGTCGATAATGGAGAGGGAAAAACCAAAAGAACAATGGCTTTGAAATACTCTCTTATCTCACTGATCTTCTTGGTTAGTGCTCATTGACAATTGTTACCCCTCTAGGAAGCTTGGCTGCACATGATGATTTCATTTTCCTTCTTGTTAGATTTTCTTCAGTCTAGAATCCCAGTGTTCACTAGAGTCTCATCAGTCACTTTATATAGCTTGATTATTGTATTTTCTGACTCAGTAGATCAGGGGGTGACTGTACTCAAGATTTGATTGACTACTGGGCCGACCTTTGCATTCAACTCCTATGCATCAACTATAAAACTTAGTGTTGGTCTTAGGGTTGTCACTGAAATTTTAACCCTTTTCAAATGGGAAAATAATAACCTTTGCAATACTAGGAAAAGTTTAGACCTTCTTTTCGTAGTCAGTTTCTACAAGAACTAAGACTCTTTAACCCTTTTTTTCTCCTCAATCAATCGACCTATGTATGATCTCACTGAAGTTCATCTACTGCCTAAGATTGAGCACTAGTCAGCTTGCTTTACATATAGTTCTCTTTCATGAATTTCTCACTTAGCTGCTTAGTTTGGTCTACAACTTCAGAGCATTACTCTTACATTTCTAGCAACTCTCACTATAATTCTCCACATATATTTTTTTATCGACCTGAAGTGTCAGCAAACTCTTTATGCTTCTATTTCCATTCCTTTGCAATCTATTGCATTTGGGCCTTTACCTCTTTGATCATTTTGCATTTGATTTCAACCTCACGAGTCATCTTCTCAACCTCAACTAAAAGCTTATCCTTTTTAGTCTAAGAGACCTAGAGTGATGTGGTCACTTATCCTTACATGTCTTGTGCCTACCTAGGGTGGGAAATCTCCATATCTTTTCCTCTTATCTCCACCTAGTGTCTCTCAATTGTGGCCTTTAAATTATTCAACTCCACCTCCTACTTTTTAAATTTCTTCTCTAGCCTTATGTAATCAATATACACAACCTTTTGTGTGGCTTTGGAAAGGCCAATTTTGTCATAGGGAAGCACCTTATTCATGTTTAGACCTATGGTTTGAATCTCATAGTCTTCATACTACATCTCCCCCTCAGGCTTGGAGGCCAATGGATTCATAGCTAAGATCATCAAGGACCTCCAATCTTCATCAAAATGCATCTCTAGTTTTGTAGTAGTTGGAGTAGCTGCAACCTTTGCTAATTGCTTTTGGTTTCTCTCATTTCAGGAATGTCAAGTTAACTCTACTTGAGTTTGGAGAACCTATGGAGATTCAATACTTTGTACAACCATGGGGACACTAGCAAGGATCCCATAAAAGGTGGTGCGGGGTGTGCTTCCAAATGCTTGGGCTTAAGGAGAGGAAAAAGGGAAAGCTATTATTGAGAAGGGTGGGATGCCTCATAAATATTGTATGGAATGTGGAGTACTCATTGGGGTAAGAGGTGTAGTGGTCAAAAATAGTGAATAGTCCTAGAAGTAGTCAATGGTGATGTAATCTATAGCATGGGTGGTTCCGAAAATGAAACATGGGACTTAGATAAAGAAATTAAAGTGTCTACCATAGTTGTGGTTGAAGACGTGTGTTAAACATGTGGGGGTTCCATATGAGGCTCATTGGAAAACAAAGGAGACAATATATCAAGTATAAATAGGTAAAAATTAAGAGATGGGGGATTATTCTCTACAATGAGGGTCTCATAGCTACTAGTGATGTAGTAGAAGAAATGAAAATAGGTGCAAAAATTACTTGGACTGTAGGGCCTGAAGACACTTGTGGAGCGAAGTCCACTTCTTCACCTTCCCTTTCCAAGATTCTTGTTTTTCAAAGTCTTAGATTCTCCTTCTCTTTATATAGAGGGCATACTGGTTGCTCAGGCCCTTGAGTGGCTGATCCCAACAAACCTTGGGTTCCTTGAACTGTTGAAGACTTCCTTGTAGATTTTTAAGTCCACTTTTCGTTTGTCGAAATAGTGGTAGATGGTGAGACCTATGGCTCCTTTTACCATGATACCTCTTTTTCTTTCCCTTTTCGAGCTTCGACTGTTGGAGGTGGTGAGTTGGAACCCTAGACATTTTCTTGTTTTGGGTCTCAATTGGATTCTTCATCCAGATTAGACCTAGCTTCTTTATCATAAATATCCTCAAATTCTTCATTTGTAGGAATGGTGCCACACAAGGGGGCCATCTACTTGATCTCTTTTTGATATTTCTATAAATTGGTTGCTTTCCCTTCAGACCACCCCTTATTCCTTATTTGTGTCTTGAAAGACTTATTCATTTGAAACCTAGCTTAAATTCTGCCACAATTTGATAAAAGTTGATCCATGGAGACCACACAAATGGGATGGCGTCCAATTCAATGTAGGCACCCTCGTTATCCATGGTTGTATTTTTCCTTTCCTCCCAGCCGTGACTCATGTTGAAAACCTAGGTTCTTATCAAGATTATGCTTCCATTTATCGAAGATAAGCCTAAGGCCGAGATAGGCCAATTTCCTCGTCAATACTTGCTACTCCTCTCCCTTAATGAGCGTCACTTGGCTCTTTCCAATAACAAGGGGGATTTCATAAGGGCATTTATTTTTCTTTCCGCTGTCATAGTCATTATCTATAATTATCAATTGTTGATATATTTCTAGGGAAAGTGTCCTTGTTGTTATAAATCTAGGTAGTTAAAAGGCTCACCTATAAGCCCATGGCATTAGATAAAATTGAAATCAAACCCTATGAACTAGTCTAGTGGGGTTATGTGCTTCTTCATCCAATCTAGATACCCAAGAGGAAACCTTTACAGAGGTTTCTAGGATAAATCTTGAAGCATGGGGTTTAGAAAATATCTGATTAACAAATAATAATCACATGTGCTTGAAAGCACATGGGTCCATACTAAAATTGGTTTGAACAACCCTAATTTGCTAAACCTATTGAGAGGTAATCCCAAATGGTCAAAAAAATTAGTGTTGTAGTGTAGAATTAAATGGTACCAAGAAAGATGAATACTTGAACTTAGAAAAATGGTAGTCCTTCAACTGGTCGAGCATCCTGTCGGCAATCGTTTTGGAAAAATTGTACCATCAATTTCTCTTTTATTTCTTGAGCTTAAAGGATAGACACATCTAGTATTCATAAACATCATCATATTGGTCTAGGCCATATATGAAATCTAGCATTGAAAACACATCTTTCAAGTCTGATTTGAATAGACTAAATGATAGAGGGAATTTGGACCCTTCATTGTCAGGTCCTTTACTCATTTCATCCTAGTAGAAAGGCAACTAATCTCTCCTTTCTCTGTAGAATATCTTCATTTTGTCTCATGAGTAAATCTCAGTCTCCATATTAGCATGTATACATAACATATCCCTGATGGCCATAGCACTGATGGTGAATTCAAGCTCTCCAACTTTGATAATTCTACTTTCTTTATCTAGCTTCTCAACACAGATGTCAACTAGTTTTGGGCACAAATGCATGAAAGGTAGCATGCATTATGGTAAACCACAATACTAGAGCCTTTCTCCAAGGCCCATAACATTTCTCACCTATGATTTGATGATAATCCTATAGAAATCCCATTCTTACAATACTCTTGGGGCTGATATGTAGCTTAGGGCCAAAGATATTGTCTACGAAATCCTTGACTGCTCTTGGTTTGTTGTGGTCTTTAGGCTCTATTCTTCTGGTATGTGGAAAGTCCTATTCATCAGGCATTGGTACTTTGGTGAAGGAGATATCCCCAAATACATCAACATATCCTAGCTAGGAGAAGGGAATTTCAGCACCCCTATTAGAATATGATGCTTCAACAACCATTATCATAATTTTTGAAATATTTATACAACACTTGCTTCTGAAAATAGAGAATTCTACCAATAGCTTACTCTTGGAAACTTTTGTCTTTGGTAATCAATTTACTCAAGTGTTAAAGAATAAATGTGTGGCCATTAATGCTATCCTTTTGAGTACTGTTAGTGAAGGGTGATATATGTAGTATAATTGCATGCATTCTTGGGCAACATGATATTTGTTTTGGGAAGGGAATTTTAGTACATTCCTTACTCGATTTTTGCTGAAGGAAAACCTTGAGAAAGGGGAGGAATAATTGGAAAGGATGACTATATTAACTGAGCAATAAGTGGCATTTAAAGATAGTTTTTTCAAGTGATAGAGCTAGTTGATGATCATAAAGGTGACAAACACATGGTGATATGTAATATATCTAGTTATTAATAACAACACCTGCATTAAATTTTAAAGCCTTGTGAAATCTCAGATGTATAATTCACCTTTAGTTCTTTCCATCAACTTATATTTCTCATTTTCATTCCAACAAGGAAAAAGGTTTTCCATTTATAGACTTTCTAATTCACTTTTTTCTATAAATATAGTGTCACCTTCATAAAAATATTTCTTAAGTTCATATTTGATTATTCTATATTCCACAAAGCATGGGTACTCTGATTAGGATCTTGAGTCAAAAGAAGTAGATTTCTTTCGTGGGAGCAGTCACTAATGAAAGAATTAAGAAGTTGGAGTGGATGAAGGATGCCATCGCCATCACTGTATTCAAATGGGTGCTAGGGAGGGATTTCATCATAGATGAAACCACTACTAGCGAAATACGGATACCATTTCTCGGTTCGACACTTCACTCTTGGACTTGAATATTGCAAAGCTATGGATTGTGCAACTATGTAGGAGCATGTTCTGTATAGACTACCTAGAGGGCCTTGATGAAACTTTCAATGTTGTTGTTCCTATTCTTGGCATAACCTCTGCCATGGACCTCCGGTGACATGTGGATAATGCTAAGATG
Organism: Sequoia sempervirens; assembly: GCA_007258455.2. Taxonomy (NCBI): domain Eukaryota; kingdom Viridiplantae; phylum Streptophyta; class Pinopsida; order Cupressales; family Cupressaceae; genus Sequoia; species Sequoia sempervirens. The sequence goes on along the minus strand of VDFB02281492.1, from coordinate 103,407,577 downwards.
GTCCCATGGCTACCTTTTATTTTTGGCTTTCACAAGATGAATCTAGAATGGAATAGCTAGCAAGCAAAGCCTACTAGCTCCTACCTCCTTCATGTTAACAATATTGAGTAGATCTATGGTGTAGAGTGGATTGCTTCTTTCGAAGAGTTGGTCTACCATCTTGGTAGAGTGGTGGTAAATGTAGATGATTGACCTCGGTTAGTCTTCATGGAGATTTGTGATGAAATAATTTTTGTTGTTAGTCCCTAGTCTTGAAAATATCACTATGTTTTCCTTGCTATGGAGTGGTCAAAAATTCATGTTTTCTTGTGCCACTACCTCTTGTATGATGAACATTGCTTTTTGGCTACCTATGAAAGAATATTTTTGTACTTTTCTCTGAGCTCGTGGGCTTAAAAAAAATAGTCCTTTGCACCATAGAATATATGTAATCTTTTTCTTTATAAATTCAATATAGTTTTCTCTCTATTTCAACATTTTTCTTATTTCCAAAACGTATTTACAAAAAAAAATTGCATGTGTTATATAAAGTGAAAATTTTAAAGAACTATAAGCTTCTAGTTGAATAATTTTAGGTGAATACCATTTATTTATATTCTCATAAAATTTTCATCTAAATCTTCAAGATCATACACATTGCTAGCCTTGCATTTAGAAATTCAAAAGGGACCTTTCCATAAGGAGTCGGATTTGGCATGTTGGCCTGGTTTCACAACCCATTCGTCAAATTTTAGGACAAGAGTCCCTTCCCTAAAACCTAGGTGAAAGTCCTTGTTGAACCATCACTTGACTACTTTTTGGCATTTTATCATGGCATTGAATGCCCTTTCTCTTTTCTCTTGAAGATTTAGCAGATCAACAAACCTCACTTGCATTTCGTCACTCTCTTCAACCTCTAAATAATTTAGCAATAGTAGCACTGGTATATCCATTGAAATGGTAGGACTACTTCCTTCCCATATACCAAATCATAGGGAGAGGCCTTTAGGATTTTCTTCAGGGTAATGTGATCTACCCTTAAGGTTGCTCATAGATTCCTGTTCCATTCCTTTTGGCGCTCCAACCCGATGCATTTGATTAGCCTGATCAAGTTTTCATTGGTAGATTCTACTAGTCCCTTCCCTTGTGGGTAAGATTTTGACGAAGTATTTAGGTAAACCTCATGCTTGAGAGAAAATTAAAACATACAAAACCCCACAAAGTCTTGTGTGTTGTCTAAAATGATGGTCTTTGGGGATCTGAATGTTGCCACCAACTCTTCTAAGAAGTTGACGATCTCAGCTCTAGTGGGATTTTTTAGAGTGGCTACCTTCGTCCACCTGGTGAAATAATCAATGGCCATTAAGATCCACTTGTGTCCCTAGATGGATAGATGATTGATCATCCTAATAAAATATATCTCCCATTGCACAAAGGGCTCCTCTACTATAATTGGGACTAAGGGCATAGTAGAGTTCTTAAGCTTGCTAATAAAAAATTGACACTCAGTGCACTTCCTCACTAGATTATGAGCTTTGGCTAATAAAGTGGACCAGTAGTATCCTGCTCGTATGATTTTTAAGGTAGTGGTCTTGGTGGAGAAATTCCCACCTTCTAGGCTACTATGGAATTTTCCCAAGATTATTTCCTCATGTACTTTATCCACACAGTGGATGAGAACTCTGTTGTAATTCCTTTTAAATAAAATGCCTTCAACAAGTAAGTATTTGGTGCCTTAAATCATGTAGTATCTTCTCTTGTGTATTGGGAAATTGGATGGGTATCAACCAATTTGCATGAATCTCATTTGATCATCCCCCCAAGACTCATCTAACTCAAATTGATTTGTAAGGACCTAGTCGGCCTCCTCTTCTACCTTGGGGTCAAGCTCTTGAGTGAGATACTCGCATAGGCCTCTTACTTTGACCAAATTTGTTGGATGGATATCAACATCATACTTTAGGATATTAGTGACCTATTTTTCTCTTTTCTTAGTGATTTTTCCCTCTGTGATATACTCCTTCACAATGGGATGGGCGATGAGGATAGTAATTTTTCTAGCCGAAACTAAGTGTCAATATTTTTTGAGGTTTTGACTATGGAAAAGGTCTACTTTCCTACAAAATTGTATCTAGTTTCATACCCTTTTAAGGTCCATGAATGGAAAGTGATGTAATGTTCCCTGCTTCCCTCCTCATCCTTCTGTGTGAGCACAGAGGCTATGCTATGTTGGCCTCTATAAAAATATAGGAAAAAATATTTTGAAAAGTCTAGTTTGGTTAACACCAGAAATGTGGAGATAGCTACCTTGATCTTCTCAAAGGAAAGTTTTCCTTCCTGAGTCCATTTTAATGTTAAGCCTTTCTTTAACATTAGCATGATAGCTCTTGCAATGCCTATGAAATTTGAGATGAATCTGCTAATGAAGTTAATCTTTCCCAAGAAAGATTGCAATCCCTTTTGATTAATAGGTAGTGGTAATTTTTTTATAGCCTTCACCCTTTCAGGATCAATGGCTATCCCCTCCTTAGATACCAAAAAGCCAAGAAATTTTTTGTGTGGCACTTTGAATACATAGTTTTTGGGATTTAAAGAAATATTGAACTATTGGCACATCTAGAAAACTATTTCTAGGTGATCAAAATGATCACCCTTTGATTTTAAATATATGGTTAGGTCATCCAGATAGATAAGGATGATCTTGTTGATTAAATTCTTAAATGTGATGTCCATCACATGTTCAAAGGTTGCACCCATATTTGAGAAGCTGAAGGGAATTTTAACATATGTGAATGTTTCCCACTTAGTGGTGAACATCATCTAGTGTTGATCCTCCTCCTTCACATAGACTTGATTGTAACCTAAAAAAACATTGAGTAATGAGAACATCTCTAACCCTGCCATAGTTTGCAAGATCTACTCCATTGATGGAAGAGGGTAGTGATCCTTTAAAGAGGCCTTGCTCAAGTCTTGAAATTCCACGCAATGTCGGATGTCACCATTCTCTTTTCAGACAAGGAAAAAATTAAACACCCAAGTGGAGTGATTAATTAGGTATATGATCTTCAACTTGATTAGTTTCATGAGCTCTTGTTCCATTAGGGCTTCCACCCACTAGTTGATTGGCCTTTATTTTTTTCATATCCATTTGGATCCTCTAACCAAATCAATAGTGTGCTAAATTATGCTAGGATCATATCCTTGGAGATCTTCATAGGTCCAACCATGACTTTGTTGTACTTAGCACATAAGTATCTCAACCTCTTTATCCTCTTGTGGCACATTCCACCTGACTTTGAGCTTCCTACCATCTCTAACGTCGAGATATTCATATTCCTCCTTGTCGGCCATGAATCTTCATTTATTGTTTCTTGCATCTTCATAGTCAAATAGGTTCCCTAAAGTGATTAGGCCTTGTGGGAGCTTATTTCTTTTGAGCTCAATCATTTTCTCCTCACCAACCTCTTTGGATCTCAACTATGCTTGATCAAAAAACTCTCTTAACTATCGTAGGAAAGTAGCATTTTGGGCATCATCTTTGAAGACTTACCAAGTTTGATCATTATTATGTATAGATGGTCAGACAATGATGTGTACCACATGTTGGCTTTCGGTGGGTTTAGATGCCAACTCAAATTGTGAGCCGATATAAGACATTCTATCCACAAGTGATTTTTGAGATATTGGAATGACCTAGATATTGAAAGCCTCAAATATTTTGATCAGGTCCCAAAATATATGTTGTTAGGACTGTATTTTTACGTTATGCATGGCTACCTATCATAAGACTTGTCTTACAACTAGCTCAAAGTCCTTGAACACTTGTATCCTCTTTATGCCCATCCATTTCAATAAATTCATATGATGAACTAGTCCTTCATATTTTGCATCATTGTTCAAACATGGGAAATCAAAGTGGAAAGCCCCAAGGGTCTCTAACCCAGCTGGAGATACAAGATGGATGCTAGCTCTAGAGCTAATCCTACATTTGGCACCATCAAAATGTAATTTCCATAAGTCATTCTTAATAGGCACACTTGGGTCCTCTTGCTCCTTGACCAATTTTAGGAGGGCTTGCTCTTCATCAAAGATTACATATGTTTCCAAACTAGTGGCATGTAAATTCCCAAAAGGATTGGAATCAATAAATTGGTTCAATAGGGCTTCTTCTTCTAGGCTCCAATCACTTGTGGCCTCTTCTTCTTCCAACATCTACACATAGTAAATTTTCTTTCTTGAAATAGAGGCATGTGCCACCTTGAAACTCATTACTACATCCTTCGTTATGTTTTTTTGATGCAAAATCTTGAAAATGATCATCTTTTCTTTGTGCTCGGTCCTTAATATCAAGTGGGACTAGTCAAGTGCCAGGTATTCACCAAGATTAGTTGTGAAGTGCCTTGATAGGCACATTTCAAAGATAGGGGGAATGCCAATTATGACCACTTCCTAGGTAACTATTTGGCTCAGATAGGAATACAAGGTTAGAGATAGGTCATTAATGTGACCTATGGTGAAGACATTCTTTCTATCCAATTTCATAATTCCCTTCTCCAGTGTTGATGGTCAATGTAACACAACATTCAAATAGAATATTGCTACTCTATTTCACCTGAAAAAGATAAATAATCTAAAACTATATATCTTCCAAGGTTCTCAACTATGTTTTCATCATTCAGTGGCCTATGCAACTATAATGTTCAAGGAGCCTATTGGTAAAGAGTATAAACTGAATAATACAAACTAATCTAATGTTTGGGGGTTATAAATAAATGGAAAAGGATAGGATAGGGCTTAGGAAAACAATACATGAACACAAATTTCTTTAAATTCAGACACATAAACTTTGTAATGAGCATTCTAAACCAACTAAAACCATGGAACAACACAATCTACAACATAACACATACCATTGCATTCATTTGTAGTGAAAATTTTAAAGCGTACAACCATTCAACATCACTTATCTTTTTAACTTTCTTTTCAAATAATAGAATATCGCAAGCTCATCAACAAAATTAAAAAATCAACAAATATAAAGAAACATCATCCATAGATAATTCAATCAAAATAGTTTCAAATTTGAAATCTTCTATTGATTTTAATCAAATAAGAGACACTTATGCATAGAAAATCTCACTGGCATACAAATAACCATTGTTCATTAACATTATCACTAAATTGACAAACTTATGAAAATAACATAAATTGCATTAAAACTGTAAAAGAGTATTTCTGAGTATCTTTGCATGAAAAATTTGTAAAATAGTAAACTATCTAATCTCTTGTTCAGGTAGCTAATCTGAATTCAATTAGTTGACCTTTACAATAAGGAGATAATTTTTACATATAGAAAAATTTAGCACAAATTCCTCGTATCAAAATTCAAGATCTATAATCTGGGGCCCATATCCACAATTGTAGGGATGACTTGAAAGTATTGTAGTTGAATAGGTGTGCCACCTACTTCTTCAATCCAAAATATGAACTACAAGTCTAGACTCAATTATCTACTTGATCACCATGTCTTATTCTTGATTTGCCAATCCTAACTCCCAGTCATCCATTTGCTCAAAACTTCCTAAAAGTTTTGCTATCAAAAAGATAACTAAAATGCCTTCTTCACTTTTCACCCTCTTGAGAGGTCCCATGATAATCATCATAATTAGAGAAGACTTGTTTCATCCCATCATCATCTTTCCCATCAACCTAGTCAGTTTTGAACTTTGCTTCTTTGAATTTCTTCCTTGCTACAACAATAATGTCTTTTAGGTGGAAAATGTTCGTGACTACCCGCTACATGCTAGTTCTGAAATCAAGCAACCTATCCATGAGTGTCAGATCATAAGTATCTCCTTGTTTTATTATTCCATTTATCCTTTCCTCCCAAGCATATTTTATATCTCCCAATGACTCAAGTCTCTGCTTAGGAGGTAAAAAATTTACCAATTAGTTTCAAAATAATCTCCTCAAAGATGCCTGGCTATTCCCATATTTCATGAATGCTTTTGAGCATGGAAATTCTCTATTCAAGGAGATTCTATGGTTTGAAGAAAAATATATTAATGGATCTTGAAACAAAATTAGGGCCTTCATGCCCCAGAATCTGTGATTCGACTAATTCCTCATCAAAAATTTTAGAAATCACCTTTAACTTAGCCAAGTACTCCCTGAGTTTTTCTTCCTTTTCCAACCATTTCCTTATGGACTCTTCCATTTACATAACCAACTTAAGACCTACATAATAAAAATTAAAGCCATCATCCACATTCTCATTTATATTAGACTTAAAAATACTAAACCAGTTATCAAACCACATGGCTCTCTTTTTCATTTCATTTAGGCCATCCACCTATTTTTTTCTCATCAAAACTAGGGCCTTTGAGGGTGCAGGATGTTCAGGAGTAGATGAAATTAACTCCTTTAGAAAATTCTTCATTTTCCCACCTCTACCTTAAGGTCACCTTGGCTTGTTTATCTTTAATCAACCTAGACTTGGTGGTGGTGGCAACAATGTCTATCAAATTTATTTGTTGGCTTCTAGTATGCTTTCCTAGATTAATGGTACTTATATGATAATCTTCAGGCTACAACTCTCTATCATCCTTGTCAATAATTGGGGTAGCAATTTCTGCTACCAAATATCCTTCAACAGTTAACTTGGTGGAGTGCAGGACATGAGGCTTCTTCTTTGACTTTACCTTGTCTATTTCAGTTCTCATTCCACCCCATCTTACAGGTTGGGCCTGTACTTGTTGCCTCTTCTCCAAATTTAATTTCAACCAAGTGGGTATATCTAGCTAAGTGGCTACCTATTGAAAATTAAGTGTCATGGATGGAGGTGTAGAAGAAATAATTCCAATGGTCTATTGAGAAGAAACCATTTGTAGTTCCTCTTTCTCCTTTTGTAATCTTTCCTATTCTTTCCTTTCATTCTTAGCTTTTATTTCTTCTTTCTTATTTCTTCCTCTGATTTAGCAACCTCTTCTTCATCCTTTACCCTTTCTGCTCCAAATCCTTAACCCAAAGCTCTTCCTTTGCTGACTTTTCTTGAGTAGCCTTCAATTATCACTCACAAGCTTCCTCTTCCACTTTCTCTTCTCGAGCTAGCTCCTCAATTTTCCTCTTGTGTTCTTCTTCTTCTTGGGTGGCTTGTTCAACAACCAACTTTTGGACATTCTCCATTAATTATTCGTGTTCATTTTAAGTTAACATGCCATTTAATTCCATCTCCACACTATGTATATTGCCAAATTCAAACCCTTCTTCCTCTTTAACTTTCTTCAAATACTCCTCCCATTCAAGTGCTTCTCCTTCCTGAGATGGAGTTCTTTCAAAATCTGAAGAAATATCTGCTATGTCAAGTACAAGAGGTTCTTCCTTTTCAATAGTTGTAGTTTTTGAAGTTGATGGCATGGTAGGATCACTTCCCTCAGTTGGTGGAGGAACAATAGCATGTCCTTTTATAGAACTCTCCTCACTAGGGTGAACAATGGCTAAGGGTATAGTAGCAAAACTTTAAGTGACCCCAGTAGCAGACGCCTCATAAGTAACCTTTCCTTTACGCAAAGCATCATCAATCTCTTGTAAGGAAACATCTTCCTCCAGTTGAGGAGGCTCTTTCGTGGTTGCTTCCACCATTGCAATACCTTTCTTCAATCTTTTTATATTGTTTAGTTTCTACAGAGGAAGTGGGTTCACTGCCAAAATCTCTTTTCTTTGACACACCAAGTCTTGGTTGTTTCAAATGGAGTTCAATCCATTTTAAGCTCCTATTTACTGCTCCCCAAGACATGTTTCTGATTTTAGTCTCTTCCTTTTCTACCCAACTAATTGGCTCCAAGCTTTTTGTAGCCACTTTGTCCAAATAATACTAGGGATCAAGAGAAATCCCATCATTTGTAGTGCCTTTAGGAATATCAGTTTTAACCTCAAAATCCCTCATCTAAGGAATTTTTAGCCTCTCATAGCTCATTTTCCTTACTTCAAACTAATCATGGAAGTTAGCCCAAAAGTCCTCAAGAAGTGGAATATGTTGAGTAAAGTGAGAGGGATACAGTGCATACATTTTATTCTTAGGATTAAAATTCTTCCTGCTAGTGTGCTACTACAAATTCAAAGCCTGGAACTCCTTTGTTTCTTATTTAGCCATTAGTAAAGAAGAACAAGAATAAAATCCCAATTTCAAGGGAAAAGAATGAGCAACAGTCTTATGTTGTGAAGAGAATACAACATTTACTTCCCCAGCTTTCCTAGAAAATTCCATAAGAATCCACCTATCGCAACAACATATTGGAAACCTAAAAGGGTGGCCATCTAAAAGAAATAACCTAAACTAGTAGACTTTTGGTATTAAATAAACCAATACGATCCCCATTTCTAAATAAACTCCATAGCTTCTTGTGACAATTTGAAGCCAATGTCACCTACGAGTTGATTTATAACCACATATAGGAAAGCACGATTGACTCATTGAAAGTGCTTCTCTAAAGTCTTTAGCTCAAGTTGGTCGTAATACTCTAAAACCATCTTTTGATTTGGGCCATCATTGCATAAGAAGACCTGTAAAATGTCTTAGTATGTGTTACCTTGAGGAGCTAGTCATGAATATCATCTGAGATGATTATCCCCCAATCTAAGCATTGCTTTCCATCTAGAATCAGTTGTATGGAGGGAAACATCCAGTGTTCAAAGATACAACAATTTGATTTTCCAAATGCTTTGGCTAGCAGTGTGATAATATCTCATGTCTTCATAAAATTATAACTTATTAGGATTAGGTGGCACCTTTTTTATTGACTTCTTCTCCTTCTTCAACCACCGTTTATTGATGAGTTGTTTGTTTCCTTCCATATCCTTGTTCCATAGTTCAAGTTCCTAAGCCTTAGTCATCATCTTTAGATTAGGGTAAGGAGGGAGTTCAAAGACATGTTTGATCATGGTCAGGGTTAAATCAATGATAACATTCACCTAAGAATCATTACATTGTCTCTAAGTAGGATCATACACCTGTGCAACATTTAGGATGAACTAGGGACACTATACAACAATCGAAAAACTAGCTACATGAGCGATCCCTGATTCTAAAATTCTCCTCGCTCTTGGACAACATCCTCTGAAAATGTATCTTTGTGAAACTACCTTAGATCTATATGTCCTACCAATGTTTCAATTATGTTCGTGATTTAAAAGTAAAATTTATATGGAACTGGGTTCTCTTAATACTTATACTCCATTGTGTAAGGCACTTGCTCTAGTTTCAATCTCTTATATCTAGCTCTCTTTGATGTTCCCTCGGATTTTCCCTCAACAGGAACCTCCTCAATATGTACTTCCTCTTTAGAGTCAGACATTTGCTAGTTATCTTGCAATTTTCCATTATTAGGCAAAAAGGAAAGATTTATGAGGACTAGCTTAAACACAAGCATTCATATGATATCTACATTAATTCAAGTTAGAATTGAATTCAATAATTTAACTCATCATTTTCAGGCCTCGAGTTCAAAAAAAAACCAAGAACTTAGTCATTTTAAACCATAAACTAAATTCTATCAGGTGTTGGGATTGGGTCATAACTAGGTACCATACCTATGTTTGAAGATGTTAAGTGCAATTCCAAGTTCTAGCCCTATAGTGTTCAAGAGTCAAGATTAGGATCGGCTCTTGGCTAGGTACCCGGACACATGATAGTCGAGTATTAGTGCATGGTCCGATCTTGTAATGTTACCAAGAGTCGGGATCAGGTCACGACTGGGAAGTGGTAGTTAACCAACAAAATCAATGAATGTGATCTTGCAAAGTTCTAATCCCAACTTTGAATCAAAGTGTGGGATTGTGTTGTCATTCATAACTAGACCCATCCAAAACAGAAAAATGTTAGTAGCCTCCCAAGATCAAAACATGATAAGACATCGAGATTTGGGATCAGGACACTATCATGAACCAAGTCTTAAAATGCATAGTGGGAATGGGTCAACTTTGAGTTTTGATCCTGACAATATGCCAGGAATCCTAATTGGGTTATTGTTAGGTCCATGTACCAATCGATAGGTTGAAGGTTTGGTGTCGAAACACCTTTCGACCCTGATGGTAATGTAGGGGTCAGAAGTAGGACTTGGAAGAACACCCAAGTCAACAATTTTAATCAAACTCATGGTATCGATCCAACCCCTGATCCTGATAGTTATGCAGGGATTAGACAACTAGAGGAACTGACACTGAGCAATATAAAAACCTAAGTGTTGGTTTGATTCCCAACCTTGATATACATGCAAGGATTGGGAATCAAAAGGGTATGGATAACTAAGGTGATAACATATATAATAGTATCCAAAAACATTCATTTGGGACCAGGTTACATGCAGGATCAAGAACTTTCATTTATAATAGTTCGCAATTCAAACCAATTGGATCCAAATGTAGAGAAAAATCCTAGACAACTAGGGCACAATGAGATGGACAATCCCATGAACAAAATACAAAATGATGACATAAGAGCATGAAATAATTCACAGTGAACCCAACATGAGATGGAGAGCAAAGGAAAATGCACCAAACAGTGTGAAATAAAACACATAGAGGCAAAACAAAGCCAAATGAAGAAAAGAAAAGAAAAAGAAAAGAAAAACAACAATGAGACAAAAAGCACCCAGAACAGAAGCAAAAACAAGAAAATAAGGTCAAAAACGGAAGCAAGAACACCTACCTACAAACGTACCCAAGAATTCTAGCAATGTGTTGACAAATCACAGTGAACTCCTCAAACCATAGCTCTCTATCACTCTCGTTCTTGTCACCAAACTCTTCAAACTAGAATGGATGGGAATCAAGGAGCGGCGAGGTTTAAACCCATTCATGCATGCAAGAGGTTATGGAATTAATGGTGGTTTGTTTGGGTCTTGGGATTTGAGAGGAATCATAAATACGAGGTGCAAGAATGAAGGTAAGTGGAAGTAGGGGTGAGGGAATGGACCGAGACCAAACATTCACTAGGTGCAGAGTCTAGTCGATGGCCCACAACTCAAAACCCAACAAACAAAGAAAAAAACATGGGGATTGGACCTAGATGTTGGGTCACAACGTTGTCATTTTACTGAATGGTCAATGAGGTTGTAATGTTCAAGGGGCCTGCTGGTTATTGAGCTTCTTGATTGCTGCAAGATGGAACTCCTATCTAAACCTACTCTAACTGGGGGTATAAAAAAAAGGAAAAAGATAGATCAGGGATGCAAGAGAGAAAAGAATGTTGATTCATTTAATTAACCAGACCTATTTCTCTTCAAGGAATTCCTAGACTAAATTGTAGAATAAGTCAACATGTATTAAATACAAAGCTAAACATTCATTCATAGTGCAAACTTTAACAATAGATATCAAATCACAATTTGAAAAAAAGAAAAGAATTTTTTTACTCATTCCTTGAAAGATTCAAATCAAAATGATTAAGAGAACAAACATCACTCCAAAATACAACTTAAAGCAAGTTTAGTCTAGTTGCTTCTATGCAATGAAACAGATATGCAACATTTGCAATTCTAAAACTTCACTAGTGTACAGAAACCAATGTCTTCAAATTGACGAGATTAACTAAAAATGCATAAAACTCCATTGTCTACTCTACTGCTAAACTAGCTAAATAGGCTACTTGATATCAGAACTAGCATGCAGTGGGCGGTCATGGATATTTTCCACCTGAAAGACATTGTTGCTACAATAAGGAAGAAATTTAAAGAAGCAACATTCAAAACTGATTGGATTGATGGGCTAGATGATGATGCCCTGAAACAAGTCTTCTCTAGGTATGTGCAAGATCATCATGGAAAAAAAAGGCCCTTAAGTGGCGAGAAAGTCAGAAAAATCAGAGTTAGGCAACTTGACGTAAGAATTTGAATAAGTTATCTATACTGTTTTCAAAATATGTAAGAATAGAATCTGTAGAAAATTGAATGTAGTTTCTAAACTATTAGGTTTGTTTAAAAAAAAAATCTATTTGGTGAAAATTTGAAATTTCAATGTAGTAGTACTTAAATTTCAGGGAAAAAATAAGAAGTAGGTGTGTGTGTGACCACCCTAACCACAATAAAATGATAATTCTTTTTTATAAGATTTTAGATATAAGTAGAGGATTCATGTCCCAATGTGATGCATATTTTTTTGTAATTTGTTTCCAAGTAAATAATTAATTATGAATTTTTTATTACAACTTTTAAAAAATATAGAAAAATCATATGTCTGACCACCTTAACTTGGTCAAAACTTCATGAAATTCAATTTTTCTATTTTTAATCCTATAGTATGTGAAACATAGAATGTGACACATGTTTTGGATTCAAAAAATGTGATACCATTTGAAAGCTATAGATGTTTTTCAATCAGTCTATCATGTAGGACTTTAGTCATAATTTGAATAGAAAATGAATAATAATTACTTATTAAATTCAAAGTAAAGCATAATTTATATTGGTGGAAAGCTGAGAATATCCTTTAAAAACCCTTTTCGTTTCATCAATTTTGGGTGAAAAAAAATTCGTCAGCCACATACCCATCATATTGCCACTTTTTGGCCCATCATGACCCTGCACATACCCCTCTAATTATGATGAGTTTTGTGGGACCTCTCAAAAGGGTGAAAAATGAAGAAGGTGTTTCAGTTATCTTTTTGACAAAAAAATTTTTAGTAAGTTTTGAGTAGATGGATGACTATGAATCAGGGTTGAAAGATCAAGAATAACATGTTGTGATCAAGTAGACAACTGAGTTGGGACTTGCAGTTCAGATTTTGGATTGAAGAAGTAGGTGGTGCACCTATTCAGCTACAATAGCTTTAGCACAAATAGATTTTTGAAGTTAACTGGGCATCCCTATAATTTTGGATCTCGGTCCTAGATTATGGATCTTGAATTTTGATGGGAGGAATTTGTGCTAAATTTTTCTATATGTAAAAATTATCTCCTTATTGTAAAGGTTAGCTAATTGAATTTAGACTAGCTACCTGAATTAGAGATTAGATAGTTTACTATTTTACAACTTTTTCATGTAAAGATACTCAGAAATACTCTTTTACATTTTTAATGCAATTTATGTTATTTTCAGAAGTTTTTCAGTTTAGTGATAATGTTAATGAATAATGGTTATTCGTATGCCAGTGAGCTTTGCTATGCATAAGTGTCTCTTACTTGATTAAAATTCATAGAAGATTTTGAATCTGAAACTATTTTCATTGAATTATCTATGGATGATGTTTCTTTATATTTGTTGATCTATTAATTTTGTTGTCGAGCTTGTGATATTATGTTATTTGAAAAGAAAGTTAAAAAAATAAATGATGTTGAATTGTTGTATGCTTTAAAAAATTTGCACTATGAATGAATGCAATGGTACATGTTATGTTGTAGGTTGTGTTTTTCCATGGTTTTAGTTGGTTTAGAATGTTCATTGCGAAGTTTACGTGTCTAAATTTAAATAAATTTGTGTTCATCTATTGTTGTCCTAAGCCCTATCCTATCTTTTTCCATTTATTTACACCCCCCAAACATTAGATAAGTTTGCATTTTTTAGTTTGTACTCTTTACCAGTAGGCCCCTTGAAAATTACAGTTGCATAGGCCACTAAATAATGACAACATAGTTGAGAACTAGCTACAAAGACCTTGGAAGATATATAGTTTTAGATTATTTATTTTTTTAGGAGAAATAGAGTAGAAATATTCTATTTTAATGTTGTTGTGTTACATTGACCATCAACATCTAGGGGTTCATATTTTAATTTCAAGGCATCGGTCACAATTTTGTGCATTACTGTAGTACTGGTCCCTAACTCAATTGTATTGTTATGTAGAATTTTATCTCCTACAATAAGAGTTAAGAAGAAAGGGGTTGGTTTTGGCCTGCTTATCACTTTCTCACTTTTTTTTTTATATTTTATTCACATATATTGCAACTCCCAAATTTTGGGGGTCTAACATGTGTCTTTAATTCTTATCTTGGTTGTGCAATGGGACTGTATTCGATGGTGGAGTTTGTTCCTCTCTATTCAACGTATCCCTAAGCAAATTCTTCTACTCTATAATGGATATGACATATCACCAAGATACATTTGTGGGAACCTTCCTCAATTGCTCCACTACATTAAGTGTTCCTATTGGTGAGACCTTCAGTTTGAACGGGGGCACTTCTTTTACTTTAGGAAAAGCTTGGTCTACCATAGGTGGACTAGAAACCTTATCCATGGATTTTGGTTATAATTGTGGTACTTGAGGGTGAGGCCACTATGGTTGTCAGGCTAGTGAAGCCAATGGTATATGTAGAACATATTCTCTAGTGAACCTTCTTTTTTATCTGGTATATAGTTTGACTATACTTGTGGTGTTCTCATGGTCAATACTTCATTTGTGAACACTGAGTCTTCACCCTCCATCTAGGAAAATAGCGCTTAGTCAAGGGAGATATTGTTTTCTTGCTCCAAAGTCATTCCCTGCATTTGAGCACTAAATTTGGTGTTCTCAATCTTGAGGGACTGGTAACTTTCAACATTTGGAGGAGTACCTTGACTTCTTTGTTTTGCTACCCTTTTGTTGAATATTTCCCCATCGATAATTTTGGGGCATATGACCGTCATTGGATGAGAAGCACCATACATTCATATCCTCTTCCAAGTTATTTTGTCATGGAATTAAGTCCTTGCTCATGCTAATTTTGATCATCTGTAATGGAGTGGTCATTGGGACTATCTATCTTGATGCCTACAACTAATTACCCACTATTGTAGCTCTTTGGTATGTATTATGCTAGAAAGGTGGTCTCCCTCGATGATTTTGTGAGGGAGGATTTGGAGGTGCTACTTTATGATGCTAAATAATGATGAGCTCATTTGTGAAAGTCCTTATTAATTTCTTCATGTCATTCACATCTATGGCCAATGAAGAAGAGCCTGATGTGCTTGGTTGCGCATTTAGATACACATAGATAAAATGTGGTGGTGCACCCAATGTGCTAGGGAGTAAAGCAGGGATGTTGGGAGATACCTCCTCTTGTCTTCTGCAAGAGATATCTACAAACATTGGCATTGGCGGTCATGGCACAAGCTTCATGGAATCTATGAAACTATTTTCTACTCTCACAACTAAGTCATATGTGTCAAGCAAAGTATTTTCTCTGAGTGATTGTACTATGACCATGATATCTGAATTGAAGGCCTTCAGATAGAAAATGAATGCAATGGTTGTTGAAGGTCTGGTTGTCATGAGAATCCTTTGCTAGGTTTTATGGAACCTGATGTTGAAATTTGTCATGGCCTCTGACAGAGCTCTCTTGATTGTGACCAATTGTTGCAACAAGGATGAGTGGTTTTCCTTCTCTAAAAAAATATCAAAAATATTTTCTTTGTGGTTATCCCAAGATTAGATGGAATTGGGAGCCACAGATCTATACCAATCTTGAGCCTTCCCTTTAAGGGATGTAGCTAATAATCTAAGGGAGATATTTTACTCTGAGATATTGTGAACCCTACAAACCTTTTCTATGTATTGGAGATGTTCGAAAGGATTTTTGAAATCCTCCTTGGTGAACTTTAGAATCTCTTTGAGGGAATTGGTGGGGATGGTGGGCCACACATCTAGAGGGGTGGGTAGAACTAGAAGACTTCCATTGTCTTAGCTTATAAAATTTCTAGGAGCTCCTTGGAGAGCCATAAGAAATAAACCTCTATGGAATAGGTAAATAGGTATTCTAATTTTAAAAAAAATTCTACCTGGAGGGGTTAGATAAGGCTCTAGATTTTAGGCTAGCACTCTTAACCCTATTACTTCTGACAACTAATATAGAACCTATTGCTCGTCTCCTCCTAGGGGTTGAAGAGGGTAATTGAGAATAATAGAAATTTCCTCTAGAGGATGCCCTTGTTTGGACCCTAGGAATGAGTTTACCAATATCTCCTATTAGTATGATTTTAAATTCCTCTTCAAGGCTAAGGATAAAATATTATGAAATATATTTGTCCCACTGGGCATGCCATAAAAAGAATTGTTGATATTAAAAGCTTGTGCTTCTCCCAAGTAGCCTTATGAGAAATTTAGTGAGTGGGACTTGATTGCACCTTACTAAATAACCTTTGAGATTATTAAAGAATTCAAATCTTCTTTGGTATTTGGGGAAAAGGGAGAAGGAAATGCATAAATGAAATTAAATGTGGCGATGTGCCAAAAATTTTACAACATTTCAAAAACCCCTAATAGCTCTAGTTTTTTATAAAGTGATCATAGAATGCCATAGACCCTTCATTGTTGGAAGTCAAATGAATGACTAAGGCTAATGCAGACACAAAACAATCATTCAAATCCTTTTGTGGGAAGCACCCATTAAGGTTCAAACAAAAAATGGAAACCCAAATTCGAATAAGATATCTTAGATTCTTTTAGAGGTATTCCACTTGACAACATAATATGAAACCAACAAAACTTTAACAGGAGAATGATAGTGTAAAATAACATGATTATGTTGGTTGTTGTGGATATGGTTGGTGATATGTGGTTGTCATTGATGTCAACACTATTAGCATTTGGTGTACTAGAGGCTCTATATATTGAGGATATTGAGAAAATTGTAAAAGGAAGTGTTCTAGGTTCCCTGTGGAACTGTGCAGGTCATGAAGGTGCTTTGTTTTGTACATTGAAGATTAGCTGATGTGGATTAAAGGTTTTATTGTTGAATGTTTCTAGATCATCTACTAGAAGTTTCAAAGGTCTGCGTGAAGTTTTGAGTATGTTGTGGTCTGACAGTGTTTCTATGGTCTCTATTAGTGTTCCTGAATGAAAATTGTGTGATTCTAGTAATCTCTATTATTGCAGATGCTTCTCTTTTGTTTCTTGGTACTCTTCGATGTCTCTAGATCATTGTCTATATTTTTGGTATGTCCACATTACTCGGAGAGCTCGTGGTTGAAGATCTTTCTTGCGCATGTTTGTTTTTCATGTTTTTGGTCGACATGTTGAAGGTAGCATGTTGTGGATCTTTGTGGAAAAATTAATTAAAGTATTTTTGTGTTGGAGATATTAATTTTTGTCCCCACTATGTTGTGGGCGAGCTTGGTGGATTTGCATTGGAAATTTATTTGTAAATTTGGGCCGACATTGAAAATATGTTTTATTTTTCTGGCTGACTAAGTTGTGATGAAATCCCATGTAGCAGATATATAAGAGTGATTTGTTGAGTGAAGTTAGTGTGTGCATGAGTGTGAATGTATGCCAGAGAAAGTGTAAATGTGCAAATAGTGTTTCTATCATTCGATTACTGAGTAGAGAGTGAATAAGATTGAGGAAAGTGTGAAGAAGGTTTTCTGAGCTTAATTAGAACTATAATTAGGCTTGTATAGAAACTATTTTCTCAATTCATACTTTGTGGATCTAATCCATAGTTCTGTATTTTTGGATAGTGAGTCCTCTTTTGTATTTGAGTAGTGAGCTCTAGGAAGTGTGCCTAAATGCATGTGCATTCCCCTTATTATTTATCTTTATACTTTTGATAGAATATAATCTTGTGGACTCACATCCACCATGCTTTTTCCCCTAATAGGGTTTCCATGTAAAAAATATTGGTGTTATTTGTCTCTCTGATGTGTTAATTGCTTATGGTTAATTTCATATTCATCAGATCTGAGATTAAAGTTAAGAAAATTTAGAAAAGTTTGAGTTTCTGAGACAACTAATTCACCCCCCTCTCAGTTGTCTATCCTTATTTTACCAACAATTGGTATCAGAGAAGGTTCCTCTGAAGAAGTCTAAAAGCTTGAGGTGATCCAAGATGGCAACATAATTCAAGAAGGATAGTCCAAGATTTGATGGCACTAACTACTCAATGTGGAAAGTTAGAATGCAATGTCACTTAAAGTGTATTGGTGAAGCTTTGTAGAAGATTACAAGAGATCCATATACTATTCCTTAGAATGGTCCCTCCACTACTGATGAGATCAAAGATGCTGAAAATAATGTTAGGGCTATTGAAGCTTTGGTGAGTGCTCTAATAGATGCAGAGATGGCTAATGTGTTACGTCTGGAGATAGCTCATGAGATTTGGATGAAACTAGAAACTTTGTATGAAGGATATGCAAAGGTGAAGATGGCTAGGCTACAAATCTTGAAAGGAAAGTATGAGAATTTGAAAATGGGCGAAGATGAAAATATCACTTCTTTTATGTAGAGAGTAAATGAAATAGTGATGGGTATCAAAGGTGTCGGTGGTTCTATGGATGAGGATGAAATTGTAGCTAAAGTACTCAAATCCTTGCCTCCCTCCTACAAGATGAAGGTTCATGCTATTGAAGAGTTCCCATCAATAAATAAGATAACAAGAGACACATTGATTAGGAAGCTTGCTGCTATTGAAATAAGTGAATTTGGTGAATCTACACCAAAGACTAAGTCTGCATTCAAAGCCACTGTATCTGGAAGCAAAAGATAAACATATAGTCTAGGAGAGAGTTCTAGAAATATATCCAAGTATGATGAAGAACTAAAACAACTTGAAGATAAAGAAAGAGAGGTAGAAGAACTAGAAGCACTAATTGCAAAGCAAGAAGGTAGAGGAAAAGGTAAGTATGAAGATGTATGTCCTATTAAATTTTTTTCATGTAGTAAAATAGGTCATTTTGCATCAAGATGTCCTGAAAGAGTTCCTAGATCTAAGCCTAAAAATTCTAGATTCCAAAAGAGATGCTACTTTGCTAAAGAAGCAGTGACTGATGATGAGTTTGATAAAGATAATGGAAAAGAAGATGAATGGGCTTTCATTGCTACCATTGAAGATAATCCTATCGCTACCGAATCTACTAAAGATGAGAAAGCTCTTGCAGCCCAAGTTGAAGAAAAAGATGAGTGGGTTATTGATAGTGGATGTTCACATCATATGATTGGTGATAAAAGAAAAAGATGAGTGGGTTATTGATAGTCGATGTTGACATCATATGATTGGTGATAAAAGAAAATCTGTGAGTCTAGAGAAGTACGAAAGTGGGGTTGTAAGATTTGGAGATAACAATGTTGGTGTGATTCATGGCAGAGGATCTATTTCCCTTGGTGGTAAGGATAACACTAATGATGTACTCTATGTTGAAGGCTTGAAGCACAACTTATTGAGTGTTGGACAGATGGTTCACAAGGGATATGATCTTTAGTTCAAAGATGGAAGATGCAAGATATGTGGAAGTTCTAGAAATATGATTACAATAGGAAAACAAACAAAAGGTAATATTTTTCATCTAAATACTGCTAATGGAATTTGTTTAATTGCTCAAGTAGATGAGAGTTGGTTGTGGCATAGGAGGTTGTGTCATTTAAAATTTGAAAAAAATATCAAGATAAGTTCTACTCAAGTAGTAAGAGATCTGCCTAAATTAGTGAAGCCTACTAATGTAATCTGCAAGGAATGTCAGATGGGTAAACAAACTAGAGTCTCTTTCTAGAGCAAACAATTTCATTCCAAAAATTTGTTGCAGCTGCTACATACTGACCTTTGTGGTCCTTCCAAATTCAGAAGTATTCATGGAGAAAGGTATTTTATGTTGGTTATTGATGATTACTCTAGAATGATTTGGGTTTCCTTTTTAAGAGAAAAATGTGAAGCATTGGAGAAGTTCAAAACTTTTAAGGCTATGGCAGAAAATGAGAAAGGTATGAAAATCAAATGCCTGAGATCTAATAGAGGTGGTGAGTTTATTTCAAAGGAGTTCAATTCTTATTGTGAGGAGCATGGAATTAAAAGATAGTTATCTACTCCCCGAACCCCTCAACAGAATGGAGTTGCAGAGAGAAAGAATAGAACAATTCTGGAAGCTGCCAAAATAGTGATGATGGAAGGAAATGTGTCCCAGATGTATTGGAGTGAAGCAGTAAGTACTACTGTGTATACTTTAAACTGGGTGAATGTTAATGGAAATTTTGGTAAGACGCCTTATGAGTTATGGTTTGGTCACAATCCTACTATTAATGAAAATAGTGTTATATCAGAAGCAAGTGTTATATCAGAAGCAAGTGTTATATCAGAAGCAAGTGGTCACAATCTTTGGAAGCAAGTGTTATATCAGAAGAGATGATGATATAGGAATATTTGATGCAAGAAACGATGGAGTAATCTTCCTAGGTTACTCCACTAAAAGAAAGGCCTACTGGTGTTATAACAAAAGATTGAGAAAGATGGTTGAAAGTGAAAATGTCAGAGTTGATGAGAATTTTGTCAAATCATCCAAAAATTGTAAATCAAGTGAAGCAACCTCAATTTGTTCTGGTAAATCAAGTTAGTCAGGAGACACAGATAAATGCAAGTGTAGAAGAAAGATCATAAGAGTCAGAAGTTCAAGAATGTCCCAAAACTCTAAGGTATGTAAAGTTGAATCATTTTGGAAATAAAATTATAGGAGACAAGAGTAAAGGAGTGAAAACTAGAAGAAAAATTGTAGAATAATATTGTCTGATATCCAAGATTTAGCCTAAAAGTGTCATTGAAGCCTTTCACAATGAAAATTGGTGGAAGCTATGAAGGAAGAGCTGATACAGATTGAAAATAATGACACATGGATATTAGTTCCAAGGCCTAAAGACAAAAATGTGATTGGCACTAAATGGGTGTTTAGAAACATGATGAATGAAGAAGATGAAGTGGTCCAGAATAAAGCAAGACTGGTATGTAAAGGGTATTCTCAAATGGAAGGTATATATTTTGAAGAAACCTTTGTGCCTGTCGCTAAGATTGAAGTTTTTAAACTATTTATTTCTTATGTTGCACACAAGAACTATAAAGTCTATCAAATGGATGTAATGTTTGCATTTATGAATGGAGAACTAGAAGAAGAAGTGTACATTGAATAGCCAGATGGATTTCAGCTAACAGACAAAGAAGATATGGTTTGTAGATTGAAGAAAGTTTTGTATGGACTTAAGCAAGCCCCTAGAGCCTAATATGCTAGATTGGACAAATACCTATTGAATCTTGGATTCACTAAAGGTACTGCTAAAAAAAACTTATACTTAAAATTAGATAATGATAAGGAGTTAATTATAGAAGTTTTTGTTGATGATATCATTTTTGGAGGAGATGACAATCTATGTATGAATTTTGTCGATGAGATGAAGAATGAATTTCAAATGAGTATGATTGGAGAGATGTTCTTTCTAGGATTTCAAGTTACTCAGATTCAGAAGGGGATTTTCATATCTTAGTATAAATATGTGAAAGATACACTGAAGAAGTTCGGAATGGATGACTCCAAACCTATTGGTACTCCCATGGTGACTAGATGTAAGTTGACATAGAATGATGACTCTCCTAAGGAAAATCAAACCAGATATAGGTCAATGATCAGTGGATTGTTCTACTTGACTCAGACTAGACCAGACATTATGAATGTTGTATGTATAGTTGCTAGATTTCAAGCTGATCCAAAAGAATCACATGTAACTATTGTGAAGAGAATTTTCAGGTATCTGAAAGGAACAATTGACTTGAGAATTTGGTATCCAAAGGATGATGATCTCACTTTATGTGCATATACTGATACAAATTAGGTTGGTGATGTAGATGAAAGAAAAAGTACTAGTGGTGGTTCTTTCTTCCTAGGGAAGAAGCTGGTATCCTGGTTAAGCAAAAAGAAAAACTCAATTTCTCTATCTACTACTAAGGCAGAATACATTGTTGCTACTCATAATTGTACTCAAGTGATGTGGATGAAATAGATGTTGAGAGACATCAGGGTGACATATGAAGAAACTATTTCCATATACTGTGACAAATCAAGTGCAATAAATATCTCAAGGAATCCAGTGCTACACTCTAAGACTAAACATATATCAATCAAGTTTCATTTCCTGAGAGAGAAAGTAAATGAGAAAGAAGTCAGACTGGAGTATGTTCCTACCAAAGAAAAAATTACAAATATATTTACTAAGCCTTTGTAGAAGGATACTTTTGAGTATCTCAGAGGAATGCTAGGGGTAATCACCCCTCCTGATATGAACTAAATGATGCATTTGCTTGCATCAATTTGTGAACTTTATTGCTATATTCTAATCTAGATTCATGTTTTCGTGGCTGCTACTCAGGGGGAGTAGTTAGATGTGCAGATATGTGGTTCAGAGTGTGTATTTGGAAAGGTAATTGTTACCTTTTCCATTCATGTCAAAGGGGGATAAGTGTAATGTGAAAAATATTTTCAAGAGGAGAAGTGCAGGAGAAGTAAGTGTGTTGGGTTGATGGTATTTTTCACATCATGTGTTGTCATCAATTCCAAAGGGGGAGATTGTTGGATGTTGTTGATATGGTTGCTAATATGTGGTTTTCATTGATGTCAACACTATTAGAATTTGGTGTACTAGAGGTTGTATATGTCGAGGATACTGAGAAAATTGTAAAATGAAGTGTTCTAGGTTCCTTGTGGAACTATGCAGGTCATGAAAGTGCTTTGTTTTGTACATTGAAGATTAGTTGATGTGGATTAAAGAGTTTATTTCTAAATGTTTCTAGATCATCTACTGGAAGTTTCAGAGGTTCGCGTGAAGTTTTGAGTATGTTGTGGTCTGATAGCATTTTTGTGGTCTCTATCAATGTTCCTGAGTGAAAATTGTGTGATTTTGGTAATCTCTATTGTTACAAATGCTTCTCTGTTGTTTCTTGGTACTCTTGGAGGTCTCTAGATCATTCTTTATCTTTGTGGTATCTCCACATTACTCAGAGAGCTCGTGGTGCAAGAGCACCTAAGGAACAACAAACGGTTTCTTAGGTAAAGAAGAAACCTAGAGGGTTAAATTTTTGTTTTGTTTTCATAAGGTCATGTTGACCATTTTATTATTGAGCTTAGAGGTTTTTTTGATCTTTTGGAAAGAGGTTGTCAAGAGTTCAATAAGTTTAGAGGCTCATTTTGCTGAATGGTAAAAAGTTGCCAAAGATTGGAAAACACAGTGGGTTTTCTAAGTTTTGTTTTTAGGTCATCTAAAGGCTCGACCCAAGAAGATAAACTATTTTTGGAGCCTATTTAATGGATGACTCAACCCTGGAGTAGGGTTGGAAGTTTTAGTGTTATGGTGAAATCTTGTAAGAATTGATGAAACAACGTTCTGTGAGGTAGTTTTCTATTGTTTGCATCCAAATTGTGCTTTGATGGAGTAAACTTACTATTATTTTGTTTTTCAAATGTAGTGTGAGTATTTTGAAATCTTTGTGTGTCATCCATTTGTCTTTGTAAATCATTTTCATCTTTTATTTGTAAATAGTTTGTTTTATGTCTTTTTCTGGCCTGAATCAAGCAGTTTTGAGAGAATGGAGTCCTAACGCACTTTCCCATTGTAAAAATTGTACGGACCTTTGGGAATAGTGACTAGGCTCCCTTAGTGTAAATATGATAGCTTTCAGGGCTTGTGGGAGTTTAGGAGATGCTAGTAAAGTCATGCCCTAGGCGAGCTAAGCAGGGTCCGACTAGGGAAGACAGTGAGAAAAAGACTCATATCTTGCAGGGGTATTAAGATTTTGGAGAAATTATTTTTGGTGAATTTTTTTGAGGGTTTTTGCAATTATTGGTAGTCAGGAGGAGGTTATATCAAGTCGCTTGGAGGGAGAACTTTTTGACAGTATGAAATCAGCCTGGGAAAGCTTACAAACCCTAGCTTTTGGGTCAATTTTGTGTGTGGACAGTGTACAGGCTGTGTAGGTTTAAAACCCTAAAAATATTTAAGGAGTAGGAATGAGAAACACAAACCCTAATCAAGGAACCTAGGTCTTTTGATGGGTTTAGGAGATAATTTCCATTTACCCCCGTAAGAGCCCTAATTGGGGCTCTAGGCTTATAACCTTTCTAACCCTAGGAAGGGATTTTGTGAAAGCGATGGTTAGTTGGAGTCTTGTGATGGAACAAGAACCCTAGATTGATCATCTTGAAGCTATTACAACATCTACACACCCCTACAAGAATCAAAATTGAATTTTGAGAGGATTTGGCCTTTAGGGAAGGATAAGGGTCAATGGTGAGATAGTGGCAAGGCACCAAGGTTGGCTTGGTAGAAGGAAAGCATGTTGATAGTGGGGTTGGTCAATAGGAGCAGTGGCACCTAAACCAAAGGCATGACCACTAGGGCAAGGTGGAAGAGACACCTAGGAGTCCTTAGGAGCAAGGACTCAGAGCATGGGGTAGTGAGTGCCTCATCGAACCCTACCCTATCAGATTCGTATCAGAGCAAGTTAAAGATTTGGGAAAGAATCTTGTATGTCTAAGGTTGAGTCTAGTGATTTTTCCATCATGGTGACAATTGCAGAACTGGCCAAGATGGTTGAAGAGCAAGAAGAAGATAATAAACAATTGAGGGAAAGAATAGCCCAACTTGAGCAAGCAGTGAGGAGTGCATAGTTTGAGGGTAGAATACCAAAGAAAGAAGAGGTTGCAGAGGAAGATAAGACCCCTAAACCTGACCCTGTTTTGAAGGAGGAGCCTTTCTTGAAGGCATTGAAAATTTTGAGTGGGAAAGCACTTGAAGGCATACCACTTTTTAGTGGAAAGATGGAAGCTGACTTGGTCATGGATTGGATAGAAGGCATGGAAAATCATTTTGAGTGTGATGGAGTCACTGAAGCATAGAAGGTGAAGGTTGCTAAATCAAGATTGAGAGGATCAACCTTGACATGGTGGAAGTTCATTCAAACAGAGAGGGAAAAAGAAGGTAAGCAGCCTATTTCAACTTGGAAAGGAATGGTTGCCAAAGTGAGAGAGGCATACATGCTTGATGACTATGAGATTTAATTACACAAGAAGAGGAAAAGCTTAATGCAAAGAGACCAAGATGTAAACACTTATACCAGAGAGTTTCAAAAACTTTGTATGAGGTCCAATGTTACAGAGGATGAATGTCTTAAGGTAGATAGATACCTTAACGGTTTGAAATGGAACATCCAAGAGGAGATGGCTCTTTTGAGTCCTAAGACAGTACATCAGTGTTACCAATTGGCTATCAAGATTAAGGAAAGGAACAAAAGGAAGCAAGATCATATTTCTAAGGGCAGAGGCAAAGGAAAAGATCAAAGGGATCAAAGAGGACAGTGTGGTGGCTACCAAGGTAGAGGCAATGACCAAAGAAACCAAGGAGATTCAAAACTCACAGAGCATGGAGGTGAAACATCTACAAGAGGAGGATACAACAGAGGTAGAGGACCTCAAGGAGGTTCAAACAGAGGAAGAGGAGCAGGCAAGAGCAATTTCTATTTTGCAAACATGAAGTGTTATCATTGTAATCAAATAGACCATCCTGCTTATAGATACCCAGAGAAAGCATCTTCATCAAGAAATGAAAATAGACTGGCCTATGCACAAGAGGACACCATGATTCCTAAGGCATCTGAGGTTAGTCATATAGAATCTGAGGTAGGAGAGAATCTGATGTTTAACAGAGTTCTGATCAAACAGCTAGTCAAGGAGGAACCTAGACAAAGGAGAGCTCTATTTAGAGTAAGGTGCAAGATACTTGGTAAAGTATGCAAAGCCATAGTGGATTCAGGTTCAATAGACAATATCATATTAGAGGAGGTAGTAATGAAACTGAAATTAGAGAAGTCACCTCATACTAACCCCTACAAGGTCACATGGCTAAACAAAGGGCAGAGTGTTTTGGTGAATGAGCAAGTAATGGTGGAGTTTTCCTTTGGAGGATATAAAGGCAAGTTGATTTGTGATGTTTTACCCATGGATGCATGCCATATACTACTGAGAAGACCATGGCAGTATGACAGAGGTGCCATATATGATGGAAAAGAGAACACCATTTCTTTCAAGAAGGATGGGAAGACATTTAAGTTGCAGTCACTGTTAGAAGAAGATGAAGGATAGTCAAAGACACCAAACATCATGTTGAGAAGTGGTAAAGATTTCCTTAAGAACCTACATCAAGGTAATGAAGGATATGTGGTTATGATACAACCTAAAGAGGAAGATAAGGCTGAAAAGACAGTCCTACCGGAAGCAGTCCAGAAGTTGCTTGATAGGTATAAGAGTATAGTCAGTGATGGTACACCTACAACTCTACCACAAAAGAGAGCCATAATTCATCAAATTGACTTCATACCTAGAGCTTCATTACCTAACAAAGAAGCCTACAAACTTACACCAGATCATAATTTGGAGGTAGCTAGGCAAGTGCAAGAATTGTTGGATCAAGGATTGATTCAAAAGAGCATCAGCCCATGTGCAGTACCAGTGGTTTTGGCATCTAAGAAGGGAGGTAAATGGAGACTTTGTACTGATTCTAGAGCAATAAATAGAATCATAATTAGGTATAGGTTCCCTATTTCTAGAATTGGAGATTTAATGGATTGTCTTGGAGGCGCTCAATTCTTCACAAAGTTGGATCTTAAAAGTGGATACCATCAGATCAGAATTAAGGATGGTGATGAGCGGAAGACAACATTTAAGACAAATGATGGGTTATATGAGTGGAGAGTGATGCCATTTGGCCTCTCTAATGCCCCTAGTACATTCATGAGGCTCATGAATGAATTACTCAAGGAGTTTACAAGGATATTTGTGGTAGTGTATCTTGATGACATCCTCATATGCAACAAGATAGCAGAAGAGAATTTGAAACATGTGGAGCAAGTTCTTAGAAGGTTGCAAGAAGAGAAATTAGCAATCAATCTAGAGAAGTGTGAGTTCTTTAAGCAAGAGCTTATCTACTTGGGTTTTGTAGTGTCCAAAGGATCATTGAAGATGGATCCAAGCAAGGTGGAAGCCATCATAAACTAGCCTACACCAACTATAGGGACTGAGGTAAGAAGTTTTCATGGATTAGCTCAATTCTATAGAAAATTGATAAGAAAATTTAGTGGTATATGTGCACCAGTCTTAGATACAATCAAAGGAGGTATAAAAACTAAGTTTGTGTGGACACAAGAAGCTAAGAAAGGGTTTGAGAAACTGAAACAAGAGGTGGCAACTCAACCTATTCTCTTATTACCTACTTTTGACAAGTTGTTCACTGTTGAATGTGATGCAAGTGGAGTGGTAGTAGGAGGAGTGATAAGTCAAGAGGGCAGGCCCATAGTCTTCTTTAGTGAGAAGCTAAATGAAGAAAAGAAGGAATATTCAACCTATGACTTGGAACTTTATGCTTTGGTTCAGTCACTTAGGAAATGGAGGCATTACCTTCTACCCAAGGATTTTGTGGTTTTTACTAACAATCAAGCACTTAGTTTTATCAACACTCAAGAGAAGTTGAGTAATAGGCATTTGAAATGGATGGAATACATCCAATCTTTTACTTTTACCATCAAGCACAAGAAAGGATAAATGAACAAGGTGGCAGATGCATTAAGCAGGAGATTGTTGACAGTCCAAGAGATACAAATCAAGAGCATTGGCATAGAGAGTTTCAAGGATCTATATGGAGATGATGAAGACTTTTCAGAGGTCTATAAGGTATGTTCTAACTTAGAGAACCATTTCCATAGCCAATACTCTGAATATACTTTACAAAATGGTTATTGTTTAAGGGAAATTAGTTATGTGTTTGAAGAGGTTCAATGAGGGAAAATATGATTAAGGAAAAGCATAATTGTAGTCTTAGTGGACATTTTGGCATTAACAAGACTTTAGAACTAGTGCAAAGATTTTATTATTGGCCTAAGTTGGCAAGAGATGTTAGAAAGTATGTGGAACAATGTGTTGTGTGTATGAAAGCTAAGGAAGGAGCTAGTAATGCTGGTTTGTATCAACCCCTGCCCATTCCTAACAAACCATGGGAGTGTGTGAGCATGGATTTTGTGGTAGGCCTTCCTAAGACCAAAACTGGTTTAGATAGTGTTTATGTAGTAGTGGATAGATTTAGCAAGATGAGTCATTTTATCCCTTACAAAAATACTCATGATGCTAGCTACATAGCTCACCTTTTCTTCAAGGAGGTTGTAAGAATCCATGGCTTGCCTTTAAGCATTGTTTTTGACAGAGATGTGAAGTTCATGAGTCATTTTTGGAAGACTCTATGGAGCAAAATGGGTACCAACCTTTCTTTTGGTTCAGCTTACCATCCTCAGACCAATGGTCAAATAGAGGTGGTTAACAGAGTGTTAGGTAATCTTTTAAGGTGTCTAACCAAGGAGTATGGATAGACATGGGATATGGTTATCTCACAAGCTGAGTATGCTTATAATGATAGTGTGAATAGAACTATAGGGAAGAGTCCTTTTGAAGTTGTGTATGGGATGCACCCAAGAGGCATTTGTGAGCTCAGATACCTTAGATGTATGGAACAAAGAAGTGGACATAAAAAAGATTTCAGTCAGACCATGAAGGAGATTCAGGAGCAGGTCAAGAAGACAGTCAGAGAGGCTACACAAAAACTGAAAGAGAAGGCAGATATGTCAAGGAAGGATGTACAATTTCAAGTAGGGGACTATGTCATGGTCCACCTTAACAAATCAAGGTTGTAGAAGGGAATTTCAACCAAGTTGCATATGAAGAGAGTGGGTCCATGCAAGATATTGGCCAAGTATGGTCAGAATGCATACAAGGTGGAGTTACCTACCGATCTAGGAATCTCACCAGTATTCAATGTTGCTGATTTGAT
Organism: Sequoia sempervirens; assembly: GCA_007258455.2. Classification (NCBI taxonomy): domain Eukaryota; kingdom Viridiplantae; phylum Streptophyta; class Pinopsida; order Cupressales; family Cupressaceae; genus Sequoia; species Sequoia sempervirens. Next base: position 103,379,019 of record VDFB02281492.1, on the reverse strand, counting down.
CAAGTATAAGGGGACAATCAAGGATTTAGATCAGGATAGTAAGGAGATCTTCAAGGACATCAGAAACATGTCCTTACCTACTCAGGACAAGCCTTAGGTAGAGAAGATCTTGGAGTCAAGGGTGAAGAAGGCCACAGGACATAAGGTGTACATGGAACACCTCATCAAGTGGAAGAACAAGCATGAATCTGAGGCTACTTGGGTGGATGAAACTGAATTCAAAAATTAGGGCATTGACTTGTCAGTGATCTCTCCTTCCAATCCTTAGTGTTTGACCTGAGAGGGGGAGAATGGTGTAGGAGCACCTAAGGAACAACAGGCAGTTTCTTAGGTAAAGATGAAACCTAGAGGGTTAAATTTTTGTTTTGTTCGCATAAGATCATGTTGACCATTTTAGTATTGAGCTTAGAGGATTTTTTGATCTTTTGGAAAGAGGTTGTCAAGAGTTCAATAAGTTTAGAGCCTCATTTTGTTGAATGGTAAAAAGTTGCTAAAGATTGGAAAACACAGTGGGTTTTCTAAGTTTTGTTTTTAGGTCATCTAAAGGCTCGACCCAAGAAGCTCAACTATTTTTGGAGCCTATTTAAGGGATGAATCGACCCTGGAGCATAGTTGGAAGTTTTAGTGTTATGGTGAAATCTTGTAAGAATTGATGAAACAACGTTCTGTGAGGTAGTTTTCTGATTTTTGCATCCAAATTGTGCTTTGATGGAGTAAAATTATTGTTATTTTGTTTTTAGAATGTAGTGTGATTATTGTGTAAGCTTTGTGTGTCATCCATTTGTCTTTGTAAATAGTTTTCATTTTTTATTTGTAAATAGTTTGTTTTCTGTCTTTTTCTGGCCTGAATCAGGTAGTTTTGAGAGAATGGAGTCCTAACGCACTTTCCCACCATACAAATTGTACCACCCTTTGGGAATAGTGACTAGGCTCCCTTAGTGTAAATATTATAGCTTGTAGGGCTTGTGGGAGTTCAGGAGATGCTAGCAAAGTCATGCCCTAGGCGAGCCAGGCAGGGTCCGGCTAGGGAAGACAATGAGAAAAAGACTCATATCTTGTAGGGGTATTAAGATTTTGGAGAAATTATTTTTGGAGAATTTTTTTGATGGTTTTGGAAATTCTTGGTAGTCAAGAGGAGGTTCTATCAAGTCGCTTGGATGGAGAAATTTTTGACAGTCTGAAATCAGCCTGGGAAAGCTTACAAACCCTAGCTTTTGGGTCAATTTCTTGTGTGGGAAGTGTACAGGTTGTGCAGGTTTAAAACCCTAAAAATATTTAAGGTGTAGGCATGAGAAACACAAACCCTAAACAAAGAACCCAGGTCTTTTGGTGGGTTTAGGAGAAAATTGCCATTTACCCGGGTAAGAGGCCTAATTGGGGCTCTAGGCTTGTAGCCTTTCTAACCCTAGGAAGGGATTTTGTGAAAGCGATGGTTAGTTGGAGTCTTGTGATGGAACAAGAACCCTAGATTGATCATCTTGAAGCTATTACAATATCTACACACCCCTGCAAGAATCAAAATTGAATGTTGAGAGGATTTGGCCTTTAGGGAAGGATAAGGGTCAATGGTGAGATAGTGGCAAGGCACCAAGGTTGGCTTGGTAGAAGGAAAGCATGTTGATAGTGGGGTTGGTCAATAGGAGCAGTGGCACCTAAACCAGAGGTAGGACCACTAGGACAAGGTGGAAGAGACACCTAGGAGTCCTTAGGAGCAAGGACTCAGAGCATGGGGCAGTGAGTGCCTCATCCAACCCTACCCTATCAGCTCGTGGTTGAGGATCTTTCTTCCGAAGATCATTCTTTATCTTTATGGTATGTCCACATTACTTAGAGAGCTCGTGGTTGAATATCTTTCTTGCACATGTTTATTTTTCATGTTCTTGGCCGACATGTTAAAGGTAGTGTGTTGTGGATCTTTGTGATGAAATTAATTAAAGTATTTTTGTGTTGGAGATATTAATTTTGGTTCCCACTATGTTGTGGCCAACCTTGGTGGATTTTCACTAGAAATTTATTTGTAAGTCTGGGCTGACATTGAAAATGTGTTTAATTTTTCTTGCCGACTAAGTTTGGGCCGATAGTGAGTCCTCTTTTATATTTGAGCAGTGAGCTCTAGGCAGTGTGCCTGAATGCATGTGCATTCAACTTATTATTTCTCTTTATACTTTTAACAAAGTATAATCTTGTGGACTAACATCCACCATGTTTTTTTCCCCTCACAGGGTTTTTGTGTAAAAGATCTTGGTGTTATTTGTCTCTTTGATGTGTTAATTGCTTATGGTTAATTGCTTATGGTTAATTGCTTATTCATCAGATCTAAGACTAAAGTTAAGATAAGTTAGAAAAGTGTGAGTTTTTGAGAAAACTGATTCACCCCCCCTGTTAGTTGTTTTTCCTCATTTTTCCAACAGATTCAATTCCTAAAAGTGTAGGTTAGGAAATCATAAAAGCTTAAAAATTGAAAATTAAATGTCAAGACTTGCATATAGAAATACAGAGACAAAGAATTCAATGTATATGAGAAAGAGAATAAAGCATAAAAAAATGGCCACATGAGCACAATTTGATTCAAATCTCTTCTTCTATTACTTGATATTACTAAATAATGTAAATTCTAAGGTTAAATAATGAATTTGAACAACTATCTTGTCGTCAATTACAAAATAGTGATCAATGCTCTATACGAAATGTACTATATCCTATTATACTACTGATAATATATCTATCTTCCTCCCTATGCTTCTAGAAAATTCCCCTTTTATAAGAAAAGGGAAGCATACAATCACTGAGTACTCTCTACTGTCAAAGTTGAAAACCCTAACAGGATTCATCACCAGATGTCCTCAAAATTTGATCAAAAATTAGATTTGATATGATAATAAAAGTTTAGTTGCTTCAATAATGGCAATGGGTGTTGAATAATGGGGGAAATGGTGATGCTTTATAACCTAGCTCATAGAACACCATGCTTCCCAAATTGTCATTCATATATTCCTGAGGACCGCAAATTGGATAGAATATCAACCCCAAAGGTGAGTCAATTCTCAGCAAGGAAGATGTAGGAGTGGGTTCTTTAAGCTTTAAGGGGTTCACCACCAATAAAAAGCTTGGAAAATACAATTCAACATTCAACTCACAAAGCCTACTAATGTAAGGCAAATAATGAGTACAAATGATGAGATTAAGTAATAGCAATTTAGGACGTATGTACCTGGGAAGTTTGGAAATGTAATGAGGATTTTGGAAATGCAAAAATGTTGTCAAAATATGCTAGGGAGGCCTAATACACCGTTACTTTTGTCTTAGTCCTGCAACTATTTTTTGGGGTAGATACAAAATCTTTAGATGCCGAAATAGGATCTGAAAGAGTCTCTACAAAATTCCACTTGGAGGATTAAGATTCCCTTGCTATCGACTTAGTCCCATCTTGAATTTCTGAAAACTCTAAAAGTGATCCTAAGGCTCAATTTCTACACTTCCTTCTTCTTAGATCTTAGGTCTTGAAGCTTCTAGATCTGGCCTATAGGTGAGTTTCTATGAAGATGACAACTTTTCAATGCAGCTTTACACTTCAAATGATCTTCAACCTAAATTTGCAAATACAAACATGCAAGAGAGGAAAAAGTTGTTGATTGTTAGTAAATGGGGATTTTCCTTGGTCAAACCCATTGTTGGTAATTAAACCTTGGAATGACATTGAATAATGAAGGGAAATGATGAATGAACAATAGGCAAAGTTACAACTCACCAAACCCTTGTTATGAAATCTACAAACTTGTGTGAAATGGCTAGCTTGAATGTAATTCTTTAAATGCTTGAATGCTTGATAGATCTTGACATAAATTACTTGCTTGAATCAAAACCCTGCATCACAAATGTTAGCTCAAAAAAACACATGATGCAAGAATATATTTGACATGATTCTTGAATCTTGATGATGGTTCCAAATGATTGATGAATTTCTCTTGAATGCTCTTGATCTTATAAACTTTCTATAAGGATGAATACTTGAATGCTTCAGGTGAAGATGAGTGAAATAACATTGTCTTTATGCTTATCCATGCTTAATATCCAAAAATTACACCACAACATGCCAACATATGAATTCATTAATTAAACGAGGCTAAATCCTACCAATACTTGAAATTAAATCCCAAAAATAACCCAAGGGGGACTACCATGCCCTAGGTGGCATCTTAGTCTTGAGGCATGAAATTCAAGGCATAGACTCCAAAAAGGGGCCCAATTAAGGTTCCTTTGAAAAGAGGGTCCCAATACCTTTGGAGGAAAAAGATGCCCTAGGTTGCATCTTAGTCCTAGTCCAAAAATTAGGGACACATAGCTAGAATCATTAAATTATCATTTACCCTTTGATGATTGTTAGGATTAGCCATAAAAAGATATAATTTATTAGGCTTGTGGATGTAAAATAGGACAAATTAAGACATAAATAAGGATAAATAAAGAAAGGTGGGCCCAAACAAGTGTGAAAATGTAAGGGTATGCATTTCCCTATAGTATAGGTGTAACAACTTGATGAACCATATCTCCACTAGAACTTTGTGCAAGTCTTCCTATCAGAAGGAAGATACAGTGATAAATTCTCACTTTAATCTAATCTGATTCATTGCAAGTGATAATGGTGATAACAAAAGAGGCTGACTCTAGGAGTGGTGAAGGAAAAAAGGTTTTGCTAGCCAATAATCATTTGTGAAAATATTGCTCTGATGATGAAGAGACTTTCCTGGCAAAAGACAGGTGATGTGGCAAGTTGGTGGGCATTCTACAAAATTTGAGAGAGTAGCTTGAGGATAATTCTTGCAAGGAGGCCACATGTACATCTTCGGGCCCACAAAGAAGGTGAAGTCTGAAAAATAAGCACAACCACTATGTGGTGCAATTGCACACCTTTTTTCCAAAAACATCCTGCGACCTCCAAATAGATGTGCTAAAGTGACAAGTGGTAGGACAAAAATGAAATCCAAAAGAGTGAATGCCTCGAGGTTGAAAAGAACAAAGCAAAGAGAAGAAAACACTTAAAAGAGAAAAATAACTCCACAATGATCAAGCCCCCAAGATATATGATCTAATGACAAACCAACATAGGGACAAAATAACACATGATACATGTGTAGCATAGATACAATGTACATAAACATTCAATGTCAAAATCAATGTTGAGTTGTATTATACTATGCATCCATAATATATAATCACACGGGCTACTGAAGTCTAATATTCACTAGGTGACCCCCCAAGGAAAATATGAGAAACAAACATTGGGTCTACTAGGTGTGTACTCATAAAAAGGGTGGCATAAATGGGAAGGATGCACCAAGTCTATAGGTGTGTACCCATTTGTCAAACCATACCAAATTCTAGATACTCCTTGATAACTTTGATAAGGTACCACAAAATGATCTATATGTTATGCCAATGCTTACACTAGGTTCAACCTGTGAACAAAGTGCATCAAAAAATGTGAATTTGTAAATACCAATGTAAGGCCTCACTTAAAAAAAAATGCTAAACACCACGTTTTGAGCAATTATACTAAAGTAGAATATGATAAATTCCATGTCACAAAGGATCACAAGAGATTATTTGGGAAGCCCTATGGAAATGATATGTTTCCAAATAAACTACTTCATGATAAGGGGTTGGCCCCCAAAATACAAATCTGTGAAAGGTAGACTGAGGGATTCATAGATTTGGGGTCAACATATGCCTTTGCTACAATGATATAATAAAGCTTAGAAATGTCATCATCCCTCAAATACTTGTGGAACAACAAATGTAAAGGAGGAATAACACATAGAGAGAGAGAGAGAAAAGGTTTTGGGTCAATATGGAAGAGACCTAAATGTCTTGATTCCTTGCATCATCCCCAAAAGGAAAACATAAGACAAAGAAAAGATAAATTTTATGACATATAAAAGAATAAAGATACAAATAGAAGAATGTCATGATAGATTTGTTTCCTTTGTATCCTTATTCCAACAAAGAAACAAGGGTCACCCAAAGAAAACTCACAAACATATAGGCACACCAAGTAGCATGATACAGGAGATCGTGTCACATGCAAACAAAGACAAATAACATAGTAAGAAAACATGAAGTAGTACATCACATGCGATCCAACCTAGAGAAGGTTGTCCACATCCCAATATTTCTCATGATAAATAGAAGGTAGATAAATAGCCAAGAGGACTACAAAAAGTGCTATACTAGGAACATCACCAGGTTCAACATATGGTGGGCCACTCTTATTAGGAGGATCATCACAGTTTCCCCCATATAATTTCATAGAAGTGGAAAATAACAAATTCATCATGCACTTCTTCATCAATCTTAGCAATCTCATCATAATTATCCAAGTTTATCACAATAGGAGGTTTTAAGATACTTGCATTTGAATTTTCTTGTTTCACCTATTGTTTTGGCTTAATATCTTATTTTGGTGAAAGTTGAATTTCTTCTTGAGTTGTTTCCATGGGTGTTGGTTTATTATTTTCTTCCAATTGTCAAGCAATAACATGACGTCTATGCCTATGCTCTTTAGCATTTTGGTTTCTCTTTACATGGTTTTCAAGTTATGATGGTATAGGAGTGGTTTTATTAACCATTGGTTTGTTTTCTTCCCTTAAGGGAGGAATAGAAGGAACCATTGAGGGATGGGAAACCACTATCTCTTTTGGTTTATAGACTTGTTTTATCTTTGGAGGCACAAAAGAAATCATCTTATTGTCTCTTGGTCTATTATAGGAAATTAGTGGAAGAATTTTAGTGAATTTATCTTGGTTACTTGGAAGGGATTGTTGCTCATTCATAGGTTCATCAATGGTAGGTTGGGGGGAAGGAATAACCATGGAATTATTAGACTCAAGAATATTTCTAAGAGATAAATTTTTTATGTGCTTTTCCTTGAAATTTTGATAGGACTTGAAAAATAAATCTTCACAAGGCTTTATAAGTTCTATAGGTCCAGGACAATAGAAATTAATGAAAAAATTGTACAAGAAGACAAAGGATTAAACCCACAATGGTGCACGATAAATATCTCATTTCCAATGTGAAACTTTTCACACTTGTGAATAACTGATAGGACAACATTCATGGATTGTAACCATGGGTAGCATAACTTCACACAAAATTGGTCTGATGATGGAATGATGGAGGATGATACATCTAATTGTTTAGGTCTTTCCTTTAATGGAAGAGTGATCAAACCTATTATGGGGAAATAAAAACCATTATTTTTTTAATCCATGCTTTCGATTATTCATAAGTATCTTGATAAATCTCTTGCACAAATAATAATTCCTTGACGATGACGTTCTTTGTGCATGTGAGATTAATAAGTATTCCTTATGTAGGTTTGTTGTTGATACAACTAGCAATCTAGAGAGGACCATCAAGTGCATGTCTAAGTGCATCATCATTAGTGAAAGCAATGTTAGGTAACAAAGTGGTTTGTCCCTTACAATCTTGAACATCAATGAGACTGATCATGCCTTGTAGAGGATCATCTTCATTATCTCTCTTTTCATCATCAATCATATCTTCTATCTTATCAACATTCATCACATCATTCTTATCCTCACTACATTTTACAAAGGTGATTGAATGATTTGGAATTGGGTTTGTGAAGATTTGAAAATTTTGGTTTAGTGGGACAATAGACTTATTCCCTTGATCATTAATGTCACCCAATTGATGTAATTCAAATTAATGAGTTCTTGCACTTGATTTTTAAGGCGCATGCAACAAGCCCATTATTCTACCCAGTATTTTTTATATGTTTTACCCACAAGTTGAAAAATATAGCAATTAATTATTTTGTTTGTAATCCAATAACAATGTGCACATTTGAAATAACCTCATTCCAAACTTTCCCATTATATTTCATTGAAACATTACAAAATTCCATGTAATGATTCCATATTACATAATTTAATGATAACATTAAAATTTTCATAGAGATGGATACATGAGTACATAGCTTCTAAGAGCTTACCAAAATACAGATACAAACATAGCTTAAACAAGCTTTGATATTATATAGAGTACAAATAGTCCAAGAATTTCCCCTCAAATATTGACCACCAATTGATGAGGAGAAGCATCACTCAAATGCTTTTTTGTCAACCACAAACATATTGTGGTCCACTGCACATCTACCTATTTGGTAAGATGTCCCTACCCTTTGACGAAGAGATTGGTTTGGTAACCTCATAACAATAGCCATTTATGAGCTTGGTGTTGTTTCCTATAAGTTTTTAGATCTATCATACAATGGATAGCCCCTACAAGTATGTACATTCTGGCCTAGTACGTAAGCATGGATCCTAGTGAAATTGATAGTGTAAATAGTGGCTACTTACACTAATTTGGCTAAAGTATTCATCACCTAGTATTTAGAGTGGACATCACACATTCACACACCTTCCTAACTTGATTTGGATTAATGACCATTCATACTCTATACCTAGGTTACCCCCTTTCCCATGGAACAAACAAATTCTAGGAATAACCCACATAACATCTCATAATCAAGGTGAATTAAGAACCAAGTATCTTAAAATTCATAGGTTATCCCCTTTCCCATGGTTTAGACAAGCCCCAAGAATAGCCTATTCAACCATATGATATTCATAATGTCACAACATCAAATGAATCTTATTTCAAAAAGTATAATCTCAATAATACATGTCTCTAATCAAGAGTATATAAGTAATAAACGAATCCTAGTTTTTTGAGATGAGTGGCATGCACGTTGATGGAGCTAGATGGGAATCTCATGGTTCCTATTCACTGGTGTGAGATGATTCTAGCACTTCTATTGGGAAATGTGGGTCTCCTAATGGAACTCACTATCTTTCTCAGTCTCCTCATATCCCCCTTTTTTAGTAAAAGGTACCCCACCGCTTAATTGGAAAGAAATTTGTCCCAAAAAAGGCAATGTGGTCAAGTATGTGGTCTAGATTCTATATTTAGAGGAGGTTACCACTATAAAAATCAAGGACCCCTCTCTAGATCATTCATTAGAAAAAATGGAAAAATGTCTCACTGGTAGATTTTTGGGAAGGTGGCCTAATATTGAGACTATTCGCAAGTGGGCTTCATCCCAATAGGCAGTCAAAGAATCCTTCACCACTTCAGCCCTCCTAAAAGGTTTATTCTACTTCAACTTCTCTCTTCATGAGGATTGTGTGTCTACCCTCACTAGAGGCCCTTGATTCTTTGGTAAACAAAGTCTTTCTTTGTGCAAGTGGAGACCAAGCTTTAATCCTATTGCCCATTTGGCAGCTACCTAGCCTTCCTTTGGAGTTTTGGGATGAACAAATTATTGCAAGAGTGGCCAACTCTTTTGGAAACTTCCTTTCTCTGGATTGTCATGAAGGAATGTACCAAGCTGGTATTATCTAGTTTTGCATGTAATTTAGGTTCTTGTGACTTCAATTATTCTAGATTCTAGGCTTGGTAAGTGGTCTCAATCCATTGAATATTAAAAATCTGCTCTATTTTGTCAAAAAAATTATATTGTTGGTCATCTATGAAATTATTTCCCCAAAGGTTTTCTTAAGTTCCCTTTGGGTAGAGCCAAGTATATGCCCCCCTCTTCTATTGGTCCTGATGTTGGTTGCTCCAAACCATCATCGATGTTTTCCTCACTAGCTACTCCATTGTCCCCTATGTTACCCATCCTCACATCTTGTGAGGTTGCTCTCCTTAGTTCACTACCACCTTCTATGGTGCTTGTGCACACTAAGCTTGATCTTTCTACCCAGGTCCCGGTGTCCCCATTCCTCTCTAGGTCTCTTTCAGTAAACCAAGGTTTCCCCCTAGATTCCCCTTTGTTGGATGCCAGTTTGGAGGTTCCTAGTCTGAACCTGATCCCCTTGTCAAATGGTGACCTTGGGTTGAATTTGGTGGTTACTTCTTATAAGATTCTTGATGAGGAAGTATTTCTGGTTATCCCTTGTATTATTCCCCCTCTCTTGTGGTTGTGTGTGAGGCTAGTCTTCTCAATCTTTTCAAGTTGACTAGCCCTCAGAAGTCAGCTAATGTTTGGATTCTTGCTAAGGTTGGAATGAATCTTGGTAAAATCACCAAACAAAAGAATATGGAAAGATATATTGTGAATGAAAATTATACTATAGAGCAATTTGGCTCCAAGCACAGTCAGAAGTGTTGATCCTCTCTTTGAATATCCAAGGGTTCAACAACCTTCACAAGAAGCATATTGTCACAGATTTCATTAAACAATTCAAGCCTAACATTCTCCATTTAGAAGAAACTAAAATGATTGCTTCTAAGTTTAATGAATATAGGAATTTCATTTGGCCAAATGCTTTGTACTTGGTGGTGGATGCGATTGGGGCCTTTGGTGGGATGGTCATGACATGAAAACTCTTTCTCAAAGGCTTCCTAATGTCTAAGGATAATTTTTTTCATAATGTAAGGTTATCTCAATGCTTCAACCTTCATGACTAGGTGTTATCCAATGTCTTTGCACCTAATAATGCGGTTCAAAGGAGGAATACCTAGACCAATTTTTTGGGATGCAGGAATACTTTCTTTCATAGTAATTGGATGGTGATGGGAAATTTCAATACCCACCTTTTTCTCTTTCAGAGGTAGAATGGTATTCTAGATCTATTCAATAGAATGTTGGACCCTAACTCCTTCCTGTATGATGGTGATTTGACTAGTATAGACCTCTAGGGAAATTCTTTAACTTGGTCCAATAAACATTTGGGAGACAATCTTATTTAGGTTTGGCTAGATCATTATTCGGTGTCCACCAATTATGATATTTTCTCCCTTTCCTTGTCTTCTCTTCTTAGGATTGGATCTGACCATACCTTGCTACTCCTGTGCTAGAATAACCCTCCCCCTAAGGCCAAGAGTCCTTTTCATTTTGACCCGATGTGGATGTACCACCCTTAGTTTAGGGGAATTCTCAACATGTAGTGAAATGGCAGGGGTTGTGGTTTTGCTATGTTAAATTTATCTTTCAAACTCAAAAACCTCCAAATCAATCTAAAGGAATGGAGTAAGAGTTTTTCTGGTAACAACTTTGATAAAAATAGTCTCTTAAATATTAGCTTAGATAGGTTCAAAAGGAAATGGAAACTGGTTCTTAGGTTGATCTAATTGTTAAAGAAAATTTCTTACTGAGTGAACTCCATAATATCATTGAAAAAGAAGAGGTTTATTGGAAATAGAGGTCTAGGAATCAATGGATCTAAGAGGGGGATACAAAATCCAAGTTCTTTCGCATGATGACTTCAAGACATAGGAAGTGGAACACTATTTTTGAGTTGGCCCTTGATGATGGTTTTGTGATGAATTTTTAGGATGATTGTGTTGGTGTCTCTTTCTTTCATATCCCTCTCAACCCACCCTTGATGGATCATCTGCCAGGTGACATCCTAGATGTTATTCCCCTTTTGGTATCCTAGCAAGAGGTTCAATTTATGGAAAGAGGTGCTTTGGATGATGAGATTCAAGAGGTTGTGGTTTCCCTTATCCCTTTCAAGCCACCTAGCTCTAATGGTTTCCCACCTTTCTTCATTAAGAAGTTTTGGGATATTGTTGGTAAGGATGTCACTGCTACTTTCGTTGACTTCCTTTCTACTAGTAATATTCTCAAAGAATTCAATAACATCTTCATTATTCTCATCCCTAAGAATTTGAGGGCTAAAAAAATGTATTATTTTTTACCTATGAATCTCTATAACATATTCTATATTTTTTTCTCTAAGTTTTTGGTCAATCACATTAAAACTTGTTTGAACAAATTGATCCATCCTGCTAAAAAAGGATTTGATTCAAGGAGGAAAATTACTTATGCTATTATACTGGTGCATGAATCCCTTCACTCCATTGGTAAAAGAAAAAAAGAAAGTATGGCTCTTAAGATGGATATTTCCAAAGCCTATGACAGTTTCTTAGAATTTTCTATTTGAAGTTCTTTGCAAGTTCAACTTTTTGGTAAATTCCTGAAACTCATTCAAAGTTTTGTCACCTCCCTTAGGTTCTCTGTGATTATCAATGATACCCTGTAGGGATTTTTCTCAACTTCTAGTGGAATCTTCCAAGGGGACCCCTTGTCTACTTATCTCTTTATAATGATGGTTGAAGTTCTTGGCCTTAATTTTGAATGCAATGTGTTAAATGGTACCTTGGACGGTTTTTCCCCCTCCTCTATGTCTCAATTTATTTCTCATCAATAGTTTGTTGATTATATGATTTTTCTGGGGGAAGCCATGCTTGTTGATGTTAAAGGTTGGATTGATGTCCTTAAAAAAATTTCACAACTTTTGGGTAGTGCATCAATTTCACAAAAAGTTCCATTATTTTTCTAAAAGTTGACCTTCCTCCTCAAACTAGAATTTATAGAATCCTCAATTTTTAGATCCTTCCCCTTCCCTCAATGTATCTAGGAATTCCACCTACTGTTGGTAAGGTGGATAATTCTATCTAGTCCACTCTTCTAGAAAGAGTTCAGAGAAATCTTGTTGCTTGGAAGGGTCTCTTCTTGGCAATGCTAATAAGATTCTCATTCTCAAATATACCCTTGAAAGTTTGGAGGTGTACCTAATGTCTCTAGTTTTTATGCCTACTACATGGTCAGGGAAACTTGAACAACTTCAATAAAGATTCCATTTATCAAAAACCAAAGAGAGGAGTTGGTTTTCACTAGTGAATTGGGAGACTATGTTCTCTAGGAAATTTTATGATGGCTTGGACTTCAAAAAAACAAGATAGATGAACATGGCCCTTATAACTAAAATTTCTTGGAAGCTTCTTAACAATGAGGTGGAATGGATATCCATCCTTAAGGACAAGTATTTGTAGGGTCAGGATTTCCCCTCTCTGCTAGACAATGGTATTCTCCCTCTAGGCTATATAATCTAGAATGACCTCTTGAAATCTAGGAATTTTCATTATTTGGGCTCCTCTTGGCAAGTCAGATCTAGTACTTTCATCTCTTTCTATGATGACAATTGGCTTTCTTTGTTGGCTCTTGGTCTTCATCTAGTTTTTTCTATGGTGAAAAAGGATCTATGTGCTTGGATGGGGTCTAAGGTTTCTAATTACCTGGATACTTCTATTGTTCCACCTAGATGGAAGATAGATCCCAATTGGTTTGACCCCACCTCCATCTAGCTGCTAATGAGCTTCTTAGAATGGTTAAAAATGACAAGTTCTTTAACTACAATTTGTTGGAATCTTTAGTCTAGGTGGCTTCTAAGGATGGGAATTACTTTGTTAAGACCATCTATAATATTCTTTCTAGCACCTAGGATCCGCTATTTGATTCGATGTGGATTTTGCATAAGAATTCTGTTGTGCCCTTAGCACACACACCCCTTTTGGAATGGGGACCCTCTTTTCTCTCGCCTCACCGGGTCTTTTAGGGCCGCCTCATTTTGCGTGCCCCTCTTTTTTGATGTTCCGCATGGTCGATGTTGCTCCAAGGTTTCATCATAAATCAACCATGCCTCCTCTTTCGGTTTTTGCTGCCCTCCGGGGCATCGCGGGTTCCTTTTGGCATTTTGGCTCTGGAACGGCCCTGGGCCCCTTCAGGCCCGGGCCTCTGGGGTTCCCTTATCAGGCTTCCCCTTTGCATTTTCCATCCTTCACGACGTTCTCTGGGTGTCTGCCCACTCCTCAGGGCCCGCTCTGCAGCCCTCCGTTTGAAACTCGTCAAAAATCTTTCGGGACGACGCTTACCCCTTCGGGCCCCGGTCCCCAGAAGTCCGCTTTCGGACTTCCATCCCGGGTCTGTTGCCTACCGCGGGACCTTCCGGGCCTGGCTGTCTGGAGTTCCATTCCCGAAACTCCGTGACGGTTCTACCGTCCTTCATGGCGGAACCCTTCCGGCTTCCTGACCTTCGGGCCCCAAGGATCTCCTCGCCATTGCCGTTAACTGGCACGAAAATCCTTTGACGACAGATCCTTGCTGACCTTCCGCGATCCAGGACCTGAGATGTTCGCCGCCGTCGTCGCTCGATCATTGCCAAAAATATTGCGATGGCCATCACCTCACATCCTTCCGGCCGCCGAGTTCTGGAGTCTCCGCCGCCGCCGCTGACCTAAAATTCAAACTCACCAACTTTCGTGCACGGCCGTACGAGCAATTAATACGAGTATTAATGGCGGTTGGGGTATAAAATACCCAACCCGCCAAAGTCATTTTCATAACTTAGATTGGAGTGAATTGACAAGCCAAGCATTTGGAGCCCACCGCAATCAGCAACGTCATGATCATCTATGTCCGCATCACTCCGTCGATTCCCGGTGGATTCCGCATCTTGCCACTCGGCGTATTCGAGGTAGGCCATCCCCGTTTGCCCTCCAATCTTTTTCATAATTTTGAAGGATTTAAATAAATTGAACAAATAGCTAGGAGGGCATAAACTAATAGAACACTAATTCGCGCACCAAACCCATGTGGCGAAAAATCTGCAAAACCCCCATAATGACCTCCTTGCCAAATTGGGACCTCTCCCTGCCGCGGTTGTTCTTCGCGCAGGGAAAATGTCCCTCCCGGGCCCGAAACCCGCCTTCGCCATCGGAATTCAAACCTCAAAACACTTGCGAGCGGAAATTCTCCTCGCTGGTCCCGGTTGGTCGAGTTCCCCCCCCTCGGACTTCCGTTGGGCTTTCGCTATGTTTTTGATTACTGCAACGCCTTGCCTCCTCGGCTCCTGGATCCCGACGTCTGCTCTGCCGTTGTGGCTTGAAATTTGGATCACGCCCTTCGCTCATCCCGGGCCCGGACCCTCAGGGTTCCACCTTCAGAGTTCCCTTGTAGGTATGCCTTCTCTGAACAGCGTGCGTCGCCCGGCGCCCCACCCTCTGGGCTCCGCTTTTGCCTTGGTCTTTCGGCAAACTTGCACTGTCTTCGCTTGCACTGTCTTTCGGCAAACTTGCCGATGCCTCCCAGTCCCCGGAATCCGACCTTTTCATCGCCGCTCGCTAGTTGTTTCCCATCCGCGGCTGCCGCGTCCCTAGAGTCCGGCTCTCGGACTTCCATTCGCGGAGGGCCGTTGCTTGCTGTCATCCAGATTTCTGCTCCGTCTGCCCGAGCTCCGGGCCCTGATGGTCAGACTTCCGCCCTCAGAAGTCCTCTTGCCGGCCGCTATTTTAAAATGGAAAATCTCTCCCATCCGCCCAGTTGTCGGAACCCGGGCCTCCACTTGCCGACTGGCTTTGTAGTTATTCTTCGGTGCCATGGGACCTTCCGGGCCTGACCGTCCGGAGTTCCGTCCCTGGAACTCTGTGATGGTTCCGCTGTCCTCGACGGTGGACCCCTGCCGGCTTCCCACCCTACGGACCCCGGGCCGCCCTTCGCTGCCACCGTTTAATTCAACGAAAGTCTCACGACAGCCAGCGCGTCACGTCCTCCCAGCCTCCAGGCCCCGCCACGCCGAATGCCGCCAAGCCTAAATGCCAAACTTAACGTCGGCCACCTGTTGGCCCTCCAGACCTGGGGCTTCAGACTTCCACCTTCAAATTTCTGCCCGTTGTCTGCCGTCACCAACGGCTGTCTCCTAACAGCTTCCCAGCTTGGAACCTCCGGTGCTGCCTAAATCGATCCAAACAAGCTCAAATCCAGAATCTGACTTCGACCCACGTCCTAAATTGTGTTGTTCTCCATCATGGGCCTCCTAAAACACTAAGATTTGGCCAAGATGGGTCTCCAGGAGCTTTCGGCTGCGTTCTCCCTTCCAGGCAGCATTCTTGCCGGGGAAGTCCGGCCCTCCGGGCCAGGATTGTCCAAATGCCCTGAAACGAAGATCGATAACATCTAGGAATAGAATTTATGATATACTTGATTGATTATTTAGATGTTATGCTCAAAATATGGACTAACATGAATGCTTTAATGTTTTGTTGTACTAACTTTTCCCTTGCTTGCAGAATATATGGAATCATCTGCAAGAACTTCAGGGGCCTCCACCAAAAAGGACAAGGGCAAAAGGTCAAGAAGGACCCCTCAAGGAAAAGAAAGATAAAGATCAGATGAAGTTTCAGTTTCAAGGCGAGCCACTCCACTCCAAGGTCTCAACAGACTGGAAGAAAATTTCAGATACCAACATTGGTCAGGTGGACATAAATGAATTTACTTAGAGGGTCAAGGTCAACCCTACGACAAAGAACACCAGACTAATATGGCAGAGTGGAGTCGCCAAGGCTGTCGGTTTCCCTCCCGTGCTCATAGCACCCGAACTAGTGATGGCTTGCTGAGAAGCCTATCAAACAGACACTAGAACAATTGTGGATAAGGAGGGAAACATCTTCGCGAACATGTCGCCAGAAGGGATTACCAAAACATTTCACATTCCCACGTTCCCACATATGGAGGTCCCCACGTTAGAACAATGCCAGGTAGCATGGGATGCTAGTCCATCAGGATGCAAGAAGTCTATCAACCTCTATTGGCTTAAGGAGAAACAGGGCAGCGCTCCGAAGGTTCCCCATGAACTCTTCCATGGCAATTTCCACGAAGACTACCACGACTTGGTAACTATGCTGAGCAGGGTCATAGGTCTCCCAGCAGCCACCTACTTCCAAGAATGGATGGCCTATTACATTGAGCAGATCCTACATAAGAATGAGGACGTTAACACCAAGGTTTCATTCGACTGGGGAGGCATCATTAGCAACTACTTCCATGAGCAGTTTGTCAACGTCAAGAAGAGCTCTAAGTTCTACATGACCTCCTACCTGGTATATTCCCTGGCAGGTCAAAGATAATATAGCAGGCTGTTTGTAGCGCCCGATCAGGGGCACAGGCGAGGGCTTAAGCCATTCGACAAATACCGTCAACTCCAATACCACAATTTCAAGAAGCAGTACTACCGGGTCAATGACGCCTTCACCGGCCATATCATCAGATTAATCACTGTAGACTTCGAAAGGAGGGTCTCCCATAGCGCCAGGGTGCTCCTTAAGGAATATGCCTTCCTGTTCATCTAGTTCCCCAAGTTTACCTACATCCGGGCTCAGAGTTTCACGGAACGGCCAAACAGGTTGCCGCGATACCTAAATGATAGGATCTACCTCCTGGAGCTTTCTCGACAGCTCCAACACATAGCAGGGATCTCCTACCACATGACCCTCGGCCAGGGCCTGTACCGACTACAAACTTCTCAATGTGCTAGCAATTCTGAGAAGGAACTCAAGGAATATATTCTTGACTAGTACACTGCCCGCCCGCAGATGGATCCACATGGCCATGTCAGAAAAGCACTGGGACCGGCATATGCCCACCAATACCACATTGAAGACTTTTGGGCTGATTGCAAAGATGACAAGGAGGTGCTCGCCCGACACTACATGCGCATAATGGTGCTGTTCCTGAGATGGGTGCAGCCATTCCCAGTGTCGGATTAGGTTGAGGAAGATGAGTCTACAACCATGCACCCAAGGTACCCTGCGGTCGCCAACCTGCCAATACCATCGATTGACTGGGACGAATAAGAGGTCGATGACCTGGACACCATAATCCAGCCGATTCTCACTCACACTAAGGAGTGGATCGATGGGCAGGTGGCGCACCTAAAGCGGCAAGGAGTAGTCCTAACCTATGAGGGGCTCAAGAGCGAACCGAGTGCCACAGAAGATGTTGCTACCACCACGTCGACTGGTGGGACCTCCCAGTCTCCTCCAGTCACCAGTTCCCAAAAGAGAAAGGGAACAGAGAGAACGCAGTTTGTCGACCCCAAGGAGCAACTAAAAAAAGAAACGGGAGGATCATCTCTCAAAAGGCTCAAGCAGACGGTGGCTACGACAGAATCGCAGCCACCCTTGGCTCTCCCTACCCCTCCTATTGCACCGTCCGCCTCCCAAGCTATGGTCGCCGCATCTCCGCTGGCGGTGGACATTTCTGTCCATCATGCCCCTTCGCCCCCGGCTGGGTCAGTAGTCATCATTGATTCCTTCTTTGACGTAACCACTCCTCCTTCATCTGCTACCATGTCTCCAATTACCTCCCTCCCTCTGGCAACGATAACATTGCCTCTTCCCACTGCCATTATGCCCGAGGCCCTTATGAGACATATGCAAAACCTCCCCCCTGAGCTTTCCCAAATATTGATCAATCCAGCTCTCCAAGCGGCCCTCACCCAAGTCCTCGCGACGGCTCAGCCTTCACAACCACCAACGGGGCCACCAGCCATGGAAGCCACAATGCAAATATCAAAAGAGTTGGAGAAGCAAGAGCAAGAAGCCTCAAGGTCTATGGAGGAGGACGCCGATGAATATCATGAGCACCCTGAGTATGAGCATCGAACCATCGACAAGGTGGTCTATGAGGGGGAAGAGATAGGCTCTTCCGAGAGCGGAGTTGAGGAGGATGGCTCGGGTTCCCAAGAGATCATCCAAACATTTGATGAGGACCTTGAGGAGGAGATGGCGCAGCAGCTAAAGAATGTTGGGGAGGAAGTCAAAAAGTCACCACATGGTGAAGAGGGGCAGCCACTAGAAGAGTAGTTGTGAAAGGATTTATCTGAGGTTGAGACCCATGTTGACAGGAGCCCGGAGGCCAAGGCTGCTGAACAGAAGAAAGAATAGGAGGTAACGAAAGAAGAAGATCCCATCCGACAATTATCCACCAAGCTGCCCGTTAAACACCTCGTGTTTATTCGCGACTCCGTTGAAGAGGAGGATGATGCTACAAAAGATAAGGAAGAACCCCAAAAGGAGGAGGCAAAAGTCTTACCTCTGATTGAGAAGGGTGAGGGCAGCCATGACGCACCCAAAGATAAGCCTGTTATGCCCGATTTGTTGGAGAAACAACTTGAGAGGACGACTCCTGTCCTGAAGGACCCAAGGGCAAGATTGGAGGCCATCTTGGCTCGATCCCTGAGCACAACAAAGAAGGAGAAGAAGCCCCAGGTCCAATCCAGGATAACGATGGACGCCTCTAGCTCTCGATCAAGACAAATGGCAACACCTACTGTTGGCCAGGCAAGGGTAAGTTACAATATCTTCACCACTGATCTAGGGACAGCAACTAGATAGCAAAAGGTTGGGCACCTTGAGGAGTTGGTGGCCACGGTAGTGCACCTGATAAAGCAAGACAAGGTCTCCAAGGACGAGCTTAAAGCACAGATTGCTGCCCTAACTGACTACATACATCAATGGTCCTCAGTGGACGACCTGCCCACTACCTCTGTAGCTATGCCACAGTTGCTCTCCAAAGAACAGATAGACAAGATGGAGAGAAGGAAGAACCTGAAGAAAACTACTAAGGATTGGTTCCGACAGGTCACATACATAAGAAACATGGGAATCAGCTGGGCTGTGCGAACAGCCAATAAGTTCTTGGACCTGATCCAATCCCTCGAGAGTATAAGGAGGCTCTGCACCAATTTCCCTACCACATATGACTCCACCTTCCCGAGGATTGAAGCCATCCTTCAGATGCTTGAGGACACGTGGGAGGAGAAGCTAGAACTGAAGAAAGAAGATCATTGGCTAGTGGATGTGTGGCGCAGAGACCTCGTCAATTAGAAAAAAAGGTTGGAGCAGATTCTCAACAAGGTGGATTTAGATATTGAGTGGATTAAGGAAATCTGGGCAGAATGCGCTGAGTATCTCAAGCTGATGACGGGTTATGATATGCCCACAGTGCAAATGGATGCCGAGAAGGTCAAACCATACTTTGAGGAAAAGATGAATGGCGGGACGGCCAAAGAAATTACAACGGAGTTCCTAAGTTTTGCTGCCCACGCCTTCGACCGATCAAAGCTATTCAGAGACCAAGGCTCGAAGTATGATGAAGATTGGAAGCGGCTAGAAGAGAACGCTAAGGAATGGAGTTACTTGGAGTTAAGATGTGAGATCCTTGAAATAGACAAGCTCCAGGCCATCATCCTCAAGTACATTGAGCACACAGCTTCCGAGGAGCAAGAGGACAACCTAGCCAAAGAAGAAGACCTCCCTGAGGAGTAGCTACAGCAAAAAGAAAACAACAATTAGCCATAGGACGAAAAAGCTATAGTGTCATCCACAAGAAGACAAAATAGGGAAGGGATGAAAATGTATTTTAAATTGAAATCTATTTGGGGGTAGGTGAAACCCTATTTTGTAATGAATCTTGGCCACACAATTGTAATGAATCTTGGCCATTTATTTAACTTTTGGAAAACTATAAATAGAGCACTCCCCTCATTTGCAAAAATAGAGTTGAGTTGTTGTAAAGACATGCTACTGAAATTTATAAGAAATATCATTGACTTGGTGTATTTTCTTGATTTCTCCCATGTGACATGATTCATTCTCCAATATTACATGTTTAGCTTAGATATTATGGCTGTTTAGTTAGTTGTTTACTTTATTTGGATAAATCTTAGGAATACTGTTGGGTGATTGTGAAAATTCCTGCCTTGTTGATGATCCCTTAGTCCATATTTTTTGTTGTTTGCTAAAGGTAAATAGCTGTTCAAAGTTAGCCTGGACTTGATTGTAAAGCTGCCCTAAACATTTATCTTTAATTCATGCATGTATGTCATGGATGAAGGATGAAATATCTGCAGCCCTTAGAAAATAACACAATTTCTATGATACTGTGAAATCCCTAGTTAAGTGGGATATTGTTTTAAGGAATTGTCTATTGCAGGAACTCCATTGTCACTATTCATAGCAAGCTTCAGACTTAGGAACTTTTCTTCTTTTTCGCTCTTTTCCCCCTTTTTTTAGAAATTGACCTATGCTAAGGTTCATTGCACATTGTAAAGCCAAATCCAACAATTAAGTGGAGTTCAAGATTGTTGTTTGAACCTACAGCCAACTCATAATAACTTTTATCCTAAGAACTCCATTCCAAGACCCAACTTCATGCTTTGTGTTCACACTTTGTATTTCTGTAAGACTGCCTTGTGTTTCCAGCAAATCACATCAAACTATTGAGGTATCTAAGCACTGTCATGACCTGACATCCGAGAGACCTTGGGATAGTGTTCTACAATTCGATTGTGGAAGATTATGTTTTAAGAGAGGTAGCGCACTTATGCACTGCCTATGTTGAAAAGTGCATAAAAACACCATCAACAGAACTGGCGCTAGAAGGAGGGCCACGCTCAAAATACTAAGCTACGAGATAAACCGAAGCTGGATCGAATCAGATCATTCTCCCCAGAAAGGTTTCAGAGAGTTTTATGATCAACACCAAACAAGGGAGAATTTGAAGAATTGCAGCCTCCCACGAGGGCAAAACGAGCACAAGGAAGTAGTGCAGCCTCTTCCTCTTGCTCCATTCCATCCGCCCCCATTTCACCCCTACCTTCATTTAACTGGCCTTCATCTTCCACCCAACCATCTCAAATAGCATTTACGCCTTTTATCTCTGGCAGCCAGGGGATTGCTCCTCTCCCGGCCTTCCCAGCCCAAGGCACAGTCAAGGCAGCCATAGCTCAAAGGTAGCCCCATATTGTTGTTGTATTGCCAATACAGCCCCAAATCCCTGCTTCCCAACAACAAACGCCACCTCCGCCTCCCCCCATAGCTTGGCTAGCACATAACCCTTCACCGATACATTTTGTTGTCTACAATGATATGCTCAAGAATCCGGAGGGCTTTTGTTCAAAGTTCCATCCACGCGATATGCAAAGAACAGTTGAAGAGCATATCAAAATATTCGAAATAGCTATCACCGAAATGCAAGTGGACCACGAGGATGTTGCATGCTGCCTTTTTCCGCATTCATTGGGGGAAGAAGCCTTCTATTGGTAAATTAATCTGCCGAGGGGATCCATCACCTCATGGAACCTGATGAAGAATGTCTTTCTGTAGAAATACAAGATCCTCATCAACCCTTCGTACCTTTACCAGCAGTTCATGTTTATCAGAAGGGAGGTCAACGAACCTATCGATTCCTTTAATGACCGCTTCCATCTAGCTCACATGAGGCTTCAGGATCCGTACCTCCATAATGATGCGGCAGCTCTCCCGGTCTACTATGCGACGCTAGACAACCTCACGTCAGCCCTGGTGAAAAGGATGCGCCCACCACCCGCTACCTTACTAACCACCTATGTAGGAGCTATTGTCGCTAGTGCAGACTTGGGGAAAAATATTTCCAGCCCGCTGCCCTCTTTGGGGCCGGCAGCCCACCCACTACAGATTCAGGGGCTTAATCAAGTGTTTGTTCATCAAACCCCTCTTATGAACCAGGTACCCCAATTGCCTATGGTGTCGCGTCTGAGGTAGCTGTTAAATTATGCGTCTCCCGCGTCTTCCTATTTGCAGCCCTAGCAACAGTACAACTATTCCTAGATTGCTCCATAATAGGAGGCGTATTCTCAACAGCCCCAGGTGCCATTGTATCTGTCGAGACCAAACTTTCCTCCAGCCTACCAGAATCAGTCGGCGGCCTCGCCTACTTTTCTCCAAAATCCGGCTCTGTCGCCTAGAGGCGTGACTGAGAAAGACAAGCTAGAGGAGCTGACTGAGATGATCAAGAAAATGTCCACGGAGATGACACATCTAAAGAATCAAAATAATCAATTGCAGGCTTCCTAGCGTAATTTCTAGGCCAATCTCAATCAGGACAGCCGAGACAACAGGGACAACAGAGATAATCGGGAAGTAGGCACCTCCTCCGGGCAGAATTATGAGAGGGGACAGAACGCCAACCAAAATGCCGAAAGAAAACCTTCTAAGAGGCATAATCGCACATGGAACACCAGACCCAATAATGGTGGTGTCTCTATGTCATTCGATCAACCAGCAAGCAATGACAAAACATCCAGCGGCGTATATCTGGCCGAGGTAGCTTTGTCCGGGTGGTGTCGACTTCATAAAACCAGCAGGCATTCTGAGCTAGATTGTCCTGAGTTCCAGACAGCTACTGAAATCTTCTAGGTAGAGGTGCAAAACGTAGTCGATAATGCCAGTTGCAGGGACATCGTCCCATCTGAGCCCTACAATTCCTCGTGTCTAGTGGTCAATCAGGCACTGTTTCCGTGAGGCGATCGCAACGAACCCGAAGTTAAGCCTACTCCTATTGAGGATGAGAAAGCACAAGAGGTAAGTACAGGACAATACGGGAAGAAGGAACGATGCCCCCGTAAATCAGTTAGCAAGTAGACAAACTGAAAAGGAGCCAGAAAGGGAAAATAGACAGCTTTCTAAAGACCAGCTATTTAAGAAGACCAGGGATATGGATAATGAGAGGAACAAATGTCAAATAGCTCATATGGACACGCCTATGGGCATCCTGCAGGGAAGACCGGAAACTCCCCCTTTCCTGACTACCATTAGGGTCTTTGGGAAGAATTTGCATAACTACTTGCTCGATTCAGGCACGTCTGCCAACGTTATGCCTTTGGCTATCTGCAAAGCTCTTGGCATCACTCCCACACCGTCAAAGAGAAAGGTGACCCAGCTGGACAAAACAGAGATCAACATCGTGGGTGAAATAAACCGTATCCTGATGCAGATCGTCGTAGACCCACGAATACAACAGGTCATTGATATTCAAGAGGCTGATATTCCCGATGCATATGGAATCATTCTGGGAAGGGAATTCACCAAGGAACTGAATGGATACACTACCACAGACCTTTCTCACATGTGGTTACCGTGGAAGGGGCTGCCAAATCAGATCCACATCTACCGTGAACCTCGTATGAGGTATATGATCACATAATATAATAATCTCAGTGATGTGTTGTTTACTGAGACCGATTTAGGGAACTATTGCCCTTTTTCCTAACAAAATGAGCTTGAGCTTCAAAAGGAATGTGTAGATGAAGTATTGCTGGTGTTATGTAGTCCCTCGGCCAATTCCCCACGAATGCCCCCAGACACAGAAACATTGGCAGAAACCGATGATGAATCAGATAAGGATGACGACTGGGGATTACTCAAGGACTTCCAAGAATTTATGGAAAAATATGTAAGGGATCAGCTCAACCTAGGGGCCCGAGTGAGTTTCCAGGATCTCTTATTGCCAAACTGGTGCAGGGTCCACAACGCTGCTCACTCTGAATTTGATTGTTGCCTGTGCCAAGCAGCAGTGGAGCATGTAAGAAAAGTAGCTGCTCCTCAGACAGAAACGCTAAAGAAGACACCAGCAGAATCACTTGTTGATAATTACTTCGAACCTAAGGACTCCCTTAGGATCGCAGGGTCAGCTGTCTAGTCGAGGGGGGACAGAAGCTCAAATGGACATGAAGACAAGGAATTCTCCGCGTGCTGGATGCTCCGATTTGATGGATCGAAGTCAAGGCAAGGAGCTGGAGTTGGATTCAAACTCATCAGCACAACGGGTAAGACATTTCTCGCTGCCCACTGATTGCAGTTTTATTGCACTAACAACGTAGTGGAATATGAGGCTTTAGTCCTTGGCTTTCTTATGGCCTTGAAGAAAAATATAAAAGTACTGCAAGTTTTTGGGGATTCCCAGCTCGTAGTTAAGCAGGTCAGGAAGATGTATTCCTATCATGATCGAAGACTCACGAATTATAGGCACAGGGTTTGGGATCTCTTAAAGGGTTTAGATGCATTCAATATACAATTGATCTCTCGTGCTCAGAATCGCACAGCTGATGCCTTGGCTCAAGCAGCCAGCACTCTACAACCCTTCTCTTTGTCTGGGCTCAAAAAATTCACTGTTGAGCTAACATCCACACCATCAGTCTCAGATAATGTCACTCACATGCAAGTCTTCAATGACGACAAGCATATGCTTTAGTTCATCACAAGTTTCGACGTCTTCGCAGCTCAAATAATTGATGAAACTGATCTAAAGGAGGTTGAACTGGATATAGAAGGGGTTATTAACCTCAAAACCAATACAATCCCCAGAAGTATGGTTTAGCTGGAACGCATATTCGACCTGGATCAGATCAGAGATCAAGATCAACAAACAAAAAAGGAGGCCATCAGCAACCAGTGCAACGCTCACAACCTTGGGACAGTTGAGGACACCAAAAATATTTTTATTGGCAAAGTGTGCACGCTTAAGGAAAAAAGAGGAATCATGGGTGCGTTGTGAAGATACCATGATGTGGTGGCATGGAGCTACGAAGATCTAAAAATTTATGACACTTCTATCATTACTCACATTATCCCTCTTAAGACGGAAGTGAGGTCGTTTCGCCAGCGGCAGCGCCCTATCAATGCCTTGCTGGAGTCTATCATTTACAAGGAGGTGCAAAAGTTGCTTTCAGCAAGAATCATTTTTTCCGTCAGGCACTCCACGTGGGTGGCTAATTTGGTCCCGGTCAGGAAAAAGAATGGAGAGATTAGGTTATGTGTGGATTTTTGCAATCTGAACCGCGCCTCAGAGAAAGACAACTATCCAATGCCTTCGCTGGATGAGGTGCTACAAATCGTCAACGGCTCCCAGATGATGTCCTTCATCGATGGATACTCCGGGTATAACCAGGTGATGGTGCAATATGAGGACCGTCGCAAGACGACGTTTACCACTAACTGAGGGACGTTCACATACAGAAGAATGTCTTTTGAGCTCATCAATGTCGGCGCCACGTTCCAACACACCATGGATATTACCTTCAAAGACCTAATTGGCAAGTGCATAATCATCTACATGGATGATTTAACTATATTTTCTAAAAGGCGAAGCGACTACGTCTCCGACTTATGCAAAGTATTTCAGAGATGCAGAGAGTTTGGGGTTTCCCTAAACCCCAAGAAGTGCATTTTCGGAGTGACTGAAGGTAGGTTGCTCGGGCACATCTTTTCGGAGAAAGAAATCTCCATTGATCTTGAGCGCATCGAATCCTTACTCAAAATCCAGCCCCCGAGCAGTAAGAAGGAATTAAAATATTTCTTTGAAAAAATCAACTTTGTCTAGAAATTCATCACAGGTTTCGCAAAAATTGTTAGACCTCTTAATGCCATGCTTAAACAAGACGCCAAAGTTGAATGGACACCTGACGCTAAGCAATCCTTTGAATAAATCAAATGGGCCATTGTTGAGGCCCCCGTGTTAGTTAGCCCAGATTATTTGAAGCCATTCTACATCTATTCATTTGCTTCAGAGCATTCATGTGCTAGCATGTTGACCCAGAAAGATGACGAAGGAAATGAGCATTCGATCACCTTCATGAGTGCTCCTCTCAAGGATGCTGAATTGCGTTACCACAACATAGAAAAGCAAGCGTACACTTTCGTCAGGGGAGTAAAGAAATTTAGACACTACATTCTACGCAACAAGGTGTTCGCCATTGTCCCTGACCCAGCAGTTAAGACACTGCTCATGCAAAATGAATTGGGCGAACAAAGGGCTAAGTGGGTCACCCTGCTCCAAGAGTATGATATGGAGATCCAACCGATGAAACTGGTACGAGGGCAGACACTTACTCGTACAATTGTTGAAACAACAGTAGAAGCTGGACCTGAACTCACGGTGCAACAGTAGGAGTTTAAAGACGTCTCCCTAGGAGAATGGTACCAAGATGTCGTTTACTATTTGTTGAATCATAAGTGTCCACCGCACCTGCAAGGAATCCAAAAGTAGGCCCTAAGATTGAAAAGTAATGGCTACATGTTACAGAGTTCCATTCTCTACAAGAAGAACCATGAAGACATTTATCTGAGATGCATTGGCAATGAAGAAGCGGAACACGTCTTGAAAGAATTTCATAATAAATTTGGCACAGGCCACGGTTCTGGTTCCTCCACGGTGCATCAAATATTGAGAGCAGGGTATTATTGGCCAACTGTCTTCAAGGATTCCCATTGCCATATTCGCTCATGTCACACGTGCCAGACCGCTGCCACCAAGGAGAGGAATGTTGCTGTCCCACTACAACCCGTCCTGGAGGTAAGGCCTTTTGCGTAATGGGGTCTCGACTTCATCTGTCTGGTAAGCCCTCCATCATCTGTGGGACACAAGTACATTTTTACCACTACTGATTATTGTACTAGATGGACGAAAGCAATAGTATGTAAGTAATGCACAACTAAAGTAGTTACTAATTTCTTAGAAAGTTTCATTTTAAACCGCTTTGGTTGTCCGTATGCTTTGGTATGAGATAATGGACCTGCATTTGCTTCGTAAAAATTTGCTAGTTGGGCGTTTGACTATGGAATAGCCCTTAAATTCTCGTCCAATTACTACCCTCAGGGCAATGGCCTTGTCGAATCTATAAATAAAAATTTGATTACCGTGATCAAAAAGCTGCTAGATAGGAATCCCAAGGACTGGCATACCCAGCTCTGCTTCGCCCTCTGGGCTAATCGCACCCGCCACAAGGCTGCCCTTGGCGATTCCCCGTTCCACCTTGTCTATGGCCTAGAGCCTATATTCCCCATCCATCTGAAGATTCTTACTCTTCAGTTCATCAACAATTTTTATAAGGGAGGAGATTGTAGGGAAGCTCGGTTAGCTAAGCTCCTGCACCTAGAGGAGGTCTGAAATCGTGCAATAGAAAATTTTGCTAGACATCAGGGCGTAGTTAAGAGATGGTTCGATCGCCGAGCCAAAATCAAGGCCTTTAGAATTGCAGATCTGGTCCTATATTGGGACAAGGCCTATGAGAAGAAAGGGGGACACAACAAATTCGACAAGCTCTGGCTTGGCCCCTTTCAAATAGCTGAGATTTTGAGAGATAATGCCCTCCGCCTAAAGACCTTAATCGGTGAAAATGTCTCGTTGCCAATCAACGGGTAGCACCTGAAGCATTACTTCCAGGCTTGAACTCCTTCGAGCTCTTCATTGTAAATACTTGTGCATAGGTTAGAGTAGTTGCTTTCTTGCTTGTTCACACTTTATTTGTGTCACTTTTTGTTTTCTCCCTCCTGGCAATTTTTTTTGAAAGAGGTTTCTCGCTCCTTTGCGGTGGTCGTGCTTGCTTGACGAGTGGTTCACTTTGCTATCCGTTCTTTCTATTCTCTGGCTAAACATTCACTCTAGATTATCGGTCTTTGAAAGCTGTCTGCGAATGATTTCCTTGTTTGAACTCTGCTTAGAATCTGACCCTTAACTGGATCTTCTTACCCACATCTCAGATCTCACACAAACTACATAATAATGAATTATGAAGGATCGTACTATGGTTGTTATGACACCTTAGTGAGTGAAAAATCTTAAGTCTACTCCAATGACCACTGCAGTCTCAAACCCATTGTAGGCTTCAATGCTTACCCAGTCGAACTGAATGGTCAAAGAGAAATGAAATATCAAAGCAAAAAAGTAAAAAAAAGGAATTCTGAAAAAAGAAATAAATGACCGTATGGGTGTTCAGATAACTCTACCGGGGCTATGGATGTCCGGCCGGCAGTAGAGCAATATCCATGAGATTGTAGTGACAACTTCGTGAGGGCTATGGACGCCTGACTGGCAGCGGGGCAATGTCCAGGTTACTTTTGGTGTTAGGCGATTTACGTAGCTCACTCGGTTGAATTGGTAACCCTGGTCACTATCACAAAGAAATGAATGAATTCACTACACACACTTCTGAGATGTCTTGTAAGCTGACCTAATTAAGGATCTCGTTCTCCCAAATTCACCTTCAGAAGCTACTCTTGGTATGCGAAACTAGAGATTCTGGTTCCTGAATGAATATATATTCCTAGAACGCTCTGGAGCGTTCTCCAGCGGAGTTGCCATTTGTTGTGCCCTTAGCACACACGCCCCATTCGGAATGGGGACCCTCTTTTCTCTCACCTCACCGGGTCTTTTGGGGCTGCTTCATTTCACATGGTCGATGTTGCTCCAAGGTTTCATCATAAATCAATCATGCCCCCTCTTTTGGTTTTTGCTGCCCTCCGGGGCCTCGTGGGTTCCTTTTGGCATTTTGGCTCTGGAACGGCCCTGGGCCACTCCAGGCCTGGGCCTCCGGGGTTCCCTTATTGGGCTTCCCCTTTGCATTTTCTATCCTTCACGGTGTTCTCCGGGCATCCGCCCGCCCCTCGGGGCCCGCTCTACCACCCTCCTTTTAAAACTCATCAAAAATCTTTCGGGGCTGCGCTTACCCCTTCGGGCCCCGGTCCCTGGAAGTCCGCTTTCGGACTTCCGTCCCTGGTCCGTTGCCTGCCGCGGGACCTTCTGGGCCAGGCTGTCCAGAGTTCCGTTCTTGGAACTCCGTGACGGTTCCGCCGTCCCTCATGGTGGAACCCTTCCGGCTTCCCGACCTTCGAGCCCTGAGGATCTCCTCGCCGTCGCCGTTAACCGGCATGAAAATCCTTCGACGGTAGATCCTTGCCGATCTTCCGCGATCTGGGACCCGAGCTGTTTGCCGCCGCCGTCGCCCGATCATTGCCAAAAATCTTGCAGTGGCCGTCACCTCATGTCCTTCCGGCTGCCGGGTTCTGGAGTCTCCGTCGCCGCCGCCGACCTAAAATTCAAACTCACCAACTTTCGCACGTTACCATATGAGCAATTAATACGGGTATTAATGGCGGTTGGGGTATAAAATACCCAACCCGCCAAAGTCATTTTCATAACTCAGATTGGAGCAAATTGACAAGCCAAGCATCTGGATCCCACCACAATCAGCAGTGTCACGATCATCTACGTCCGCATCACTCGATTGATTCCCGGTGGATTCCGCATCTTCCCGCTCGGCATATTCGAGGTAGGCCATCCCCATTTGCCCTCCCGTCTTTTTCATAATTTTGAAGGATTTCAATAAATTGAATAAATACTTAGGAGGGCATAAACTAATAAAACACCAATTCGCGCACCAAACCCATGTGGCGAAAAATCTGCAAAACCCCCAGAATGACCTTCTTGCCAAATCGGGACCTCTCCCTGCCGCGGCTGTTCTTCGCACAGGGAAAATGTTCCTCCCAGGCCTGAAACCCGCCTTCGTCGCGGGAATTCAAACCTCAAAACACTTGCGAGCAGAATTCTCCTCGTCGGTCCTGGTTGGTCAGGTTTCCCCCACTCAGACTTCCGCTAGGCTTTCGCCGTGTTTTCGAGTGCCGCAATGGCTTGCCTCCCCGGCTCCCGGATCCCGACGTCTGCTCCGCCGTTATGGCTTGAAATATGGCTCGCACCCTTCGCTCATCTCGGGCCTAGACCCTAAGGGTTCCACCTTCAGAGTTCCCTCATAGGTCCACCTTCTCCGAACGACGTGCATCGCCCGGCGCCCTGCCCTCCAAGCTCCGCTTTTGCCTTGGTCTTTTTGGAACCCTTGGGAGATTAAAATTGTCTGTCATTTTTCCCTCAGGCCCCGGACGGCGGGCTTCCTTGCCATTTTCTCCATTCCCGCTGTGCTGTCTTTTGGAAAACTTGCCGACGCCTCCTGGTCCCTGGAATCCGACCTTTTCATCGCCGTTCCCTGGTTATTTCCCATCCGTGGCTGCCGCATCCCCGGAGTCTGGCTCTCGGACTTCCGTTCGCGGAGGGACGTTGCTTCCTGCCGTCCAGATTTCTGATCCGTTTGCCCGAGCTCCGGGCCTCGGTGGTCGGACTTCGACCCTCGGAAGTCCTCCTCTTGCCGGCCACTGTTTTAAAATGGAAAATCTCTCCCGTTCGCCCGGTTGCCGGAACCCGGGCCTCCACTTAACGACTGGCTTTGCGGTTATTCTTTGGTGTCGTGGGACCTTCCGTGACGGTTCCGCTATCCTTGACGGTGGACCCCTACCGGCTTCCCGCCCTACGGACCCCGGGCCGCCCTTTGCCGCCACCGTTTAAATCAATGAAAGTCTCACGGCAGCCGGTGCATCACGTCCTCCTGGCCTTCGGGCCCCGCGACACCGAATGCTACGAAGCCTAAATGCCAAAGTTAACGTCGGCTGCCTGTTGGCCCTCTGGATCTCAGGCTTTGGACTTCCGCCTCTCGATTTCTGCCCGCTGTCTGCCGTCACCAACGGCTGTCCCCTGACAGCTTCCCGGCTTGGAACCTCCGGTGCCGCCTAAATCGATCCAAACAAGCTCAAATCCAGAATCTAACTTCGACCCACGTCCTAAATTGTGCTGTTCTCCATCATGGGCCTCCTAAAACACTAAGATTTGGTCAAGATGGGTCTCTGGGAGCTTTCGATTGCGTTTTCCCTTCCACGCAACATTCCTGCCAGGGAAGTCCAGCCCTCCGGGCCTGGATTGTCCAAATGCCCTGAAACGAAGATCGATAACATCTAGGAATAGAATTTATGATATACTTGATTCATTATTTAGATGTTATGCTCAAAATATGGACTAACATGAACGCTTTAATGTTTTGTTGTACTGACTTTTCCCTTGCTTGCAGGATATATGAAATCAGCTGCAGGAACTTCAGGGGCCTCCACTGAAAAGGACAAGGGAAAAAGGTCAGGAAGGACCCCTCAGGGAAAAGAAGATAAATATCAGATGAAGTTTCAGTTTCAAGGCGAGCTGCTCCACTCCAAGGTCTCAACAGACTGGAAGGAAATTTTAGATACCAACATTGGTCAGGTGGACATAGACGAATTTACTCAGAGGGTCAAGGTCAACCCTATGACAAAAAACACCAGACTAATATGATAGAGTGGAATCGCCAAGGCTGTTGGTTTCCCTCCCGCGCTCATAACACCCGAACTAGTGATGGCTTGCCGAGAAGACTATCAAACAGACACTAAAACAATTGTGGATAAGGAGGGAAACATCCTTGCGGACATGTCGCCAGAAGGGATTACCAAAATATTTCACATTCTCACGTTCCCACATATGGAGGTCCCCACGTTAGAACAATGCCAGGAAGCATGGGATGCTAGTCCATCAAGATGCAAGAAGTCTATCAACCTCTATTGGGTTAAGGAGAAACGGGGCAGCGCTGCGAAGGTTCCCCACAAACTCTTCCGTAGCGATTTCCATGAAGACTACCACGACCTGGTAACTATGCTGAGTAGGGTCATGGGTCTCCCAGCAGCCGCCTACTTCCAAGAATGGATGGCCTATTACATTGAGCAGATCCTGCGGGGGAATGAGGATGTTAACACCAAGGTCTCATTTGACTAGGGAGGCATCATTAGCAACTGCTTCCATGAGCAGTTTGTCAACGTCAAGAAGAGATCTAAGTTCTACATGACCTCCTACCTGGTATATTCCCTGGCAGGTCAAAGACAATATAGCAGGCTATTTGTAGCACCCGATCAGGGGCACAGGCGAGGGCTTAAGCCATTCGACAAATACCCTCAACTCCAATACCGCAATTTCAAGGAGTACTGCCGGGTGAATGACACCTTCACCAACCATATCATCAGATTAATCGCCGGAGACTTCGAAAGGAGGGTCTCCCACAGCGCCAGGGTGCTCCTGAAGGAATATGCCTTCCTACTCATCCAGATCCCCAAGTTTATCTACATCTGGGCTCAGGGTTTCATAGAACGGCCAAATAGGTTGCCGCGATACCCAAATGACAGGATCATCCTCCTGGAACTTTCTCGACAGCTCCAACACATCCAGGCCATATTCAGCAATAAACACATAGCGGGGATCTCCTACCCCATGACCCTCGGCTAGGGCCTGTACCGACTACAAACTTCTCAATGTGCTAGCAATTATGAGAAGGAACTCAAGGAATATAATCTTGACTGGTACACTGCCCGCCCGCGGATGGATCCACATGGCCATGTCAGAAAAGCACTGGGACCGGCATATGCCCACCAATACCACATTGAAGTCTTTTGGGCCGATTGCAAAGATGACAAGGAGGTGCTCACCCGACACTACATGTGCGTGATGGTGTTGTTCCTGAGATGGGTGCAGCCATTCCTAGTGCCGGATCAGGTTGAGGAAGATGAGTCTACAATCATGCACCCAAGGTACCCTGCGGTCGCCAACCTGCCAATACCGTCGATTGACTCGGACGAACAAGAGGTCGATGACCTAGACACCATAACCCAGTCGATTCTCACTCGCACTAAGGAGTGGGTCGATGGGCAGGTGGCACACCTAAAGCGACAAGGAGTAGTCCTAACCTATGAGGAGCTCAAGAGTGAACCGAGTGCCACAGAAGACGTTGCTACCACCACGTCGACTGGTGGGACCTCCCAGTCTCCTCCAGTCACCAGGTCCCAAAAGAGAAAGGGAACAAAGATAGCACAGTCTACGGACCCCAAGGAGCAAGCAAAGAAAGAAACGGGAGGATCATCTCCCAAAAGGGTCAAGCAGACAGTGGCTATGATAGAATCGCAACCTCCCTTGGCTCTCCCTACCCCTCCTATTGCACCGTCCACCTCCCAAGCTATGGTCGCCGCATCTCCGTCGGTGGTGGACATTTCTGTCCATCTTGCCCCTTTGCCCTCGGCCGGTTCAGTAGTCATCATTGATTCCTCCTTTGGCGTAACCACTCCTCCTTCCTCTGCTACCATGTCTCCAATTACCTCCCTCCCTCTCACAACGATAACATCGCCTCTTCCCACTGTCGTTATGCCCGAGGCCCTTACGAGACATATGCAAAACCTCCCCTTTGAGCTTTCCCAAATATTGATGAATCCAGCTCTCCAAGTGGCCCTTGCCCAAGTCGTCGCGACGGCTCAGCCTTCACAACTGCTAACGGGGCCACCAGCCATGGAAGCCACAATGCAAATATTAAAAGAGTTGGAGAAGCGAGAGCAGGAAGCCTCAAGGTCTATGGAGGAGGAGGCCGATGAATATCATGAGCACCCCGAGTATGAGCATCGAACCATCGACAAGGTGGTCTATGAGGGGGAAGAGACAGGCTCTTCCGAGAGCGAAGATGAGGAGGATGGCTCGGGTGCCAAGGAGATCATCCAAACATTTGATGAGGACCTTGAGGAGGAGATGGCACAGCAGCTGAAGAACGTTGGGGAGGAAGCCAAAAAGTCACCACATGGTGAAGAGGGGCAGCCACCAGAAGAGCAGCCGCAAAAGGATTTATCTGAGGCTGAGACCCATGTTGACAGGAGCCCAAAGGCCAAGGCTGCTAAACAGAAGAAAGAAGAGGAGGCAGCGAAAGAAGAAGATCCCACCCGACAATTATCCACCAAGCTGCCCGTTAAACACCTTGCATTTATTCGCGACTCTGACGAGGAGGAGGAGGATGCTACAAAAGATAAGGAAGAACCCCAAAAGGAGAAGGAGGCAGAAGTCTTGCCTCTGACTGAGAAGGGTGAGGGCAGCCATGACGCACCCAAAGATAAGCCAATTATGCCCGATTGGTTGGAGAAACAACTTGAGAAGAGGACTCCTATCTTGAAGGACCCAAGGGAGAGATTGGAGGCCATCTTGGCTCGATCCCTGAGCACAACAAAGAAGGAGAAGAAGCTCAAGGTCCGATCCAGGATAACGATGGATGCCTCTGGCTCCCGATTAGCACAAATTGCAATACCTACTGTTGGCCAGGCAGGGGTAAGTTACAATATCTCCACCATTGACCTAGGGACAGCAACCAGAGAGAAAAAGGTTGGGCACCTTGAGGAGTCGGTGGCCACGATAGTGCACCTGATAAAGCAGGAAAAGGTCTCCAAAGAGGAGCTTAAAGCGTAGGTTGCTGCCCTAACCGACTACATACAGCAATGGTCCTCAGTGGATGACCTGTCCACTACCTCCGCAGCCACGCCATAGTTGCTCTCCAAAGAACAGATAGACAAGATGGAGAGAAGGAAGAACTTGGAAAAACTATTAAGGATTGGTTCTGACAAGTCACATACATCAGAAACATGGGAATCAGCCGGGTTGTGCGGACAGCCAACAAGTTCTTGGACCTGATCCAATCCCTAGAGAGTACAAGGAGGCTCTGCACCAATTTCCCTGCCACATATGACTCCACCCTCCCGAGGATTGAAGCCATCCTTCAGATGCCTAAGGACACGTGGGAGGAGAAGCTAGAATTGAAGAAAGAAGATCATTGGCTAGTGGATGTGTGGTGCATAGACCTCGTCAATCAGAAAGAAAGGTTGGAGCAGATCCTCAACAAGGTGGATCCAGATATTGAGTGGATTAAAGAAATCCAGGCGGAATGCGCTGAGTATCTCAAGCTGATGACGGGTTATGATATGCCCACAGTGTAAATGGATGCCGAGAAGGTCAAACCATACTTTGAGGAAAAGATGAAAGGCGGGACGGCTGGAGAAATTACAATGGAGTTCCTAAGTTTTGCTGCCCGCGCCTTCGACTGATTAGAGCTATTCAGAGACCAAGGCTCGAAGTATGACGAGGATTGGAAGCGGCTGGAAGAGAACGCTAAGGAATGGAGTTACCAGGCGTTAAGATGCGAGATCCTTGAAATAGACAAGCTCCAGGCCGTCATCCTCAAGTACATTTAGCGCGCAGCTTCTGAGGAGCAAGAGGACAGCCCAACCAAAGAAGAAGACCTCCCTGAGGAGTAGCTACAGCAAAAAGAAAACAACAATTAGCTATAAGACGAAAAAGCTATATTATCATCCACAAGAGGACAAAATAGGGAAGGGATGAAAATGTATTTTAAATTGAAATCTATTTGGGGGTAGGTGAAACCCTATTTTGTAATGAATCTTGGCCACACAATTGTAATGAATCTTGGCCATTCATTTAACTTTTGGAAAACTATAAATAGAGCACTCCCCTCATTTGCAAAAAGAGAGTTGAGTTGTTGTAAAGACATGCTGCTGAAATTTATAAGAAATATCATTGACTTGGTGTATTTTCTTGATTTCTCCCATGTGACATGATTCATTCTCCAATATTACATGTTTAGCTTAGATCTTATGGCTGTTTAGTTAGTTGTTTACTTTATTTGGATAAATCTTAGGAATGCTGTTGGGTGATTGTGAAAATTCCTGCCTTGTTGATGATCCCTTAGTCCATACTTTTTGTTGTTTGCTAAAGGTAAATAGCTGTGCAAAGTTAGCCTGGACTTGATTGTAAAAATTCCCTAAACATTTTTCTTTAATTCATGCATGTATGTGGTGGATGAAGGATGAAATATCTACAACCCTTAGAAGATAGCACAATTTCCATGATACTGTGAAATCCCTGGTTAAGTGGGATATTGTTTTAAGGAATTGTCCATTGCAGGAACTCCATTGTCACTATTCATAGCAAGCTTCAGACTTATGAACTTTTCTTCCCTTTCGCTCTTTTCCCCCTTTTTTAGAAACTGACCTATGCTAAGATTCGTTGCACATTGTAAAGCCAAATCCAACAATTAAGTGGAGTTCAAGATTGTTGTTTGAACCTACAGCCAACTCATAATAGCTTTTATCCTAAGAACTCCATTCCAAGATCCAACTTAATGCTTTGTGTTCACACTTTGTATTTCTGTAAGACCGCCTTGTGATTCCAGCAAATCACATCAAACTACTGAGGTATCTAAGCACTGTCATGACCTGACATCCGAGAGACCTTGGGATAGTGTTCTGCAATTCGATTGTGGAAGATTGTCTTTCAAGAGAGGTAGCGCACTTATGCACTGCCTATGTTGAAAAGTGCATAAAAACACCATCAACAAATTCTCCCGTAAGGCCAAACTCTTATGGTGGACTGTCTATCATAAAAGGATTCTCACCTTGGATAATTTTCAAAAGAAAGGATTACATCTTGGTAACCAATGTTTCTTGTGTGAGAATGAAGATGAGTCCATTTCCCACCTTCTTTTCAATTGCTCTTACTCCTAGCAGGTTAGATAAAAAATCCAATCTCTTTTAAATGTTTGTTGGGTCTGCAAGAAGGATGTTAAAGTTATGTTGGATAGTTAGTGCCTTCTAGTCTCCCACTCTATGTTGGTTGACCTTTGGTGGAAATATCTTTTCTTCATTGGTTGGGTGCTCCGAAAGGAGTGCAATAATAGGGTTTTCAGAGATAAAAGTCCCCTTGGCTAGTGGTAGCCAACAATATTATCAACCAGGTTGTTCAAGAATATTTCCATAACCTCTTGCAAGCCCAAAAAAATCCTAATAACCTATGGGTTTCTATTGCATCCACTTGGAACCTTTCAAATATCTTGAATTCCCTTTGCTCTCACATTCCATTGGACAAGAGTAGTACTCCCTAGTCCCCCCAAACCTGGATGGCTAAAGATTAACATCGATGGCTCAGTAAAACCTAACCTAGGTCACACAAGTGGGGGGGGTCATTCATGATCACAAGGGTAAATTAATTTTGGATTATGTGGTGAACTTGGGGATACAATTGTCCAACTTTGCTAAGGTGGCAATGACTTTTCATGGTATCTATATTGCCATGCAAGCTGGGCTTTCCAATTTGATCATTAATGGAGATTCTATAAATACTATTCTCATGCTGATGGGGAAGGATAATCCTTGTTAGGTACTCCAGGACCTTGTGTCGGTTGCTCGTAATCTCGTGATTTCCCTCAGAAATTGAAGAGCTAATTATGTGTTTAGAAACAACAATAAAGTTGCTAACACACATGCTATCATTGGTGCCTTCACCACAAATTTAGTAATATGGGATAATATTTTGCATATCTCTAGGCATGTCTATGAATTAATGAATCATGATGCTAAAGTAGTAGCAAATTGAGATTGAGTTGGATCTGTTGTCAGCTCTCTTTGAGATTTCCCATGAGTTTCACTTATGAAAAATTAATCCCTTTAAGTAGTATTTTCATAAACTCATTTACTTATGGCTCTCTTATTCATCTTGGAATTTCTACAGATTGTATTTCCTTGCTCTCAATTTTATAAATTCTGCCATGCGAGGTGAATTGGTTCAAGAAGGACCTACTAGTTGTGAGATGTGGAAACAATACAAGGAATTTTGGCCCATCATTCAATGGGGAAATTCAACTTTGTATGTGGAAGGCATGTTGGGGCATGACCCTAATCTCTCTATGGAATTTTCTACCTCATGAGTGGCTAGAATTGTCACTGTTAGCAGGTATTCCTTCATGGTGACTACTGAGATTATTGCAGAGGTGATGGCGATTTCATTGGAGGGTTTTTTTATTGCCTGTAAGACCAAGGCCAATTATCAAAAAGACATGGACCACTTTTTGAAAGAGGTTGAAAAATTGAACAAACTCCAAATTGGCTTCAATCGGGTTAACCTCCCTAATGTTTGAAGTATGGTTGTCAAAGTCCTGATGAGGTATGCTAGGATCGAGGGTTGGTTCCATCACTTCCATGCTCATTTTTTTATGTTTAACCATTTTCATTATAATATAAAGTTGAACTTTTTCCTTTTGGATTTTTTCCTCTCTTGAACAATCTATAGAAAACATCCAGGGTAAAAGCAAGAATTTACCAATTCAATAGGGTCTTATATTCCATATTTTTTAGTACCAAGCTGCCTTGTTACCCTCCCCTGCCACTGTTAAAAATAACACCTTGGTCATTTGTGACCCCACTAAACCCCTTACGAACCCCAGTCTTTCCATTACCCTAGACGAAAGCTCTCCCACTTCTCATGATTTTACACATGCCATGGTAAAACCCCTCCCAACCCCATTAATGTTTTATCCAAACTCACTCCTATTTCTACTTTTGGGTTTGGTGAGTCAAATAACTTAGAAAATGAGTCATGGAATCCCACCTCTTCCAATTCCCCCATGCACTCTCTTGTTCATGTAGAGGTTTCTTATGTCCCCAACACCCCCTGTTATTAACCCTAGCCTTCAAAATACCCCTAATTTTTACATCAATTTGGATGGGATTCATATTGAACCCAAGGAAAGTTTTCACAATCGTGCTCCTAGAAAACCCCTTTGCAACAAAATCAATGAAATTTTTGAGATGGTTAGTGTCCAAAATGATATACTTAAGTGGCTTCTAGGTCAGCTGGTTACTACCAAAGAGAGAATCTAGAGTTTGGAAAATAAGGTATTGTAATAGTACGTTTCATGGTCAGGGGAGGTGGAGGACAAGGGCCATTAGGATACGATAGCATCCATAGCTAAGTCATTTGAGCATTGGGTCAGATGGGATAAGGATTTGGAAGACATGAGAGATATTGTTGGCATGAAGGAGGATAAAAAGAATTTATAAGTGGAGATTGATGCTATCCATAGGAACTAAGAAAAAACCACACAGTGCCTCTAGGTCATAACTGATTATAGTAAGCTGACCATCAAGAACACCGCCCTCACCATTTAGATATTTTAGCAAGAGATAAGGAAGGGCCAAAGAAAATGAGTGGTTGAGGAAGGGCATGATGATGGTCACAAGTAGAAGAAAGGCAAGGTGGTCAATAAATCAGCTTTGCATGCCACGACGGATACTCAAGCTATGTAGAAAGGCACCTTATCTTTTAAGGAGAAGCTCCACTTCTTGGCTCAGGAGTGGAAGGCAATCAATGGTATCAATTTGTTCGGAGGCCTATAGCTATTCTGTAGTCCCATGTTGGTATTTTTTGTGTGTTGTCTCTATTTCATTTTCCTGGTCAGAGTGTTTAAGTTTTAGTTTAGGCTTTATTTTGCACGGTATTTCACTTCTCATGATCACCTCGTTTCCCTTATTGGCTATTTTGTAATGGGTACTAGCCCTTCCTATCTTAATCTAATTAAAACAATAAATGGATCCCATCAAAAGTATAATATCTTAAATAAATGACTTCCATAAAAATTATAAACTTCAACAATAAATAACCTCAATCAAAGATATAAACAACAAGCAAATAGTCAACCCATTCATACAGGTTAATCCCAAGCTATTTTCTTCAATAATTGATCAAATAAACAACCCAATCGAATAGGTTGTTCTCAATCTAGGGTTTCAATCGAAAGTGATGTAAATATTGAGTGATCATAAACAAGCACAAAACCTCTTTTTCCATATACCTAAAATATTCTCATGTTTACAATGTTCACTATATTTTATTATAATCTAGAGGACATTATCATGAGAAGAGTTTGTGCATCTTCACCTTCAAGTCCTCTTCTTAATACAACTTTGGGTTTTTGGAACATATGTCCTCTTAAATTCCATGAATAGGAATAGACCCTTAATCAAGATAACATAAACATATGATACATTTATAAATATTATTGTTGATTATTGAAATAACCATCAAGTTTATACCCTAACCCTAGGGATAAGACTCTCTTCCTAATTTCAAGGAGATACAAGTAATCAATCAAATATAGACATACTGCATATAGTATAAATACTTTCCATTCATACAATCTCCCATATATAGGATACTTACACATCTATTAAATTATAACAAATATGATATGTTTCTACAACATAATAAACAACCACGAAATATGCAAGAATGTACAAGCATCTCAAAACACCATTCCTTTCCAACATAGTATACACAACTATTTATTCTTTCCAACATAAATAACAAGGGTATAAAAAATAGCATGCCTATATAAAAGCTCCAGTTGATTAAATTCCTTCCTAGATCCAATCCTCAAGCTTGCTTGATACCTCCTTCAAGATCAACTTGATTTCCCTCTTCTAACTTCTCACTAACTCTCATAATAATCACAAATACAAAATAGAAAAATAACTCTGAAGTCACGAAATCAAAAATCACAAAAAAATAACATCAAGATAATTAGAATGTTAAGTGTAGAAATTAGTAGAATGAGGACCTCTATTTATACTAATTTGTGAGCAAGCGAAGGCTACAAAAAAGTTAGTATTTCTACCACCATTCTAACCTCATGCAATGACTCATAGAGTTAACTCACAAGTTTGCAACACGTCACAGTCCTCACCATTTAAATGTCTGAGTTGACTTGATATATGGGACAACAAGCTTAAAACAAGTTTCATAATTTGAATTCCTTCACAAAATTTTTCCAAGTTTTCACTTGATTGAGTCTAAATATGGGTATGTGCAGGATCATCATGGAAAAAACAGGTCCTTAAGTGGCAAAAAATTTAGAAAAATCAGCGTTAGGCAACTTGACATAAAAATTTGAATAAGTTATCTATATTATTTCAAAAATATGTAAGAATAGAATTTTTAGCAAATTGAATGTAGTTTCTAAACTACTAGGTTTTTAATTTATTTATTTGAAAATTTGAAATTTCAATGCAGTAGTACTTAAATTTCAGGGAAAAAATAAGAAGTAGGTATCTGTCTGACCACCCTAACCACAATAAAATGATAATATTTTTTTATAAGATTTTATACATAAGTAGAGGACTCATGTACAAATGTGATACATATATTTTTGTAATTTTTTTCTAAGTAAATAATTAATTATGAATTTTTAATTACAACTTTTTAAAAATATAAAAACTCATATGTATGACCACCTTAACTTGGTCAAAACTTCATGAAATTCAATTTTTGTTTTTTTAATCCTAGAGTATACGAAGCATAGAATTTGATGCATGTTCTGGATTCAAAAAATGTGATACTTTTTGAAAGCTATAGATGTTTTTCAATTATCCTATCAATCAACACTTTAGTTGTAATTCAAATAGAAAATAAATAATAATTATTTATTAAATTCAAAGTAAAGCATAATTTATATTGGTGGAAAGCTGAGAATATCCTTTAAAAACTCTTTTCATTTCTTCAATTTTGGGTTTAAGAAAAGTCATCAACCACATACCCTACAAATACCCATCATATTGCCACTTTTTGGCCCATCATGATCCTGCACATACCCATACTATTTATAGTCTTATGTGCATTTCAAAGACTTCTTTTACATTTCAAATGCTTGTAATATGGTGCCACATATTACCCATGTTCCCAACACTTTAGTCAAACTATTGAAGACCAAGTCATATTCTCGTGGCTTTATAAGTATTTGACTTAATCTTCCACATAATATGTGTTGGACTTAACTATTTATGTGTTTCTCACAACCTTTGGTGAATACTCACAGAGGAAGCATATAAGTCTCCTTTAATATGTCAAACTCTAATATACTATGCATTGGTTATTAATACAGCCAACAACTTAGCACATACCTCTTATTATTTTCCTATCATCTAAATCATATTATGCACTACATTTGATTGCTTCATAGCACAAAATTAAGAGTCTTTATTTTCTTTATTCAAAGTTTTTTTTGTGCTAGTTTAAACTCTTGGTTTATTCCTACATATGTGCTATATATACTGTACTTTTCAAAACATATAAATTGCACTATAATGCACTTTAGATAATGCAAAGCACTATCATTTTCTTTGCAAGAAAAGCAATATAGCATGTGCTATTTATTGAGATAATACAAATCTATGCGTACTTGGTTAAAGATAGAAACTATAAAAGTTTTAGCCATGTTTTAATTAGTCTTATATATTCAATGGTTGTACATCATATATATGCACATATATCATTTATAAAGTATTATATATTAACATATATATGTTATAATTTTTATTCATTATAATATATATATATATATATTAACACTATTAATTAACATTCACAATGCTACTAACCATTATTATATATATATATATCTTTGTTTATATAATGATATATATTAAATAATATTTTGTCAATTTAAAACATATATATTCCAAAAGTATAACGTATATTAATATATACATATGTATGTATCATCAAATGCTTGCATATATTAGTCA
Organism: Sequoia sempervirens; assembly: GCA_007258455.2. NCBI lineage: Eukaryota > Viridiplantae > Streptophyta > Pinopsida > Cupressales > Cupressaceae > Sequoia > Sequoia sempervirens. The sequence goes on along the minus strand of VDFB02281492.1, from coordinate 103,336,644 downwards.
CACATATATATATATATATCATCTTCATCAATGAGTGGATACACAAAATGTGTATGCATATACATATGTCATAAATGTGCAACTCATATCCCTATGCTTATCATGTAATCATATGCATGAGTTACCTTTCATACATATGTACATATCTACATTTGATGTATATACTTATTGACATAGATATAAATAAGAACATACCGAGGACTTAATCAAATCTTCCCAATCAAGGAAATTCAAAAGCTAGAACCACATACCAGAAAAAAACATACTCAAACCTTGACAGGAGGTTACTTACTATTTCACAACTATCTTGAATCGACTAGACCAAACTAGATGTGAGTTTGTGTATGCTCAGTTAGGCTTATTAAGGGCTACCAGACCAAGCTCCTCGCCTTAGTGACACTTCCCCTCTCTTCTAGAGGTTTGAACCTGTTCTCGCATTCAATTTAGTACATCACATTGGTAGTTATTCATTCACATAAAATCCATTAGCATCATAAATTATTTGCATCGTCAAAGCATTAAAGAATTCATATCAGAATTCATATTGATTCATCATATTTTCCATCAATATAAAAAATAATCATTCCTTCAAAATCAATAACATCATAATGCATATTCAGTATTTCATTCACATTTTGAACATATTAAAGCTCTGATAAACATTTATCATCATATTTACTTACAAGGTAAAAGTAACTTGGTAAATAAGAGATGGGGTATGACAACACATGCATCATTTTGTATCACATCCAATTTGTTGATGATAGTGACAAAAGAAATTCGGGTTATGGTTTGGATGTAAAGGCTTGGTTGTATTGATAGGTCTAACTAGAGGTAACGTGATTAAGTTCTTACTCAAGAGTTGCAACATAATCGAATGAAGGGGATCAAGGAGCGGGGTGAATTTCCTACCCCTATCGCTAAATTGGTATGGGTCTATTTTTATGGCAGAAACTTGAGGCTCAACATGGAGGGTTGTTTGAGGTGGATTTATTTTGATAAAACCCTTGTTTTTCTTCTTAAATTTAAAATTGTTGTGAGGTACGACTTCATATTTTCATCATGATTAGAGGAATTTTTCTCTTTATGTTGACTAGCCAAATTTTGATAATCATGGAGAGACACACATAAATGTGTAAAGGATGGGAATTTCATCATTCCAATCCTATATCTTATGTCCTTTTGTAAATTTTCAATGAACATTCTTTAAAAATCCACATTGGGGAGGTTAATATTTATTTATGAGTAAAGTAATTAAGAACATTCTATAAAATCTATGACTTTTTATCCTTGTTGCTTACACATCATTAAGTTAGGTCTAGATCCATCTTAGGACCAATTTGAACTTGGAAATTATTAACAAAGGAACAAAAAAGTTCATTGAATGAGCAGATTAAAGTATTTAGTAATAATAAAACTATTTCAAGGTTGTGTCTTTCAAGGACCAAGGAAAGAGTTTATCCAAGAGCTTATCTTCAAAACTGAAGTCAATACATAAAGTTTTATATGATGATATATGGTGACTATAGTATCCTTTACCACCATATTTCTCAAAGTGAGGTATCTCTATACCTTGTGACACTTGTTTTTTCAATATCTCTAATGAAAATGGGTTTCTTTTGACATATTGTGAATTTTTTCCATTTTTGTTTTGGTTGAATGTTGCTATTTGTTGTTGAAGGTATGTGACATTTTACAAAAGTTGGTTTATGACAGAATCGTTGGTTGTGTTTTGGGATGGAGGTGAATATGGTGGAGGTGTATATGTGTTAGGTGGACAACTATATTGCAGGTTTGTGAGAGGTGATGGATTTGGAGATATTATTTTTGAGCTCACAAAACTAAAAGGATTCCTATTAATGGAAATTCCCAAGGTTGGAGCTACACCATTTTTTGGTTGCATCATTGTGGTAACATTTGAAATTGTATATGTAAGACTAGAGGTTATAGTTGTAGGGGGGAATTTTATTTCCTCCTTAGCTTTGAGTATATCACAAATATTGAGCATAATTAGCCATTTGTGGAACACGATCATCAATAATATGTGTTAGGATATGCACAAATTATAATCCTTGGTCATTATGAAGAATTCTCATCATGTTGTTTATGATAGGAACCATTGTACCAGTGATATATTCCATGCTCACAAAGTATTGAAGTTTTTCTTAGGATTTGTCCATTTTTTTTAGTTTCTCTTGGGGAACATGGGAAATCATGGTTTCAACATCAGTAACTGTGGTTGACGGTAATGTGGTCATGGGAAATATGACATTAGGGGTGGAGTCTAACATGGGTTGGCTATTGTCAACATATTATGTGAAATATTTGGAAAAACTAAGATCCACAATGGATGTACCAACAACATGGGATTCCATGAGTCTCAAACTACATCTCAATAAAGTATTGGTATTAGGGCACCAAGTTGTGAAAATTATACAAGTTTCACAATACCAAAAGTGCACCCAAGATGAACACCAATAGACTAAATAAAGACAACAAACATCTTGAAATAGGAAGCAAAAAATAGACACAAATAAAAAAATAGTAACAAAGGTCTCATAAAAAGTTTCTTTACCCAAGACAAGTAGGACAAGGTCACCCAGGGGTGATGAGTCTTGTTGAGGGGTTTTGAGAAATGAAATTTTGGTTGTCAACTACATTGAGCTTAAGGATCTTGAATCTACTTACATAGTTAAAATAGTAAATGAATTTCTAGAATTTGCTTAATGTATTCCAATTTGATGTGAAATGTAAGTAGTAAATAATGTTAAATATGCTTGAACAAATTCTTGATGCAATTTTCAAATATGAAATATGGTAATTGGTTGATTGTAAGAGAAAATAGCTAAAAATAATGACTTTTTAATGAAAATTTTGATTTTAAATAATTCACTTTTGTTTACCAAATGAACTAAATGTAAAATTCTTTAGAATATACAAATTTTGAAATTGTAACAAAGATTTGCAAGTACATGGAATTTGAGAAGACAAGGATAGAAATGTGCACAAAGATTTGTAGAAGAATTTATATAAGGACAGGGTCGCCAAGGGGTGAATGAGTCTTTGTAGAAGGTTCTAAAAAATATAAAACTAAGTGTCTAAATTATTGTTTGAGGTTTCTATTCCTAGTTTCAAAGATATTCTATAGTGACTATTTTTTATAATTTTTTTCATAAAATGCAAGTGCAAATGTATGCTAATGTTTAAACAAAAGTGACAATTTTGAGTGTAATTTTGAATGAAATTATGATCTAAATGACTAAAACACAAAATAATGCAAAGTATGATACAAAATGTATACAATATTTTTATATTTGTATGAGTTTTAATGGTGCAAACATGTAATATGCAACCCTAAATGAAGAATACAAAACACAATGATGTAAAACCTAGATCTAGGGTTTGAAAGACTTCCAAGTCAAAAAGCTATGATGTCAAATGTTGGGTTCACCAAAATGAAATGGTGGAAAAGGGGGTCCTAGGTTCTAAATTTGAATATAACTTGGGATTCAAGGGCCCTTTTTCCTAATTTCCTTAGAATACCAACCAAAAATTCAAGAGATTGACTTTCAACCTCAATGGTGAGTCAATCACACCTAGGTTCATGACTCTTTGGGGCCTTAGGATGATTAGAAATGATTTAGAAGTTATTTGAAATGATACAAATAATTGAACTATATGACCTAATATATAAAATATAGATTCTCGAAGATAAACAAATTGTAACAACACTTTGCAGGCAGATCTAGGAGATATAAGAGAGCATGTACCTATCACCAAAAGTTGATTCTAGCATGTGTAGGGGGACTAGGTTTCCCCTAGTAAAATGGGTCTTTGAATAGGCTTCCACAAATAATTTTTACAATCCTTTGGTGCTAGATCTTAGATGTTTTTTTTCCACCTATAATTTTATCGGAATGCCAAAAATAAATTCTACAACTTAGTTTATGTAGGTAGACAAGAATGTTGACAAAAAATAGAAAAATGAAAAATTTCTCTTCAAGATCTCTTCAATCCTTCTTCAACCTCTAATCTACACATACACAAAGAGGGAAAATTTATGTGCCATATAGGGGTTTTCCTTAGTCAAACCCCATGAGTAGTGTTCCCACTTTCACAATGGAAATGTTAATGACAAAAATATTTATGGAAATGAAGGAAATGATGATTGAATAATTTGCTACAACCCACCACCCTTCAATAGCTTCCTTGAAGGGACACAGACATACACATCACTTCAAGGGAATTTTATCTTTCTTGCTTGATTTTCTTGAATTATTGAATACGCGAAGACCTATAATACTTGTTATCCTTCACAAGAAGATGTGAACTCACATAAGCTTTGACATGATGTTAGGATCTTGATTGCTCCTATAAATTATTGATAATGCTTCTCTTGAATGCTCAATTAATCTCTTGAAAATAATTCTTTATCATAAGTTCTCCAAATTATTGCTTCTTCCTAGCTAGATTTGAAATGATTAAAAGACTGTATTTATAAGTGTTTATCCAATTTCTCAAAAATTAGATTCCAAAAGTTGACACTGACAATTTGAATTTTGATGATTATAATTCTACCAAAAACATATTTTAATTTGGGTCATGGCTCATAAAGGGGACCCATTCACCCATGGGATAATGGGTCCTAGACCAGATTTTTAGGACACACATAATCTAGGGAAATTTAATTATTAAATGATTTTATTTAATGTTGGTTCCCCTTTTAGAAAATAGTAAGAATAAGGCTTTGGAATGCATAAATTTTCAAATTAGAATCTTAATTAAGTGAAATAAATTAAGGGAACCAAACATAGTGTGAAATTGTAAAGGTATACAATTTTTTACACTACATATTCATTGGTTATTATGTAGATCATAAAAAATATATAATCCTACTAGTCATAGATTTTTTTCTAGTAGAGATGTAATATTTCATGAATTTGTAGATGAATTTCAAGAAGAAGAGAAGGGAGAAATTACTAGTTCAAGGAAACTACTTAAAGAAGGGAGTGAGAAAAGTTCAAATATTGTAGTTCAACAAACTCATGATCAAAGAGAGCATGAAATAAGGTAAGTTGAAGCTACCCCATCTAGTAATGAAGTATTAAGAAGGTCAACAAGGAAACTCAAGCCACCAATCAGGTATAATGACTATGCTCTTATTGCTCAAGTAATGAGTATAGATGAACCTTATAATTATGAAGAAGTTAAGGATCATAAAGAATGGATGAATCCAATGCAAGAAGAATATGATTCAATTATGGATAATGGAACTTGGTAATTAACTAAATTACCTACAAATAAAATTCCTATAGGCTTTAGATGGTTGTTCAAAACTAATTTTAAATTTGTTGGTACTATTGATAAATTCAAAGATAGATTATAACTTTGAAAAAGTATATTCACAAAAAGGAATAGGTTATGAGGATAAATTTGTACCTATTGCTGAAATGGATACTATTACAATCATGATTGCACTTCCTACTAAGTTTAATTGGGAGTTACATCATATGGATGTTAAGTAAACATTTTGAATGGTGATTTAAAAGAAGAAATATATCTTGTTCAACCCAAAGGATTTGTAAATAAGGGAAATGAACAATTGGTATGTAGGTTAAAGAGAGAATTATATGGTCTCAAATAGGCACCAAGGTCATGGTATGAGAAAATTGATAAGTTCTTCTTTCAACAAGGGTATGTCAAGAGTAAAAATGATCCAAAATTTTTACATAAAGAAAGATGAATATTGGAATGTTGTTTTGATTTATTTATATGTGGATGACTTAATCATAATAGGAAGTGCTATAGAGTTGATTGATGAAATCAAAATAGAATTATCATATGCATTTGAAATGAAAGACCTTGGTAAAGTACATTATTGTTTATAAATTGAAGTATGGAGACAAGATGGTAAGACTTTGATTACTTAAAGAAAGCATGCAAATAAATTGAATCAAGGTTTATGCAAGATCGAAAATTAGTGTCTACTCCATTAGATCAAAATGTTAAGTTTTCTAGTGATAATGATGCTATAGAAGTCAATGGAAATTTTTATAGATAGATGGTGGGAAGTTTGAACTACTTGACCACTACAAGGCCTGAAATTGCATATTCAGTCAACATACTTAGCTAATTCATGGCTAAGCCTCTTGAAACACATTCAAAAGAAACAAAGAGAGTCATGTGATACCTATAGGGTACCATAGATTTTGGAATTGAATATACTAACCATTTGAATGTTGAGTTGACAAGTTATTCAGATTCTTATTGGGTAGGTGATCTAGATGATCATAAATCAACAACTGGTTATACATTCAACATATTATTAGGTGTTTTTTCATGGAGGAGCAAGAAGCAACTAACTATTTATTTATTATCTATTGAAACTAAGTACAAAGCATTGTGTAGTGTTACCTGTGAAGCTATTTGGCTAAAGTGGTTTCTTGAAGATATGGGATAAAATAAAGAAGGTCCAACTCCAATCAAGTGTGACAATAAAAGTGCAATCAAGTTGTAAACAAATCTAGTTTATCATACAATATCAAAGAATATTGAAACACAACATCATTTTGTAAGAGAGAAGATCTGGTCTCAAGAGATAGAGCTGCAATATTATAACACAAATGAGAATATGAATGATGTATTCACTAAGCCATTGGGAAAAATAAAGTTTGTAATATGTAGAGATATGTTAGGAGTGCATCATAATTAAGTTATTCTTTAAGATATAGTGTTATAATAAATCACATTTGAATTATGCACGTAATTAGAGTTTCAATAGGAGTCTATAAGGAACTATTTGATCTATCCATAGTTTATCTTTCCTCACTTTAGTTACATAGTTATTTGGAAATAATCATCTGTTAGCTATCAATAAATTACACTTAGTTGTCAAACTAGTTGGCTTGTTTGTAAGAAATGATTGAATTATTATGTATCTGTAGTGTAGAAAATTGTACCCCTTTCTAGGAGAAAGTAGAATTTCACACTTATTTGGACCTATTTTGGTGACCTACTCATTAATGCAATTTAAAATCCCATTAATAGGCCCACAAAACCCCTTTATCATGCATCCTAGGGCCTATTTAACTTAATTTTATTTAATTCCCGATACCACAACCTAAATAGAACAAATGTTGGGGATTCAATTAATGCCCCGACATTCTATGGGTCTTGATGATTTAGGTTAGGACACATTCGCCATAGGGTGAATTGGTCCTCATTAAGAGCCATAAACTTAGCTTTTGATATGTTTTGGGTACAATTTTAAGGTTTCAAATTCAAATTTCACATGTTAGCTTTGAGGATCTGATAATTTGGAGATTAGTAAGGAAGCCTATAAATCTAAGTTTTACATTCATTTTACACTAGAGAAGTAGTCAAGACAAGAGAAATAAAAGAGTTTTACATGAGATTGAGCATTCGAGAGAAAAGAGTAAGAAAAACAAAGACTTCGAATGGCATTCTATTGTTATTTTTGTAGGTCTTCAAGTTCATTTTGTCATGAAAGATCAAGCATTATTGAAGAATTGATGATAGATGCCTATGGAGAATCATGATTGATTTTAAGTTTTAGGAGAAGACTTTTGAGATTCAGCCTAAGCTAATGGATTGATTTCTAATTGATTTGATCTTCATTCATCATTCTATTTTCAGCCTAAAGAGAGGTATATTCAGATTTGTGACTTAGTAAGGGGATTTGAGGTCTCCTAAAGTAGGTCTTATTCATGTTCCTGTTAATTTAGGATCCTATTCTAACACACTTGAGTAGGGTTTATTGGATTTATTTGAAATCTCAATCTTAGACACACTTAATATTAGGATTGTACACACATTTCATGTTTCATATTTCTATTTATCATCAAGGTTTAATTACCAAACTTGGGGTTTGGTCAAGGCAAACCCCCATCTGCCAACAAATAAACACTTTTTTTGTGTATTTTTGATAGATCTAGATCTGGGAGTGGGAATATCAAGTTATAGGAACAAATTAAAAGTATTAGGCTTCAATCTTAGTTTCAGAGTTTTTCAAAAAAGTCTTGGAGGACCCATTCGCCATAGGGAAAATGAGTCCCTGTTATGGTTATAAAAGCAACAACTTTTGACAGTTGCACAACATTTATTAAATTTAGATTCTCTAAAAAATATGTTGGTTCCTTTTGTTTTATGTTAAAACTCATAAATTCACTTTGCAGATCTCAATTTGGAGTTATTTGATGATTGTAATCTTTCTCCCCAAAGTGCTATTAGACTCATACCCCTGTACTAGCAAAAAGAGGGAAATTTGCAGATTTAGACCTTGACTTGACTCTCCTTGAGGTTGATTGTAATTTCATTGTGTGGATCTCATTTCTTAATGAATTGAGGAAATACAGGACCCCCTTGTCCCTCTTTGGATCCACTTTTCCATTTTGGGACACCTCCAATTTTTCATCATTTCATTTTGGTGAACCCAACATTGTATAACAAAATGATAAAAATTAGACTCCTTTCAACCCCATATCTTAGTTTTGAAATAATTTGCATTAGGTTTGCATTAGTTTCATTGCTTTTAGGTTTATTTGATCTTGCATTAGTGAATATTGCATTTAAGGTTAAATTTGCATGTCTAATCTTAAAATCACTAAAAAATTATAAAAAATGCATTAGATTTGAGTTTATTTTGCATAATATTAACATTGACATCATCATTCAATCATTTACATTCATATTGCAAATTAAAATTATTCACATTTTTCATCATTAAACATTAGTCAAATTTGCATTTAGAGGCCTAAAATCTGGAAAATCTATTACATAAATTTCTATTACAAATCAGAAACAACAAACACATAGGATCATCTCAAAAGTACAAAACTCAAATTAAAAAAACCCTAATCTGGGACCCATTCTCCCTAGGACGAATGAGTTCCTATATAGACATTTTTAGCAAGATTTCTAAGTGATTTTTGGTCTCTAATCTTCATTTATGTTTCTATTATCAGACCTAAGCATTAATTTCCAAAAATAGTTTTCTTATGCCTTGAAATTGTTGTTTATTTAGTTAGATATTGCAACATTGAGAAAAGCATTTCTTGCATATTTAAATTAAAACTAGTATTATATTTTTGCATTTTTCTTTCATTTCCAACATTATTGCATCATTAGATACATTATTTTACATTTTACAATCATTAGAAAATGGAAATTAAAAACTAAAAACATCAAAAGAAAAAAATAAGACCCTTGGAGAAAGCATGATTATTTGATTATGTCAAATGTCTTTTTCCAAGTTAACATATCCCTCAAGCCCTTTAGTAGTGATGAATTTGATATGTTAGATGAAGCCCTTGAGGATTTAATCTAGCAAAGGTCGATCCACTAAAGCTTGTCATGACAAAATGAAAGATAGATACATTAATGCAATCACACCTCAACTTATCATTTACCCTCCCTCACAACAACCTCAAGTTCAAAATGAACCCATGCTCATCCTAGAACCACCTAAAAATAATCCTTTACTTGACACTGTTTCACAAAAAATGGGTTACAATACTGTTGCTCACACCTACAATACAAGGAATAATAGGAAACAATAAACCACTCCTATTTTATTACCTTTGCCTCAACCTGTCTTGCCTAGTGCACCTCGTTTACCTTTGCATAGTGAAAAGGAGTATGATCTTTTTGAAGAACTTAAGAATACATCTACTAAGATATCCCTATGGTATCTTATTCAAGATTCACAAAATCATCATAGTATGCTTTAAAAAACCTTAAAAAAAGTTATGGTTCCTCCTAATACAAATTCAAATGATGTGGAAGTACTAGTTCAAGGAATGAATGTAGTTAATTTAGATATTTTTTTAACCAAAGAGAGTTGCAATCCTTGGAAGTTCAAAAATTACATGAAGCATTCATGATAGTATCCCTTGTTAGTAAAATTGGGATAAAGAGAACCCTTATGGACAATGGTTTGGGCCTTAATGTGTGTAGTGTGAGCCTTTTGGATAAGATTGATATGGATAAGAGTAACATTTTCCTTGATTCTTTTTCCATCCATGGGTATAATAACATAGGAAAGAAACCACTTGGAGTCATTACATTACCTATTGAATTTGGGAAGGTAACATTACAAACTCCATTCCATGTTATGCCTCATGATCTTTCTTACAATATCCTCTTGGGGAGACCATGGATTCATGAAATGAATGTTGTGCCTTAAACCCTTCACCGTGTAATGAAGTATGTCTATAACAACAAAGTTTACCTAGTCAAGGTTGACCCTAAACTTGAAAGTTGTTTGCACGTCGACAAAGATAAACAAAGTCTTGTGAATACATTGATACCAGCCACAAAAGTAGAAATCATGAAGGGAGAAGAACAAGGGAAGAACATTGATGAAGTAACTAAATTATTAGAAGATGATTGGGGTTCCTTATATTTCACACCAACATTCATGGGAGAATACAAAATTACAATGAAATAAAATGAAAAACACAAAGAGCCAATGGTAGTGTCAAAAAATAAATTGAAACAAACCTCACAAGAATCTACTTCATCCACTCTAGAAGAAGACATAAGTTTGTTGGAAGAACACAAACACACAACTGAGAGCGGGGGGTGAATCAGTTGCAACAGAAACTCAAACTTTTCTAACTTAACTTAACTTAATCTCAGATCTAATGAATAAGCAATTAACCACAAATAATTAACACATCAAAGAGACAGATAACACCAAGAATTTTACGTGGAAACCCTATTAGAGGAAAAACCACAGGGGATGTTATTCCACAATATTATACCTTGTTAAAAGTATAATGAGAAATAAAAAGGGGAATGCACATGCATTCAGGCACACTGCCTAAAGCTCACTACTCAAACAAAAAAGAAGACTCATTGTCCAACAATATAGGAATATGGATTACATCCACAGAGTATGAACTAAAATAATAGCTTCTACACAAGCCTGATTATAGATCCAATTAAGCACAAAAAACCTTCTTCACTCTTCTCTCAATCTTCTTCACACTTTGCTCTGCTATCAAATGATTAGAACACTATTTTCACATCTACTCTTTCTCTAGCATACATTCACTCTTATTCACACACTAAAATTTCTTAAACAATCGCTCTTATATATCCGCTACATGGGATTTCATCACAACTTAGTCATCCAAGAAAATAAAACATATTTGCAATGTCAGCCCAAATTTACAAATAAATTTTTGAATGTGAATCCACCAAGGTCGGCCACAACATAGTGGAGACCCAAATTAATATCTCCAACAAAAAAATACTTTATTTAAATTCACCATGAAGATCCACAACATGCTATTACCAACATGTCGGCCAAGGACATGAAAAACTGAACATGCACAAGAAAAGATCTTCAACCACAATCTCTCTGAATAATGTGGACATACCACAAAGATAGAGAATGATCTAGAGACATCTGAGAACACCAAGAAACAATAGAGAAGCATCTGCAACAACTGATATTATAAGAATTACAAAAACCTCATTTAGAAACACTAACAGAGACCATAGAAACATTGTCAAACCACAACACAATCAAAACTTCACGCATACCTCTAAAAATTACAGTAGATGACTTAGAAAAACTCAACAATAAACCCTTTAATCCACACTAACTAATCTTCAACATAAATAACAAAATGCATTCTTGACCTGCATAGTTCCACTGGGAACCTAGAACACTTCCTTTTACAATTTTCTCAATATCCTTGACATATATAGCCTTTAATACACCAGATGCTAATAGTGTTGACATCAATGACAACCACATATCAGAAACCATATCCACAACATCCAACAATCTCCCCGTTTGGAATTGATGGCAACACATGATGTCAAAAATACCATCAATCCAACACACTGACTCTTCTTCTCAACCACACTTCTCCCCATAAGGCTCTTCTCCTTAGAAATATTTTCACATTGTAGTTCTCCCCCTTTGACATTAATGGAAAAGGTAACCATTACCCTTCCAAATACACACTCTAAGCCACGTATCTACAAATCTAACTAATCCCCCTGAGTAGCAACCACAAAAACATCAATCCAGATCATAATATAGCAATGTAGCTCATAGATTGATGCAAAAAAGTGCATTTTTAGGTTCTTATATGGAGGGGTGATCACCCCTAGCATTCCTCTAAGATACTTAAAAGTATCCTTTGGCAATGGCTTAGTAAATATATCTACAATTTGTTCTTTGGTAGGAATATATTCCAATTTGACTTCTTTCTCATTCACTTTCTCCCTCAAGAAATGAAACTTGATTGATATATGTTTGGTATTGGAATGCAGTACCAAATTCTTTGAAATATTTATTGCACTTGAATTGTCACATTATATGGCAATGGTTTCTTCATATACCACCTTGATATCTTTCAACAGTTGCTTCATCCATATCACTTGAGTATAGTTATTTGTAGTAGCAATGTATTCTGCTTCAACATCAGATAGAGAAATGGAATTATGTTTTTTTCTTAACCAAGACACCAACTTCTTCCCTAGGAAGAAAGCACCACCACTAGTACTTTTCATGTCATCTAAATCTCCAACCCAATTCGCATCAGTATATGCACTCAAAGTGATATCATCATCCTTTGGTTACCAAAGTCCAAAGTCAATTGCTCCTTTCAAATATCTGAAGATTCTCTTAACAACAGTCACATGTGATTCTTTTGGATCAGCTTGAAATCTAGCAATCATACATACAACATTCATAATTTCTAGTCTATTCTGAGTTAAATAGAGCAATCCACCAATCATTGACCCGTATCTATTTTGATTCACCTTAGGAGAAAAATCATTCAATTTCAAATTACAACCGGTTACCATGGGAGTACCAATAGGTTTTGAATCATCCATTCCAAACTTCTTGAGCAGTTCTCTCACATATTTGAACTAAGATATGAAAATTTCCTTGTCTAGTTGAGTAACTTGCAATCCTAGAAATAACTTCATCTCATCAACAAACTTCATACATAGATTTTCATCTCCTCCAAAAATGATGTCATAAAAAAATAAATCTATAATTAACTCCTTTTCATGATCTAATTTGAAGTATAAGTTGCTATCAATAGTACCTTTAGTGAATAAAAGATTCAATAAATATTTGTCTAATCTAGTGTACCAGGCTCTGGGGGCTTGCTTAAGTCTATACAAAGCTTTCTTTAATTGACAAACCATATATTCCTTGTCAATTAGCTGAAATCCATCTAGTTGTTCAATGTATACTTCTTCTTCTAATTCTCCATTCAAAAATGTTGACTTCACATCCATCTAATAGACTTTGTAATCCTTGTATGCAACATAAGCAAGAAATAATCTAACAGCTTCAATTCTAGCAATAGGAGCAAAGGTTTCTTCAAAATCAATACCTTCCATTTGAGAATACCCTTTACATACCAGTCTTGCTTTATTCCATACCACTTCACCTTGTTCATTCAACTTGTTCCTAAACACCCATTTAGTACCAATCAAATATTTGTCTTGAGGCTTGAGAACCAGTAGCCATGTGTCATTCTTTTCTATTTGTGTCAGCTCTTCCTTCATAGCTTCCAACTAGTGTTCATCTTGACAAGCTTCAGTGACATTTTTAGGTTCAATCTTGGAAATCAGACAATATTCTTCTATAATATTTCTTCTAGTCTGCACTCCTTTATTCTTATCTCCTATGATTTTATTTTCAGAATGATTTATCCTTACATACCTTGGAGTTTTGAGACATTCTTGACCTTCTGATTCTTCTAATTTCTCTTCTACACTTGCACTTGTCTACGCTTCCTGATTGACTTGATTTACCAAAACAAATTGAGGTTGCTTAACCGAAACATATGGAATAATCTAAAGTAGATTATGTGTTTGAGAATTATTCCCTTTGCAAGTATTATCTTCATCAGAATCATAACCGTAATATCTAGATGATTTGACAGAGTCCTCATCAACCTTGACATTTTCACTTTCAACCATCTTTCTTAGTCTTTTTTTATAACATCGGTATGCCTTGCTTTTAGTGGAGTAACCTAGGAAAATCCCTTCATTGCTTCTTGCATCAAACTTACCTATATCATCATCTCTCTTGATATAACACCTACTTCCAAAGATCTTGAAATATTTAATAGTAGGCTTGTAACCAAACCATAACTCAAAAGGGGTCTTACTAGAGTTACCATTAACATTTACCCAGTTCAAAGTATACATAGTAGTGCTTACCACTTCAATCGAGTACATCTGAGATACATTTCCTTCCATCATCATTGTTCTGGAAACATCCAAAATTGTTCTATTCTTTCTCTTTGCAACTCCATTCTGTTCAGGGGTTTGAGGAGCAGATAATTGTCTCTTAATTCCATGCTCTTCACAAAAGGAGTTGAACTCCCTGGAGGTGAACTCACCACCTCTATCAAATCTTAGGCACTTGATTTTTAGACCTTTCTCATTCTTTTCCATAGCCTTAAAAATTTTGAACTTTTCAAATGCTTCACATTTTTCTCTTAAGAAGGAAACCCATATCATTCTAGAGTAATCATTAATAATCAACATAAAGTACCTTTCTCCATGAATACTTTTGACTCTAGAGGGATCACAAAGGTCAATATTTAGCAGCTCCAACAAATTATTTGATCCAGAAAGAGGCTCTAGTTTGTTTACCCATCTGGCATTCCTTGCAGATTGTGTTAGCAAGCTTTACTAACTTAGGTAGATCTCTTACTGCTTGAGTAGAACTTATCTTGATAATGTTGTCAAAATTTACATGACACAATATCCTATGCCATAACCATATTTCATCTACTTAAGCAATTAAACAACTCCCACTAGCAGTAGTCAAGTGAAAGATATTTCCTTTTGTCTATTTACCAGTAGCAATCATATTCCTGGAACTTCCCCACATCTCACATCTTCCATTTTTGAATTGAAGATCATAGAACTTATGTTCCATATGTCCAACACTCAACATGTTGTGCTTCAAGCCTTCAACATACAAAAAATCATCAGTGTTATCCTTACCAAGAAGGAAAATAGATCCTCTGCCACAAATCACACCAACATTGTTATCTCCAAATCTTACAACCCCGTCATCATACTTCTCTAGACTCACAAATTTTCTTTTATCACTTATCATATAATGTGAGCATCCACTATCAATGACCCACTCATCTTTTTCTTCAACTCGGGCTACAAGATCCTTTTCATCTTTAGCAGATTCAATGGTCACAAGATTATCTTCAATGGTAGCAATGAAAACCCATTCATCTTCATTTCCATTATCTTTATCAGACTCATCATCAATCACCACTTCTTCAACAAAGTAACATATCTTTTGGAATATAGAATTCTTAGGCTTAGATCTAGGAACTCTATTAGTCACCTTGATGTAAAATGACCTATTTTACTGCAATAGAAACATTTAATAGGCAATACATCTTCATACTTACCTTTTCCTCTTCCTTCTTGTTTTTCAATCAGCACTTCCAATTCTTCTACCTCTCTTTCTTTATCTTCAAGTTGTTTCAGTTCTTCATCATACTTGTATACTTTTCTGGAACACTCTCCCAGACCATATCTTTTCTTGCTACTTCTGGATACTGTAGCCTTGAATGATGATTCAGTCTTTGGTGCAAATTCACCAAATTCACTTATTTCAAAAGCAACAAGCTTGCCAACTGGCGTGTCTCTTGATATCTTTGTTACTGATCTAATTTCTTCAATAGCATGAGATTTCACTTTGTAGGATGGAGGCAAGGATCTGAGTATCTTAGCCACAATTTCATCTTCATCCACAAAACCACTGGAACATCTAATACCCATCACTATCTCATCTACTGTCTACATAAAATATGTGATATTTTCATCTTCGCCCATCCTTAAATTCTCATACTTGCCTTTCAAGCTTTGCAGCTTAGCCATATTCACCTAAGCATCTCCTTCATACAAATTTTCCAGCTTCGTCCAAATCTCATGAGTTGTTTTCAACCCTATCACATTAGCCATCTTTGAATATGTTAGAGCACTCACCAAAGCTTCAATAGCCCTAATATTATTTTTAGCATCTTTGATCTCATCAGCAGTGGAGGGACCATTCTGAGGAATAACATATGAATATTTTGTAATCTTCTAAAAAGCTTCACCAATAATCTTATATGACATTGCATCCTAACTTTCCATAGCGAGTAGTTAGTGCCATCAAATATTAGACTATCCTTCTTGAATGTTGCCATCCCAGATCACCTCAAGATTTTAGACTTCTTTAGAGGAACCTACTCTGATACCAATTGTTGGAAAAATAAGGACACACAACTGAGAGGAGGGGGTGAATCAGTTGTGACAAAAACTCAAACTTTTCTCACTTAACTTAACTTAATCTCATATTTGATGAAAAGCAATTAACCACAAATAATTAACACATCAGAGAAACAGATAACACCAAGATTTTTACGTGGAAACCTTGTTAGGGGAAAAAACATGGTGGATGTCAGTCCACAAGATTATACCCTATTAAAATTATAATGAGAAATAAAAAGGGGAATGGGCATGCATTTAGGCACACTGCCTAGAGCTCACTACTCAAATACAAAAGAGGACTCACTGTCCAATAATACAGGAATATGGATTAGATCCACGGAGTATGAACTGAAAGAATAACTTCTACACAAGCTTGATTACAGTTCCAATTAAGCACAAAAAACCTTCTTCACTCTTCTCTCAAGGTATGTGCAAGATCATCATGGAAAAAATAGGCCCTTAAGAGGCAAAAAAAAAAAGAAAAATCACAGTTAGGCAACTTGACATAAAAAATTGAATAAGTTATCTATATCATTTCAAAAATATGTAAGAATATATTTTGTAGCAAATTGAATATAGTTTATAAACTACTAGGTTTATTTTATTTATTTTTAAATCTATTTGGTGAAAATTTGAAATTTCAGTGCAATAGTACTTAAATTTCAGGGAAAAAATAAGTAGGTGTCTATCTGACCACCATAACCACAATAAAGTGATAATATTTTATATAAGATTTTAGATATAATTAGAGGACTCATGTCCCAATGTGATGCATACTTTTTTGTATTTTTTTTCCAAGTAAATAATTAATTATTATTTATTTATTTCAACTTTTAAAAAATATAAAAACTTGCACGCCTAACCACCTTAACTTGGTGAAAACTTAATGAAATTCATTTTTTTTTTAATCCTATAGTATGCGAAGCATAGAATGTGATGCATGTTTCAGATTCAAAAAATGTGATACCGTTTGAAAGCTATAGATTTTATTCAATCAGCCTATCAATAAGGACTTTAGTCGTAATTCAAATAGAAAATGAATAATGATTATTTATTAAATTCAAAGTAAAAAATAATTTATATTGGTGGAAAGCTGAGAATCTCCTTTAAAAACCCTTTTCGTTTCATTAATTTTGGATTAAAATAATGTCGTCAGCCACATACCCTACAAATACCCATCATATCACCACTTTTTGGCCCATCATGATCCTACACATACCCCTCAATCTTCTTCACACTTCGCTCTGCTATTGAGTGATTAGAACACTATTCGCACATCTACACTTTCTCTTACATACATTCACTCTTATGCACACACTAAATTTGCTTAAAAAAATGCTCTTATATATCTGCTACATGGGATTTTATAACAACTTGGTCGGCCAGGAAAATAAAACATATTTGCAATGTCGACCCAAATTTACGAATAAATTTTCAATGCGAATCCACCAAGTTTGGCCACAACATAGTGGAGACCCAAATTAATATCTCCAACACAAAAATACTTTAATTAAATTCACCATGAAGATCCACAACATGCTATTACCAACATGTCGACCAGGGACATGAAAAACCGAACATGCACAAGAAAAGATCTTCAACCACAATCTCTATGAATAATGCAATTGTACCACAAATATAGAGAATGATCAAGAGACATTTGATAACACCAAGAAACAAT
Organism: Sequoia sempervirens; assembly: GCA_007258455.2. Taxonomy (NCBI): domain Eukaryota; kingdom Viridiplantae; phylum Streptophyta; class Pinopsida; order Cupressales; family Cupressaceae; genus Sequoia; species Sequoia sempervirens. The sequence continues at coordinate 103,318,667 of VDFB02281492.1, read as the reverse complement.
AGAGAAGAATCTAAAACAACTGATATTATCAAAATTACACAAACTTCATTTAGGAACACTGACAAAGACCACAAAAACACTATCAGACCACAACACAATCAAAGCTTCATGTGGACCTCTAAAACTTCAGGTAGATGATCTAGAAACACTCAACAATAAATCCTTTAATCCACACTAGCTACTCTTCAACGTAAACAACAAAACACCTTCTTGACCTGTACAGTTCCATTGGGAACCTAGAACACTTCCTTTTACAAATTTCTCAATATGCTCGACATATACAACCTTTAATACACCAAATTCTAATAGTGTTGAAATCAATGACAACCACATATTAGCAACCATATCCACAACATCCAACAAAGTTATACAATAAACTTTGATGGGGTGGAATATGATAAACCACCGAATCTGAAAGAGATGGAGAAACTTTATGGAAGAGGTTACAAGCTCTTGAAACAACTTGATTATTGTGGAAAAGGATGTAGAAGAAAATAATAAGGCATCTATGTTCCTATAGAACCTAACACACAAGAAACAAAAAGTGGTCTTGGATATTGTCCTTCTAATATAATGAAAGCAATGAAAAGACCTTCACTCAACATCAACACCATCAGGTGTAACTCCCCTAAGAAAGCTCTCACTTTGAAGCATCTTGAATTGATTTGTACAACATGTGAAGAATCATTGGAATACTTTGAAGATGATGAAGCTTTGAAAGAAATGTTAGGATTTTATGACAATTCATTTACTCCCCCTAAGAAAAATTAGGTTACTTGTGCTATGATTATGGCTAAACAAGTGGATGAAGAAAAGGAAGCTAATGAGGTTGACAATGATAAAGATGAATACAATTCCAAAATTTTGAGACCAAATACACTTCCTTTGGGAGATACAATCAATATACCGATGGGTACAACTAATGATGAAAGAGTGATTCAAATAGGAAAGTTCCTTGATGAAGATGAACAAGAAGATCACACAACATTACTATAGAAATTTCATGAACTTTTTTCTTGGACTTGTTTGGACATGTCAGGTATTGATGCTAAGATAGTGACAAACAACATAGTTCTTTAAGGAGATGCTAAACCTATAAGACAAAAGATACGAAAGATGCATCCTAAGATAGCTTTACTGGTTAAGGCTAAGATTGAAAAAATTCATGAAGTTGGTTTTATATGACCTATCGATTATTCTCCTTGGATTTGAAACATTGTTGCAAGCACAAAACCTAATAATCATATTAGGATGTGTATATAATTTCATGATTTTAATAAATAATCCCTTAAGGATGATTTTCCCCTTCCTAATATTGAAAAGATAGTAGATTCGACTACAGGAAATGCTTTGTTTTCATTCATGGATGGATTTTCTCAATACAATCATATATTTATCAATCCTCAAGATCAATACAAGACAAAATTTACTATCACTTAGGGAAAATTTTGTTTGTTGTTTATTCCTTTTGGATTAAAGAACATAGGTGAAACATATCAAAGAGCTATGACATTGATATTTCATGACTACATACACAATATTTTGGAATATTATGTTGATGATATTCTAGCTAAATATTTAACTTAGCAAGACAATACATAAATATTCTTAAAAAATCTTTGAAAGAATGTGAAAATATAACATGAGATTGAATCCAAAAAAGTGTCTTTGGTGTGGATAGTGGAAAACTTTTACATTTTATAGTATATGACAGAGGCATTGAGGTGGACAGAAAGAAAATTGATTCCATCATTAACATGCCACCTCCTAAAGACATTTCTCAATTGTGTACATTACAAGGAAGAATTCAAGACATCTATCATTTTAGCATCCTTAGTAGATCGAGCATTACCCTTTACAAAAATCCTTAAGAAAGAGGTTAAGTTTAAGTGGACTGAGTATTGTAAATAGGCCTTTGAGAGTTTGAAATATTATCTTGCTACTCCACCTGTTTTACAACCCGCTATGCAAGACAAACAACTTATCTTTTATACAACATGAACCCATGCTCTCATAGCATTGTTGGCTCAACAAGATGATAGTAGTAAAGATCATCCCATTTATTACATTGTTTGGTATCTAGTTATCTACCCATCCAATAAACCGTGTATGTGCTACATCGATCTAGTAATTTGGTTTAGAATCAATTTGAGTATAATATCATATAATATGATTTTGATATATTATTCAAGGGTCTTAGATGCAGCCATGGTCAGGGATTCAACAATTTTGGTGGAATAAGTTGAAAATTGTAAATGAAAGATGTTCCACTTATAGGTCTTGGATTGGTGTTCATCTGGTCGACTTAATCAAGTGATATACATTTCATGGATTCTTAAGGCACTTTTTTTTTGGTCCAGGACGACCTAACTTATGCTTGGCATATTTTATTTTAAGCATCAAAGATGGTTTTTTTTTAAGTTGATAATATATTTGAGTTAAGTATTCTTATATCTAATTAGGTTGACCTAATTGATGTATGAAGATGTAACGGTGTATATATGGAACATCCATATGCTATTCAAAGATATAGAAAATGTGGTAGTGCGAAAACATGTGATAGAGTGATATTGTGTGAAGTTACTGATAGTTGTTGATAGTTGCTAGATACTTGCAAACCAGTGCAGGACTTTTGTTTTCCAGAGCTTAATTGTAACTATACTCAGCACACAGAGCTATATTCCTTTAGTTTATATTTTAGCAGTGTGTCCTAGCAGTGTGCTCTATAATACCTTATGACTAGTTATAATATATTGTGAGCTAATCCTCACCATGGTTTTTTCCACTTTGGGTGTTCCACATAAACTCTTGGTGTTATGTGCCATGTGATGTTATGACTCCTTTCATGTTTTTGTTTATAACTTCTATAATATATGTTTTAATTATTGAAAGGCTGGTAGTTAAATGGTTTAGTGTAATATTGATTCACCTCCCTCTGAGTATTCTGGGTGTTCAACAATTGGTATCATAGCTTGGTTCCTTTGGAAAAGTTTAACAACTTAAGGAAGATCGTGAAATTTAAATACATGGCTAACAAAAAATATCTCCTTCCTATGGAAGAGATCTCTGCAACTGAGGAAATCCATGCTACTCTTGAAGATCTAGATAAAAGTGAAGATGAGAAAGAAACTCTAAAAGAAAAATTGAAAGAAGCAAATGAATACATCAAAAAATTAAGAGAGAAAATCAAGAAGTTCAAAGAAAGGCATAGAGAAGTCAGTGATCAGTTGAAGAAAGCTAATGAAGGAATCACTAGACTGAAGGTGCAAGTGGAATAAAAGAAAAGAATTGAGGAATGCGAGAGAGCTAAAATCCAGAGCAAGATTGATGAATGTACAAAGCTTGAACAAGAAGTTGTAACCCTAAGCTTTGACCTGGAGAAAGCAAGAGCCCATGAATAAAAATTCAAAAAAATTACTACAATGCTTGATGAGTTGATTGCATTTCAGAAACTAGCTAAGGATAAAAGTGGTTTGGGACTTGAAGAAGGAAAAAGTTCAAAGGAAAATAAGACTCCTAATAAAGTGAACAATCAGAGGAAGACTCAAAACATTGGAAGGCAGATCAAGAACCAAAGAATCAATACTATAAGGATCCCTATCAGACAACCTAATGCTCAAAAGTACCTATCTTTTAATGGAATTAGTTTTTCATGCAATAAATATGGTCATAGGGTAACAAAATGTAGAAGTAGAATGAATCAAAATTTTGGATTCTTTGGTAGACAATGCTTTTCTTACAATAAGTTTGGACATAGAGCTACAAAATGTAGAAGTCAAATAATGATGAATAGATTTAATACTGGTAGTATGGCTCAATCTTTTCAAGGCTATCGCTATATATGTTATGCTTTTGGACATAAAGATGACTAGTCCAAATCAAGGATTATTTCAAATCAGTTTGGTCAGAGAAATCTTTTGTGCTACACTTGCAACAAACCAAGGCATATCTCAAAATTCTACAAAAGCAAAATTGGGAAGAAACCTAATCTGGAAGAGTAGAACCAACCTGTGAACAAAGTGGATCCTACCAAAGTGAGAAAGGAAATGGAGAAGATTTGGAAGAAAAAATAACCTAAGAATAAGGATGAATCAAATGCATTTGTACCTACATCTAATGGAGATACTTCATCTAAAAAATAAACCTAGTAGTGGCTTTAGGGGGAGTAGTGATACATAAATCTAACAAACCCCTGATATAAGAAGTGTCAAACAATGACATGAGGATATATAATGAAATGAATCATTCTAAAGATATTGAATAATTTTTCGATAGAAAATATACACAAATGGAAAATTGTGGAGCATTTTAAGGTTTATAGTGTATTTTACTTGAAGTGTTTATCACCTTTTGAAGTTGGAATACATTTAATGAAAAAATTAGGGAAGAATCCATAATACATAAAGTGAGAAACTAAGTCAAGCTAAATCACATTTGCACAATTGGGAAGAAAAAAAGTTAGCTAAAGACATTTGAAAGCAATTCAGAGTATTTGGCATCAAACTGTAGTTTGTGATGAAGCTTGAAAAGGTATTTACTATTATCTAAACTTTGTGGGTTTTAGTTGAAGGAACTTCTCATAAGCATATACAAGTAGTTTGAGGAAAATAAATGGCCACTCCCACTATTGTGGAAGTCTCTAAGAGATCTTGACCTAAATTTAGAAGGTATTCTAGGAAAGTCTATGAAATGGACCTAGTGGGTGTGTTCTCACTGATTCCAAGTAGTTTCCTTCCCACTTAAGACACTAGAACATACATTCAAGGAAAGTTATAAGAATTTAATCACCAAGAAATTAGGGATCAATGGACATATTAATTGATAGGAGATAATCACTCTATAAAACATGAATATGAAAACCTAGTGTAGAAGAAGCTGAATGTTTGGAATTGGTTCCCAAAATTTTCAAATGAGATGGATGTTGAATTTTGTTAGGATGGCACTTAGAAGGGTACATGATAATTTTGTGTGGACTATAAACGTAGCTGGGGTAATCACCAAGGAAGTAATCCAAGCTGTAAATAGTCTTTGTGCCACTTGACCCATACTAGTATTAAAATATGTGAAAAATAATGTGGTCATGAAGCTAACTAAAGCCACATATGATGGGAGAGATCTAACTACTAAAATCATCACAAACTGAGCCATAAGATATGTTATTATGGTCAGGAAAAAAAAATACTTTACTAATCAAGGAAATTCTATCTGCTAAAGCAATTCATACTGCATATGAAATGGTAGTGAATGGGAGAGATTATGTTCTATGTGAGCTACTTTGACTGTAATTTATGGAGAATTTGAGCCTGATTAAGCCAAAGAAACACTCCTTCAAGTTTGGTAAATTGGTAGTTTTTCTATTGCTCTACTTTATGAGGGAGTTACTAGGAAGAAAAAAACATTATATGGGAGTGCAATAGGCTGGTTGTACATCAAATATTTGAGCACCTACACAATATTGAGATTTTAGAGCACAAAATAATGCTTTGATTGCATTCCGTGCAATTTTCTAGAATGATATGTATGAAAGAGATATGGTTCCCAGAAGCCTAGTGAAGAAGTATACAAAGAAAATAACTTTTCTTGTAACCACTGATGAATGCATAATAGAAGAAGTTGAACCTAGAACTCTCTAGATAGAACCTCTAGGATATGAGGTTGATGAAAAAATTGTTGAGAGGCTCATTAAAATATTGTTAAGCAATCCTAGAGATCCATCTCAGCCCTAACATAAAACATATGAAGAAAAATCTAGTGAAGTGCACTTAGAAACTTCATCATCCCAAAGAGAAAAAATGACAAGAAAGAATGTTGAGGTATTCTTCAAAGGGAATTCATTCTCTAAGGATTATATCGGTAATGCAACAAACAAACTAAGGATAAATATAAAGATGCTATCGGTAATGCACCATAAGAACATCATGAATCTACTGGAAACAATAGTGAGAAAGATAAATATGAAAATGAAGGGAGGAATAATAAAAAGAATAATGATGATAAGGATGATGAGGATAAGGAGAAAGAAAAAAGATAAATCTTCTGAAAAATCCTCTGAAGAAGAAAAAGAAGAAGAAAAGGAAGAGGAAAAAGAAGAAAAAGGAAGAGGAAGGAAAGAAAGCAACTCAGGCTGAAAGAAGTGAAGAACTAAACCCCAAGGCTACTGAGCTATCAAAGCCGACTGGAGAATCATCCAAAAGCACTCTTAAAGGGCTATTGAAAAGGAAAAAAAGACTCTAACATATGCTACCACCTTAGTTAATTAAGTTTCCATCACATCCAAGCTATGTAGATTTGACTAGGACTATACCAAGTGAAATATTGAAGATGTGTGGTACTTTTCTCAACTCTATTACATAAGAATTGTTGAAACATATTAGAAAGGAACTAAATTGATAAATGAAGCTATTGGAGCTTTATAGGAGATATCCCTTGGTGTCACCACTAATGATTCCTTAGCACCAATTGAGAAATTGAAGTTTATAGTTGATTTTGTCAAGGAATATACCTCTAACCTTAAGGTATAGACTATGAAAGAGGAAAAATCAAATTTTCTAGAGAAAAGGTTACTAATTCTACATGATAAGTGTGCAATTGTGCATGAAAAAGTATTGTAAAGTCTAAAAGAGGTAAGGAACTATGATGAGGAATCTCAAATATTATTTGTATACTGCATGTGGTGCCCTGATGCCATTGAATGCATTAAGGACTTAATGGACTCAATAGATTATCAACTTGTTGATGCCTCCAAAGATTACAAGATTTTGGAAGACAAAAAATACATTAGTTAAATGGTTTATATTGCAAGCTTATAGAGAAAGTTTTTCATTCTGAAAAGGCAAAGAGAAGATGAAATAAGGTGGTTTGGACAACTTGGGGATCTGGAAATGTCCATACACATTCCCATATCCAGTGCCTTAGTAGATGTAGGAAAAATGGAGAAGATGAACATCATTTAATCCACTTCAGAAGAAGGAGAAGAATGTTTAGTGGAAGTAGAATCACTGGATAAATCTCTTACCAGAGCAAAAGGGATTTGGGATGATGGTAAATCGGCTTGGGAAATGATTCTCAAAGAATTACAAGGTTCCCCTAGTTCTTGATTAAAAGTCTCTATTTAATTTACCTTTGTCCTTGATGTCAAAGGGGGAAAGGTTCTATGTGGAGAAAGGTTCTATGTATTTAATAATGTTTTGGTTTTAAAAATAGTTTCATGCTTTTGTATATTTGAAAGGGGAAGTTGAGTGAAAAAAATTTATTGTGAAGTGTGAGGACAATTCTTTCCAAGAAGCTTAATTTTTGGAACATTTTTCCATCAATAACAAAGGAGGATATTTTTGGAAGAATGAAGAAGGAGACCTCCATTATGTTGTCATTGATGCCAACATTGTTTGGTATCTGGTTATCTACCCATCTGATAAACTATGTTTGTGCTACATCAATCCGGTAATTTGGTCCAGAATCACTCTGATTAAAATATCAACTCATATGATTCTGACATATTATTCAAGGGTCTTAAATGCAGCCATGGTCAGGGATTCAAAATTTTTAGTTGAATAAGTTGAAAATTATAAATGACAATTGTTCAACTTATAGGTTTTGGGTTGTTCTTCATCTAGCTGGTTTAATCAAGTGGTATACATTTCATGGATATTTACAGATGTTTTTTTTTGGTCTGAGCCAACCTAACTTATGCTTGGCACATTTTATTTTAAGAATCAAAGATGTTTTTGTTTGACAAGATATTTTGAGTTAAGTATGCTTACATCTAATTAGGCCGACCTAATTGATGTATGAAGATGTAAATGTGTATATATATGGAACATCCATATACTATTCAGAGATATATAAAATGTGATAGTGCAAATACATGTGATAGAGTAATATTATGTGAAGTTGCTGACAGTTGTTGATTGTTACTATATACTTGCAAAACAGTGTAGGAATTTTGTTTTCCAGATATTAATTGGAACTATACTCATTACACAGAAGGTGCATTCCATCATTTCATATTTTGGTAGTGAGCCACACTCTTTTTAAATCATTTTTAGGTTGTGAGCCTTTCAAGGACAGTGTTTCTTGGAAATGTTCCTTGTAATATCTTATGACTGGTTATAATATATAGTGAGCTAATCCTCACCATGGTTTTTCCCACTTTAGGTTTTCCACGTAAAATCTTGGTGTTATGTGTCATGTGATATTATGATTCCTTTCATGTTTCTATTTACAACTACTATAAGCTATATTTTGATTATTGAATGGATAGCAATTAAATGGTTTAGTGGAATACTGATTCACCCCCCTCTTAGTATTCTAGGTGTTCAACATATTTTATACAACAACATCAGCCCATGCTCTCGTAGCATTATTGGCTCAACAAGAAGATAGTGGTAGAGAACATCCAATTTATTACATTAGTTAAACCTTGATTGATTACGAGGCATGATATACAACGATAGAAAAATAATGTTTGGATCTCATATTTGCTACCAGTCAATTGAGACACTAATTTTTAAATGTAGAAATTCATGTGATGATGAAATTTGATCCTTTAAGACACCCTTTTGCTAAAATGGATTTACTAGGATGCTTAGCTAAGTTTGTTATGTTGTTTTGATTGGAGGTAAAAAATGGGTTTTGAAGGGGCTTAAAACCCTTTACAAAATAAAGCAGCTTATCAAAAAAATAAAACAACACTATACAACAATCAACCCAATGACAATGAACCAATAGCCAAAAAGCAGCCAAAAAGAAGGTAGCCAGTCAACAACACTACATATTGTTTAGTATCTCTACAACCTCCATTTCACTAGTAGCCATCTTCTGCATATTATCCATAGTATCAAACATCTCTATACCAAGGGCCCCGCCCTAAGCCTTAATTCTATTTCTAGTTCTGACCCCCGACCCACCAGTTTTTACCTCACCACTCAAAACACTACCTTTAACACCACCCTTCTCACCGGCACAATCCACATCCAACAACTTTCCCCTAGGAGCAGTATCATCAGTAGACACAATATCCTTTCTCTTTTTCATAGTAATCATAGGGGAGATCACCTTAGCAGAGTTAGAAATGCCCAAAACCTTAGATACATCTCCACTCTTCTTAGGACATTCCACATTTTATCAATTTTATCCTCAAGGGATAAGATTCTCCCTTCCAAGTTTTGCTTCAAATTGATGGCTTCCTCTGCCATAGTATTAGCCACAATATTAAGAGAGTCCATCAGATTATCAATTTTTCTTTGGATAGAAGGGTCCTCAACCTTACTAGAAACACCTCTAATTCTAACATTAGTCCTATTAATCTCATGGAAGAACCACTTAAAAATTTTAAACAACACATTAGAGCTATCATGAGCTGAGCCCAACACATCAGACAAATCCTCCCTATCAAAGTTCTCAAATCCATTTCCCCATAGAAATGTCCTCATCAAAAGAACTAACATGAACCTTATCAGTAGAAATATCCTTACCTTTTCCAGCAGAGATAGGAGTCTTCATCTTTAGAATGGAGTAGGCTATTTCCTCCACAATAGCCTTCCTTTTCATTAGCCTGTCACATCCACTTTGCTAGTTCCCACAATATGTCCTCCACCCACAACCCTTTCCTTCCCCTACTTCTGCATCCCAAGGTCAACACTCGGAGAAGCCTCACCAAAGATACCTCCAGCTAGGGAAAGAGGGAAACCCTTCTCCAAGAGTTGGCCAATAGTTCTCAACACCCTTCTCTTCTGGCTCCCATCCTCAATCTCCTACATTTTTCTAGTTGCTAGGGGAAGAGAGGAAGCTTCCCCATAAAGTTCATTTTTGTCCTTAACCCCTTAGAATGAACATTTTCTACCACCTCGTCACTGCATGTTGTATAGCCCTCTTTGTCATCCAACTTCCTTTTCCCAATCTTACCCAAAATAGGGGAATTGGGGTCATCCTCAAAAGATGCATATGAATCTAGGACATAATCAACATCATCATCCCTATTAGACTCAAAATATTTGTTCAAAATAAGCCTCCCCTTCTTAGATTTTTACTAACCATTTCCTCTTCTAACTCCATCTCATAACCCTCCTGGGGTTTAGCAATATTATCCTTCAGGGACACAAGAGGTTTTTGCACCTCATGAAATTTGACATGTTCATAGATTACGAGAATTAACCCCACATCCAGGACATGGTTTCTAGGGTTTTTCATATGAACCTTAATCCTCAAGTCAAGTGACATCAACAAGTAGTATGGAAAGGAAATCCATTTCTTATGTCAGGAATGGTTAAGAAAAAGGAAATGGTAAGAATTAATTTTTGTATACCTACCTTCTGTTAGAACTATAAAATTTTGAAAATTTTATGGCCGTACATATTCATTAATTCCAAAAAAATGCTAATACGTTCCACTTTTCATATCATGTTTGCCCATGTTTTAGTTTTTTTTCATCATTTGGTCCCCTAGAATTCACTTGTTCCTGAGAATTTGAGAGTATAAATCATATCGGCACAAGATGGTGAGGGTCTCCCCTATCCATAATGCATTTTATACTAATATATATCTTTTTGAAATTTATCTGTAAGAGGTCAAGAATGTCTTGTCGATCAAGTTACATTTGAGGATACATATCGGCATGATGCAGTTCACTATCTTAGCAACAAAAGGATTATATGGGCAAGACAATGGTTATTGGTATATGTCATAACAAACCATTGTAGGTCATACCAATCAGAATACAAAGTGATCTTATCACCCAAACAACAATCCTTAGAGTGAGTCATATCAAGCACATAAGAGTTTTACCAATTGAAGCACAAAAGACTATATCGTCCAGACTTAGGCCATCGGTGTAAGGTCCCGTAGCATGTTTTTCGTCTCACCGATAAAGCAGGAGGTGGGTCCCATTGTTTCCATGAGAATGAAGTCAGGGAGTCTTACCGACCTCTATGTCACGCAACAAGATTTAGGCTTGGAGATATGTTCGGCGAGACAGGTTTCATTGGCGAGAGCTAAGAGAGTAGTGCCGAATGAAGTTCCATCAATAGGAAAACCACTCTGTCCTAACAATTAGAGTTGACAAAGGATAAATCTCAACAGAACACAATGTGAGCGGAGGAATATACGCCCGACCTTCAATGTCATAGCGATACACTCATGACTGAAGGGATATCTATCGGCGAGAATCAGAACATCGGTAGAACTACAAGATAACTTGGCGATGGATGTGAAAGTATAGATAGGCTATCAGTGAAACTCAATGCATCAATGAAATTGCATGATATCGAAGCGATATAAAATCTATGGTAGTCAGAGAGACTCAAACTGTCGGTGTAACTGCATGACTCTAGAGCGATATGTTATATATTGATTGTCATGAAGACTTGAAGTGTCGGTATGGCTGTAGGATATCAATGTGATATGTAAGTTGTTGGTGGTCGAAGAGACTCAGAACGTCGGGGAGACTACGTGATGTCTTTGCGGGAGTCTAATGAATAGTGGTAAAGGCCCGAATGAAATAACTGCTTGGAATGCGAATGCGAGTGGAAGCGGTTGTTCATGTGGTCGATATATAAAACCCATTTTTGATAGCAGACAAGAGGGATGGAACCAAAAATACAATAGATACATAATGTTTATATATTTTTTAGACTATGATGCATGTGAAAAAAATGGAGATTTCAATTGAATTCATCTGATTTGGTGGCATTTTTCTGGTTTCAATTGTTTGTTGTGATTATTAAAAGTATTGCTAAAGTTGTCTCCAAGGTTGATATTTTCTAATTGTTTCAACTAATAATATCAAGGATATTTTTTCAGTTTATCAGTGCACATTTGTTGTAACTATATGATTGGATTAATTGGTTCTTTCAAGGGAATATTAAGTCATTTTAGTCAGTCATAGTAATTAGGAAGTCTCATTTGGATCATTAAGAAGAACTCAATGGTCACATCCTTGCGTGTTTATACCAGTTATAAACTTAAACTTATATTCCAAACAATTTGAGTTTCTTCTAAAAAGGTTATTCATTTCAGATTATCACTTGGACTCTGTATACCCAACAAGGCACTAGCCTCTACCATTTTTTTGTTTAATTTCATTCATTTTTACATATGAACACATTAGATTTTTGCCTTGATATTGCTTATACAATTTATACCAAATTAAAAATCATTTATCCACTCCTATTTTCCAGTGTGGGTAAATTGCTTTAGGAGATAAACAAAGGTCAAGTATGCCTCATTGTTATAGGTACACCCACCTAGGTCTGGCAGCACTTGAAGAGTAGAAGGTTCAATTCATTTGGCTTTGTCTGTTACCCAAAAATGTATCTAGAGATTGGCAACCTCTAGAGGTATTTTGCCTGCATTTTTGAGAGCTAACAAATTGGCGACTCCATTGGGGAGTTATTGTAGGATATTTGGTTGAAGATCATCATATAGAGTCGTTAAAGAAAGATTCATAATTTGAGAAATTTCAAAAAAAGTGATTCCGTTGGGGGTACAATTAAGAATAGTTTCATTTTTCTCACTTTTCACAAAGTAAGTGGCGACTCTAACAAAGACATTGTATCAATTCAACATGAATGGTAGAAGGTCCCAATACAAAGGAGGTCCTTCTGGAGGTCTTGTTGGCAACATTAAGTGGACACATAAGGGTGATAAGGATGATAAGGGTAAGAAGAAAGAAGATGACATGTGCATAACAAACAAAGGCAAAGCATCAAGACCACATTGTGAGACATATGACTGTTATGATACATGGAGAGATAATTCAAGTGCAGAACCTTATACCCCTGAGGAACAAAGAAATCCTTTTTATAATCCTTAGAAATAGGTAGAGTTTGATGCCAAACTTGAAACTAAACGAATCAGAATTCAACAGGAATATGATCAAAGAATGGAGGGTAATCAAAATGAGCCTATTGACCATGTGATTCCTCAAGAAAATTATGAGTTCTCAACTCGTCAAGAAGTAGAAGCATAGTTAGAGTTTCAGAAACGTGAAGTAGAAAGAGCAAAGGTTGAATAGGAAAGGGCCCAATTGATAAAAGCAATACAAGACTTGAAATTGCAAAAAGCCCAAATTGATGCTCAGATAGCTGGTTTTTCAAAGTATGTAGTGCCTCATAGGCAGGGAAATGATAATACAGGGCCTTCAGACCCATCAAAGGCCCCTCAAAATCATATGAAAAATCAACACAAGCAGCCAAACCATCCACCGTATATTGCATCACAACATAAAAATATACAACCACCTCATGGTCAACAATATGTGTCATATCTTCATACACAATACAATAATCCAATGTACCAGTATCAGCATGTGCATAACCTTCCCCCTCATCAATACACAACAATGATTAGACAATTTTATTTGACAAGGTTTCAATTATAACCTTACCCTATGGACAACAGTTGGAGAAGTCTTGTTCCTAAGTTTACAGGGAGCAGTGCAATTACTACTGAAGATCATTTGAGGAATTTTAATGCTTTTATCCAGGACTTGGATATAGCATATGAATATTTACATATGAGGTTATTCATGATGTCACTCACCGAAGAAGCTAGGGATTGGTTCAATGGCCTGCCAACAACTTTTTTTGATTCTATTCAAGAATTTCAGGATCAATTTATTGAACAATATGGAAACCCATGTGCACCAGATGCTACTTTACATGAACTAGTACAAATTCAAAAAAAATAGAGTGAGTCAATTTATGATTTTAATTGGAGATTCAACAAACTGCAAAATAAGATACCACCTGGGTCAAAGTTTCCAGACTCTACAACATTGAGTATTTATTTGAATGCATTTGACCCAAAAATAGGGTATGAATTAAGAAACAAGCTTCCAAGGGATTTGGCTGAAGCCCTAAAGACAACACTAACTATTGAAAACAATTGGAAAGCTATTGGGATGATCAATAAGAGAGACAATCCTAGGGTTCCTCAACACGCCAATAATTATCACTACAAACAGGAGAACATGTATAGAAATGAGAGGCCTCGGTTACATGACATGCCTTACAATACAAATTGGAAGGATGGAAAACTTGTAATGGATAGACCCAGGAACAAAGAAACACTTGATCCATTAAGGAAGAAGGGGGCGTATATGGTTAATAATAATCTTTGGTGTGAAGGTTGTGATGGGCTACATTCCCCAGATCACTGTGTTGTAGCCCAAGAAATGCAAGAAGAAGGGATGCTAGCAGGTGGTAGTGGAGAAGATCACTCAGTATTTTTGACTTCAAATACTTCTTATACTATTGAGGATGAGTATTCATCTTTAGAAGGTGAAGGTTGTGAGTATGATGCTTCAAATCAAAGGTGCAATGTCCACATGGTTGAACATCAGGTTTTTTCTGATTTTGAAGAGGATTGTGCAAACCAATACTCTGTTGAGGTGCCTACTCAATGCAATATAAGGAGACCCAATGAAGAGGAAATAAAGAGATTAACCATTGCTGCAGTTGAACAAGAAAAGAGAAAGTATTGGTTAAGAAATAGGAGAGTGAATGAAAATGAAGGTAATCCTAGGGGAGCATTCATGAAAGATAGAGAAGTAACACCAAGAGTTTTGAAGAGAACATAAAATAAGCAACATGACAAGAACAAACATATGCTTGCCCAGAAGAAGGATAACATAAAATCATATAAAGAAGAGCAGAAGACTGTCCAAAAGGAGGAGTTCAAAGGAGAAACATTAGAACACAAGAAAATGATTAAGGCTAATGGTTCTTCATTTGATTTCTCTCAGGCTTTATCTCAGGTAAAAATGTATGTTCCACTGCTTGAGATGATGATAATTAAGGAATATAGAGATAGTGCTATACAATTGATATGAAATGGAAATGAGAAAAGTGCAAATTCTAAAAATCAAATGGCCACTAAAATGGTTAACAAGCAAGAGAAAGTGATTGTCCCCGAAGTGTGCTTAAATGATGTATTCGTAAGTTCCCCACAAGTTGAACCTTTTTTCATCACACTGCTTATAAACAACAAATTGTTGAGGAATTGCATGATAGACTCTGGCGCTGCAATCAATATCATGCTAGTGGGAGTTATGAAACAACTAGGCATGTGGGTAGATACTAATGAAGGGGAGTGTTATGCAATGGATAGTCGGCTTGTTCTAGTAGTAGGTGTTATGAAATATGTTGAAATCAAATTAGTTGCTTATCCTCAGATGGCCTACAATATAGATATAGTTGTAATTGATACTCCTCCCTAGTTTGGGATGCTTCTATGAAGACAATGGATGACATCATTTGGGGGGAACATCCAATTTGATCTATCTTATGCAACAATTCCAATGAATGGTCAAGAAGTTAAGTTGTACAGGGAGCCAAGGATGAACCCAATTGTAGATTGTGTACCTCAAAATCAAGTCAATAATGATCCAATTGATAAACATGTTGCAAATAAATATGATGGCGTGTGGAAAATGTACTTTGATGGATCTTGCAACCAAGAAGTTAACATAGCAGGAATAGTGTTTTTTTCCCCTAAAGGAGTTACTTTTAAATATTCATTTTTTCTAGCATTTGAATGTACAAACAATATAGCAGAATATGAAGCTTTACTAACAGGATTGAATATGGCTGTAAAACATAAGATAAAGCTACTAGTTGTTCTTGGGATTCTCAGCTTGTTGTTTCTCAAATTAAATCAAAATATGCAGCAAAACACAAGAGGCTAAAGCGGTACATGAATGTTGTATGGGATACAATTTAATTATTTGATGCTTTCTCCATTGAATGGATTGAGAGGTCGAAGAACATAATGGCAGACTTTTTAGCCAATGTAGCACTAAGAAGAGATGACATCACGTTGGCTGGAGTATCTCAGATCGAGTTCAAAGCAAGATCCACTGTGCCTGACAATATATACAGTTGGCAGGTTTTTAATGATGATGCTAACCTTTTGAAGTTTCTTCACTGTATAGATCAATATGAAGCTCAAGAAGTTGATTTCAATGCTTTTGTTGAAGAAGTAGATGGAAAGCAGACAATATTTGGGAAAGAGGTCTTACAGCTCAAAAATAATAAGCCTCCCAAAGGACTAGTAGCATTGGAAAGGGTATACTATGGAAATGATCGGTCCCTCATGAAGCAGACACCAGTCAAGAGGGAGGATATTGAAGAGGTCAATTTAGGGATTGAACTGGCACCAAAAAAGGTATACATTGGAAAGAAAATAAGCCTGACAATTCAAATAATGTTGATTACATTATTGAGAAAGTATAAACATGTGTTTGCATGGTCTTATGAAGATCTCAAATTGTACAGGGAGGATTTGTTTCAACATGAAATCCCATTGAAACTATAAGCAAAGCCATTCAGGCAAAGACAAAGACCTATCAACCCAACATTGGAACCAAAAATGTAGGAGGAATTGGTAAAGCTTAGAGATGGGGGTATTATCAAACCTATTAGGAATTCAACATGGGTTTCAAACCTGGTTCTTGTGAGGAAGAAGAATGGGGATATCAGATTATGTGTGGACTTCAAAAATTTAAACATGGCATCTCTCAAGGATAATTATCCTCTACCTAATATGGACGTTGTATTACACAAAGTTACAGTGTGTGAGCTGTTATCTATGATGGATGGATTCTATGGTTATAATCAGGTACAGTTAAAGAATCTAAGGAATACAAGACAACTTTTACAACTCCATGGGGAATGTATGTTTATGTGAGAATGCCATTCGGTCTAACAAATGCAAGTGCAAATTTTCAAAGAGCTATGGATGTAGCATTTGCAGATTTGATTAATACTATCATGGTTGTGTATCAGGATGACCTTACTATTTATTCAAGAAGGGTTGAAGATCATGTAGAACATCTTGAAAAAATATTTATCAAGGCTTTGGAGTATGGTATCAGTCTGAATCCTAAAAAATTTCATTTCACAGTCATAGAGAGAAAACTATTAGGACATATTGTTTCAAAGGAAGGAATTAGAATAGATCCTGAGAAGGTTGAGGCTATAGATAAATTTCTTATTCCTAAGACTATCAAAGCTATTCAATCATTTTTTGGACAGATCAATTTTGTTAGGAGATTTCTATCTAATTTTGCTAAAATTGTCAAGCCCATGTCAAAGATGTTAAGGAAGGGAAAAAAGATAGAATGGATTGCAGAGGCATTGGAAGCTTTCATATCCATCAAAAGGGCCATCAAGGAAGCTCCTGTCCTTATATCTCTAGATTTTGCAAAACCTTTTCAGATATTCTCATTTGCTTCAATGCACACTATTGTTGTTGTCATGTTACATAATAATGAGGAAGGTCATGAGCAGCCTGTGTCTTTTTTCAGCAAATATTTGCAGGGATCAGAATTGAAATATGACATAATGGAGAAATAAGTGTTTGCATTGGTGAAAGCCATAAAATATTTTAGACCGTATCTTGTTGGAGCTAAGGTGATTGCTTATGTCCCTCATGCAGCTGTTAAGGATATCTTGACATAGTCAGAAGTAACTGGGAAGAGATGCAGGTGGATTAATAAAATTCAGGAATTTGATATGGAAATACAAATCACCAAGTTAGTAAGAGGTCAGGGTTTGGCCAAGTTAATGGTAGAAGCAAATCAAATTTGTAATGTAGAAGATGAAGGAAATGCAGTTGCAAGTGTTGAGCATACTGCTTGGTATACAGACATCATGTATTACCTTAGATACATGAAGTTCCCTGAAGGATTAAGTGACAATCAAAAAAGAAATTTGAAGCTGCAAGCGTCCAAATATGTGTTCATGGAAGGTGATTTGTTTTTTGAAAAATAGGGATGAGATGTTATTGCTATGTCTAAATGAGTCACATGCTAAGTTTTTTCTAAGAGAGATGCATGAAGGGGTTTGTGGAGGCCATTATTCTACAAAGATGACTACACACAAGATTCTTAGGGCAGGTTATTACTAGCCAAAAGTCTTCAATGACTCTTTTTCATATGTAAGGAAATGTGAAGCATGTCAGAAGTTCTCAAGGAAAATGAAGTATCAGGGAACTTTACCACTCAGACCTATGCAGGTTGAAGCCCCTTTTCATCAATGGGGAATCGATTTTGTTGGGGAAATACAAGAGAAATCAAGTGGAGGACATAAGTGGATACTGGTAGCTACCGATTACTTCACCAAATGGGTAGAGGCAGTCCCAACCAAGCAAGCAAGAAGTAAAGTTGTAATCAATTTTTTAATGGATAACATCATTACCAGATTTGGTACACCATTAAGATTGATCACAAATAATGGGATGTGTTTCAGATCTGTTGAGTTTAAATATTTTTGCAGTACATATGGTATCATTGTTTCTTATGCAGCTCCTTACCATCCACAAGCTAATGGTCAAGCAGAATCGAGCAACAAAAGTCTTTTGAAAATCATAAGGAGAATGATAGGTGGAAATAAGAAGGCTTGGGATTCAAAATTGAGGTTGGATGTGTGGGATGATAGGATAACTGTAAAAATGGCAATTGGAAAATCCCCATTTGAGTTGGTATATGGAACACAAGCTAGAATTCCTTTACATAATTTATTACCAGTTTACAATTTTATCCTTCAAGAAGATATAGACATTCCTGAACCAATGGAGGAAAGAATGGAGCAGCTGGCAGAGCTTGCTGAGATAAGAAGAGTAGCTCAAAACCAGAATGTAAAGTCTTAGGAACAAATGAAGTATTTATTTGATAGAAGAGCAAAAGATAGAAAATTCGAAGAAAGTGATATGGTGTTAATGTGGAATGCAAGGTTTCAGGAAAAGGGAAAACATGGGAAATTCAAAGACTTGTGGTTGGGACCCTTTTTTGTTGTTGGCAAGAAAGGTGAAGATTCGTATTACTTGCAAAATATGACTGGTGAAGAACATGAGTTTCCTGTACATGGGAAATTATTGAAGCATTTTTTCTCTTGAGTAATACTGAGGATTGAGAGTTTCCAGTGCATGGAAATTTTTTGATAATCCTCTCAAAATTTACTTTCCATGCACAGTAGTTTAGGAAATATAAGGAACAAGAATTGATAGTACATGGACAATCCTGAGATTCCTTCTTTTAAAATAAGTCTTTCCATATACAATAGTTTAGGGTCTTGTTCATCTCCATTTCCATTCATTTCATCCTGCTCACTGGTCCATCACTTTGAAAGTCTGGTCTACTCACCTAGAAATTTGGATCCTTGCAATGATCTCACAATCATTCATCCCCAAACGGAGCCACTGTTAGAACTGTAAATTTTTGAAAATTTGATGGCTGCACATACTCATTAATTCCCAAAAAATGCCCATAGTATCCACTTTGCATATCATGTTTTCCCATGTTTTAGTTTTATTTTCATCATTTGGTCCCCTAGAATTCACTTGTTCATGAGCATTTGAAAGTATAGATCATATCGGCACAAGATGGTGAGGATCTCCCCGATCCATAATGAATTTTATACTAATATATATCTTTTTGCAGTTTATCAACAAGAGGTCGGGAATGTCTTGTTGATTGGATTACATTTGTGGATACATATCGGCATGATGCAGTTCTCTGTCTTAGCAACAGAAGGATTCTATCTGAAAGACAATGGTTATCGGTATATGTCATAATGAACCATTGTAGGTCATACCAATCGGAATACAAAGTGATCTTATCGCTGAGACAACAATCCTTAGAGTGAGTCATATTGAGCACATAAGAGTTTTACCGATTGAAGCACAAAAGACTATATCAGCCAGACTCAGGCCGTCGGTGTAATGTCCCATAGCATCTATTTTGTCTCACCGATAAAGAAGGAGGTAGGTCTCGTTGTTGCCATCAGAATGAAGTCAAGGAGTCTTACTGACCTCTATGTCACAGCGACAAGATTTAGACTTGGAGATACGTTCGGCGGGATAGGTTTCATCGGTGAGAGCTAAGAGAGTAGTGCCGAATGAAGTTCTATCGATAGGAAATCCACTCTGTCCCAATGATCAGAGTTGACAAAGGATAAATCTCAGCAGAACACAATGTTAGTGGAGGAATATCTGCCTAACCTTCAATGTCAGAGCGATACACTCATGACTGAAGGGATATCTATCGGTGAGACTCTAAACATTGGTAGGACTACAGGATAACTTGGCGATGGATGCTAAAGTATAGATAGGCTATCGGTGAAACTCAATGCATCAATGAAACTGCATGATATCGAAGCGATGTAAAATCTGTGGTAATCAGAGAGACTCAAAATGTCAGTGTAACTGCATGACTCCATTGTGATATGCGATATATTGATTGTCAAGAAGACTTGAAGTGTCAGTATGGCTGCAGGATATCAATGCGATATGTAACTTGTTGGTGGTTAGAGAGACTCAGAATGTAAGGGAGACTACATGATGTCTCCGCAGGAGTCTAATGAATAGTGGTAAAGGCCCGAATGAAATAACTACCTAGAATGCGAATGCGAGTGGACGTGACTATTCATGTGGCCGATATATAAAACCCATTTTTGACAACAGACAAGAGGGATGGAACAAAAAATACAATAGATACAAAATGTTTATATTTTTTTGAGACTATGATGCATGTAAAAAAAAAATGGAGATTTCAATTAAATTCATTGGATAATTAAAAGTATTGTTGAAGTTGTCTCCAAGGTTGATATTTTCTAATTGTTTCAACTAATAATATCAAGGATATTTTTTTAGTTTATTAGTGCACATTTTTTGTAATTGTATGATTGGATTAATTGGTTCTTTCAATGGAATATTAAGTCCTTTTATTCAGTCATAGTAATTAGGAAGTATCATTTGGATCACTAAGAAGAACTCAGTGGTCACATCCTTTTGTGTTTATACCAGTTATAAACTTAAACTTATATGCCAAACAATTTGAGTTTCTTGTAAAAAGGTTATTCATTTCAGATTATCACTTGGACTCTATATACCCAATAAGGAACTAGTCTCTACCATTTTTTTGTTTAATTTCATTCATTTTTACATATGAACACATTATATTTTTGCCTTGATATTGCTTATACAATTTATACCAAATTAAAACTCATTTATCCACTCCTATTTTCCAATGTGGGTAAATTTCTTTAGGAGATAAACAAAGGTCATGTATTCCTCATTGTTATAGGTACACCCACCTAGGTTTGGCAGCACCTAAAGAATAGAAGGTTCAATTCATTTGGCTTTGTCTATTAGCCAAAAACGTATCTAGAGATTGGCAACCTCCAGAGGTATTTTTCCTATGTTTTTGAGAGCTAACACCTTCCAAGGTGACATACCTCATAATATCTTCAACAACATCATGCCATAATGCTTTCAAGGAACTCCTCTGATAACCACCACTCTTCATTGTCTTCAACTCAACAACCTCGTTTCCTTTAAAGAAAATAGACATCAAAACCTCTGATTCTTTTTTGTCTCTGAACACCTTCATACCATGCATAGCCAAGCCAATAATTTGGGCTATGAATTCTTCATCAACCATGACTTCCCTTCCACCCAAATGTAGGGTTCTCTCATTCCATCCTTGAGAAACCAAATCAATGACTTGGGGGTTGTTACCATGTAGTTTCTCCATATAAAAAGCTAAGCCACCCTTCTCTAAAATCTCCCACAACTCTTTCCTCTGCCTAGTAGAAATTCAAGACTTAGGCTCAACACGGTTTTTTTCCCCACCCATTGCAAAAGACTTAACAAACAAAGGCCAAGCACAAAGTATAAACCTCAAGAAACTAAGACATAAACCACCTAGAGCAGATGTATAAAATAGACTTGACTCTGGAAACTAAGATGAATATCATCCAGAATCCGTGTGAATCCAGCAAAAGGACATAAATGAAATGATGAACTTGAACTTTTTTCCTTGTGAAAGTCGTCCCCCATACTTAAAACTTGAACATCCTCATTTATAAAATTAGTCCACATGAATAAGGACATGCACAACTCAATGCAAAATAAGATCAAAAGAAACTTGAGATTAGCATTCATTGTTAACAATAGTCATTTCCTCAAAAGGAATAGGATCATCTTAATCCCACTCCTTTCTTTCTATAACATCAAAGTTAGCGAAGAAATCAGCTAACATATTTCCCTCTCTCAATATGTGGGAGATATAAAAAGTCTCAAAGGAATTGATAATTTCAATGGAGTCCCTGACCAAGGCCTCAATAGTCAAAGACAGAGGTGAAGCATTCTTCAAACTATTTATAATTTTTAGAGAGTCACCCTCCAACCAGACCTTCCTATACCCTTTACTTTGAGCCATTTTGAGTCCATGATAGGCTGTAGCCGTTTCCATGTAGTGGTTTGTCTAGATTCCCAAAGGGAGTGCCACAATAAAGATGAGCTTACCATTAGAATTTCTAATCACTCCCCCACATCCGGTAGGTCCTAGATTTCCTTTTGTCATGCCATAAAATTTTATCTTAACCCAACCATTCGGTGGTGCCTTCCAAGCAACATCTTCTCTTGAATATTTCCCTTTAGAGACCAGAAGAGATATATCACAAGCAAACTTCCACTTTTGTGCAATAGAGATATCATAGGAACATAGAGTAATCTTTTGTCTCGCATAAAAGGAGATCTTAGAAATAAATTTTTCCTTAATACCCACACAAATCTTATGAGCCACAGATAAAGCCGGAAGAGTAGAATTTCTAAATTTTTTGTTGTTGCGCTCCAACCACACCCCCGAAATCATATGAGGAAAAGTGAGAGACCAAAAAATCTGCATAGTTGGACTAGATGAGGGGCCAGCCCATTGATACCAAATATCTTTGATAGAACTAGGAAACACCCAGCTAAGATTCCAAAGCGAGAGTAGAAGATTCTAGATCACACCAACATATTTGCACCCAATCATCAAATGACAAGTATTTTTTGCTTTCTCTTCACAAAGAAAGCATCTATTGGGAATAATAAAACCTCTTTTAATCAAATTATCAGTAGTTAAAATTTTGTTTTGGCAGAAGAGCCAAAAGAGAATGTTGACCTTACGAATCAATCTAGAGGACCAAATAGAAGCCCATAAAGGAGGCGGGCCAGTAAAGGATTCATTGAAATGAAAAACCAAAGCAACAAAGAAGTTACCCGCAAAGGAAGGCTTCCAAACAAACCTATCAGGAGTATGTTGTTAATTGAGTTTGATCTTAAATTTATCTCTCAAAATGAAATCAAAGGATAAGGCTTGAATGACCAATTAGCTGATGCTTTCTCTCCCTTAGTGTTACTTAATATAGACTCATTTCCTAATAAGAACTATTCAAAAAGAAAAAGAAACACGTGAATTGAACTTTGATAGTTCTAAGTTTCAAATTGGCTCCAAGGTAGGGGTTATACTAATTCCTCCTTTAGGTAAGCCTATTCCCTTATCTTACTATTTAAACTTCCTATGTACAAATTGTTTTATAGGAAAAGTGTAGTGTTTTACCACCATAGATGAACATGATAAACCACTGAGTATTTTGCTTATTAAATCATTCAATTATGAGAGCCAAAAGATGAAAATAATAATAAAAAATGATCCCTAACTATTATAGCAACTATGAGGGAAGATTTTAGAGCATAAAAAGTTATGTACCTTGTCAAAAACTTCTTGTTTTTAGGCTACAAAGGACTCATTTTCCTTCAGTGGTGAATGGGTCCCTATTAGGGTTTCCGAAATTAAGATCAAGGTTATCCTCCTTGATCTTTGCACTCTCATATTATTGGTTATCAATTTATGGAAGTCTGTAGGTAATTTTGTAGCTTCAAATCTTTGATTTTTCACTTTGGATGACAACTTTGACAATTTTGCTCCAAACTTGCTCCACTTGATCTTCAACCTGTAAGTCTATGATCACACACTCAAGGGAAGAAAAAATTGTTTGTTAGTGAATGGGGGTTTTCCTTGGTCAAGCCCATTGTAGGTAATTAAACTAAATGATGAAATGAAGCATGAAACATGAAAAATGCAATTGATATCACCTTAGATGATGTCTTGTGAAACAAATATGCAAACTATCATGTAGTGGCCATGAAGAATGTAGATGTTGAATCCTTGGATATGATGTGAAAAATTCTTGCAAGTAGATATTCAATGATACATCTACTTCTTATCTCAACAACATGAATGAATGCATCAAACCCTTGCATTGATGGTATGATCTTGAATTGTTGTATTAGACTCTTGAATTCTTCCTTGAAATTCCTTATGAATGCTCTTGTAGTGCTCTAATGCTTGTAAAATTGAACACTTGGAGACTTAGAATGAAATTCTATGAGAAACAATGTGAATTAACCCCTTATTTATACTAATTAGGAGATTAGCCCTGAAATTCAAACAACTAAGGCTAACATTAGATCTAAAAGAAAAATTCATTAAAATTTTTCTAGAATTAAATTTGAAAATGGTGTCCTCATTAAGGGAGAACCCATTCGCCACCTAGGGAAAATGGGTCACGGCTCATTTTTCCAGGAATCAACCCCGAGGGATGGAAAGTACATTAAAAACCCATTTTAGATCAATTGATAAAGGAGGGTCCTATTAAGGGAGGACCCATTCACCACCTAGGGTGAATGGGTCCTTGAACCACTTTCTAGGACCTAATTTTTTCCTAATTAAATGTTTTATTATTTAAATCACAAGTGTCAGAATAGATCTTCGGGAGGTGTAAAAAAAAAAGGTTTGAATTTGACTTAAAGGGGTTAATAAACTCCACTTAACCACAATTAATTAAGACCACCGTAGATAAATGTGAAAGTGCTTTACAACACTTTACAACACCCAAATAAGGTACAGATTTAAATACATTTGTTAAGAAGGGACCCATTAAGCTTAATTAATTAAATCCTAGAAAAGTGTGAAAGTGTGTTACAACACTTCACCACACATTTACAAAGGATCAATTAAGGAAACTTTTAATCAAATAAAGGTTCTAGAATGATGTGAATGTGTAAAACACATTAAAAAACTACTCCAAGACACCATTAATTTAGTTTTAATCTTAACTATCAAACCAAGTAAGGGAAAAAGGATAATTTTTCTATTACTACATTTTTCCCCCACTTTAGTGAGAGGATAGCCCATGTCAAATTCACACTAAAGTAGATATCCAGGACACTTAAGTATGTAGCAATAAAAAAAGGTACATAATCATACCCTATCAAAGGACAAGAAAAAAAAAAGAAAAAAAAAGGATCAATCACAACCATTCTAACGTGATGTGGAACATCAGTTTGTCCACTAGGTGAGTTGTCCCATCGAAGTGGTTTAGTGAGAAATTCATGACAGCATGTCAGCTTATCACCATATAATGAGAAAGTCATGCCAGTGTATTGGATTCTCATCATACTAACCATACCAAATTTATTCTCTTAATAACTTCAATAAGACACCACAATGTAATGCTTTTGTAAATGCGTTTTTGAATGTCATGTAAAAATTTGTTAAAGGAGATTTTTCTTTGTTCATGTAAAGGTGTTCTTCTTAGGGAGAATTATGCCTAATGTCTCCAAGAGAGTACAAGTCAAAAAATTTAGATTGTCGCCCATGGGATGCCTCATTTACATCATGCCATGATATTAGATCATACACTCTTGGATGAAATCAAACCCAATGACACCACCAAGAAGAGGACACATCACAAGCAAAGAGAAAAAAAACGCCATGAAATTTTTCCAAAAGATGTCATCTATGTATGCCCCCACTTGAAAGTGATTGCTACACCATCACTATGAGAAATTGCTTTATTGTAGCCAATGCTTTTAGCCTAAGACATGAGAGCTTCCCTTAGAAAACCCTATGCCATGTCATATGTTTCTGATGTAAGTTGCATCATGAAATAGGAATGAAGGGTTTCCCCCAAAAATACATAAGGGATCTATGGATTTGGGGTCAGTATGTCTTTGCTATAATGTTGTCATAGAGCATGGAACTATCATCATTCCAAAAATACTCATAGAACTGGAAGAATGACACAAACATAGCAAAAAAAAAAGAAAATTCCTTTTGGGTCACATGGAAGAGACCTAAATGTCTTGATTCCTTGTGTCATCCCCAAAAAGAAAACACAAAACAAATAGAAAATATAAAGCAAAGATTTTGTGTCAACATGGAAGAGAGATGATTTTTTGGATTCCTTGCATCATCCCCAAAAGGAAAACACAAGAAAAAAGAAAAATGATAAAATGTTTATGAAATATAGAAGAATGCACAAATAAAGAAGGATACATCAAATGAAACGTTACGGGGGATCAAGTTATGCACATGCAATCACATAAAGAAAAACATGAAAATGGAAAAGACTAGTTAGGCATGGGCGAGTCAATCTAAAGTAGTCATCCACCTCCCAATCACGGTCGGTATAAATGGAAGGCATGCAACTAGAAAAAGGGAAAAAATCAAGCGTCGAACTAGGAAACATACCAAGTTCAACACTCTTAGTAGGAGATTTTTCTTCTAAGCTCATAGAAGAAGAAAACAATGCATTCAACTCATCATGCACTTGTTCAACAATCTTTGCAATGTTAATGTCATCATCTAAGTTAATCAAAACAGGAGGTCGAATAACAATGTCAATGCAATTTTCTTGTTTATATTGTGATGAGGATTGAGAGTCATCATGCATTGCTTCAGGTAGGTTTGGATTTTGATTTTCTATGTTGTTGTTTTCTTGAGTTTGTAATCTATGAGCAACATGTCTTCTATGCCTACACTCTCTAGCACTTTGATTTATTTTCATTTTATTGTCAATTTTTCTTTGTGTAAGAGTGGGTTTGTCAATCATAGGTTCCTTCTCTTCCTTGGGAGGAAATGAAGTAACAACAAGAGGTTGCTCAACCACTTCCTCTTTGAATTTGTAAACTTTTTTGACTCTAGGAGGGACAATGGGATTGCTTGTGTTATCTCATGGTCTCTTGTAGAAAATTGTAGGAGGTTTTTCTATGGATTTTTCTTGTATGTTTAGAAGTGATTTTGGTTCAATCATTCTTTTGTCAAGGATAGTTGGTTCAGTTGTAGGTTGAGGCATATTGTGAAGGGATAATTCTGTTATTTTCTTTTCCTTGAATTTTTGATATGATTTGAAAAATAAATCTTCATGAGGCTTGATAGGTTCCATAGGCTCGGGCCAAAAGTAATCTAGTGAAAAATTCCCTTTTTCTGAGGTAGGATTAAATTCGATATGGTGCATAGTGAAGATATCATTGTTAAATGGAAACTTTAGACATTTATGCACAACTGAAGGGACAAAATTCATTGAGTAAAGCCATGGATAGCCTAGCTTCACACAAAATTGGTTTGATTATGGAATGATGGAAAATGACATAGTTAATTTTTTTGGTCCCACTTTTAAAGGGAGATCTATCGAGCCTATTATAGGGAAAGAAAATCCATTATGCATCTTGATCCATGCTTTTGGGTTATCATATGTATCCTGATATAACTCATGCAAATATAAGAATTCTTCTATGATCACATTCTCTCCATAGACGGGATCAATCAATATCCCATTACTAGGATTTTTATTGATTTAGATAGCTATGTAAAGAGTACCATCAAGTGCATGTTTAGGTATGTCACTTTGTGAGAAAGCAATGTTAATAGGTTGTCTATTCAAGCCCTTATGAGGTCTAGCTTCGATAAATGCTACCACCCTCTTTATGGGATGTGGTTGCATATGATCATGATCCATGTTAACATTGTTCTTAGTTTCAATAGGAGGATTTATTGTGGCATGTATGTTGCTATTGTCTTGTTTGTTCAAGTATTTATGAAAGAAGCAAATAAGGCTATAAATCATTTGTTTTTTTGTTTAGAGTTTTAAGAACTTTCTTTAGATTTTGTATGATGGGAAACAAGCTAATTGCTATGCATTCACTAAGGATATGGGCTTGTAAGTTTTCTAGTTGTTCATATAGCTTGTCAATAACATCATGCACATTGATTGTAGGGGGTGAAGTCATGGGAAATGAAGTATACAAACTATGAGCCATCAAGGGTTGATTCTCAACACTATCAAAAAGAGAGTTAGAAAACCCATGGTACATGGTGAGTGAGATATCATGGGATGATATGAGCCTCAAACTATGTCTTATAATAGTATTGTGAATAGGACACCAAGTTGTAAAGCTCATACAAGTTTTAAAACCGTAGTGTGCAAACCATAGAATAGCGAAGGGGTAATGCAATAACCTAGAATGGAACACAATTTTCATATTCTAATCAATGGAATTTATTGATTACACAATGCAATAAGCTTCAAATGAAATATTTGAATGCAATTTTGAATTTTAACAATACACTGAAATAAAGATATTTAAGCTAAATGCAATGAATTTGATGAAACAATAAATCAGGAAACTGAAACAGGAAAGTAACAGCACCAAACTGAAGCAAGAAACTAAGATTTTAATGTCTAGAAAATGCAGATTAGTTGCTAATAGGGACTCATTCGCCAATAAGGGTGAATGGGTCCTGGTTAGATATTTTTGAGATGTTTCTGTAGATTTCAAAGTGAATTTTAATTCTTTTTTCAGTTACCAAAAGGTATAGACAAGACCTGATTAGGGAGTCATTTTCCAATAGGGCTGAATGGGTCTTGGTTAGGTGTTTTAAAACTATTTTTTTAATGATTTGCAATTTTTCAGTGATATCTTTCAGTTCCAAGTCTGAGATAGTGAATTTAAGTTTTAGATTTTCCAAAAATGCAATGTAAAAATGCAATGAAAGGATGAAATACAAGGTCTAAATTCAAATGCACTTTTGTTTTTATTTTCAAGTGTAATTTAATGAGATCTAAATGGTAAGCAAAATGACTAATTTTCTTTTTGTATTTTTCAAATTTAAGAAATGCAAAACAATGCAATTCTAAACCCTAGATGAGATGCAATGTTTCAATGCAAAACAAGCAACTCTAAAATGAGATCTTAATTCAATGCAAATCTAAATGAAAATTAATGAAATATCTAATCTAAGATGCAATGATACTTCAAAAATAAAAAAAGTGCAATGCTCAATATGTTGGGTTCACCAAAATGTTTTATAGGAAAAGTGTAGTGTTTTACCACCATGAATGAACAAGATGATAAACCACTAAGTATTTTCCTTATTAAATAATTCAATTATGAGATCCAAAAGATGCAAATAATAATTATAAATGGTCCCTAACTATTATAGCAACTATGAGGGAAGTTTTGAGAGCATAAAAGTTGTGTACCTTGTCAAAAACTTGTTGTTTTTAGGCTATAGAGGAATCATTTTCCTTCAGCGGTGAATGGGTCTCTATTACGGTTTCTGAAACTGAGATCAAGGTTTTGTTCCTTGATGTATGCACTCTAAAATTCTCGATTATCAACTTCTATAAATTTTTAGGTAATTTTGTAGCTTCAAATCTTTTATTTTTCATGTTGGATGAAAATTTTTGCAACTTGACAACTTTGACAATTTTGCTCCAAACTTGCTCCACTTGATCTTCAACCTGTAAATCTATAACCACACACTCAAGGGAAGAAAAACTTGTTGTTTTTTAGTGAATAGGGGTTGTCCTTGGTCAAACCCCTTGTAGGTAATTAAACCAAATGATGAAATAAATGAAATGAAGCATGAAACATGTAATATGCAATTGATATCACCTTGGATGATGTCTTGTGAAAAAAATATACAAACTATCATGTAGTGGCCATGAATAATGTAGATCTTGGATCCTTGGATATTATGTGAAAAATTCTTGCAACTAGATCTTCAATGCTACATCCACTTCTTAACTCAACAACATTAATTACTGAGTCAAACCCTTGCCATGCTGATATGATCTTGAATTGCTATAATAGACTCTCAAATTATGCCTTGAAATTCCTTATGAATGCTCTTACAGTGCTCTATTGATTGTAAACTTGAATTCTTGGAGACTTAGAATGGATTTCTAGGAGAAAAAATGTGAATTAACCCCTTATGCTAAATTAGGAGATTAACCTAGAAATTCAAACAACTAAGGCCGACACCAGATATGGAAGAAAACTTTATTAAATTCCCACCAAAATTAAATTTGAAAAATGGTCCCTCATTAAGGGAGGACCCATTTTCCACGTAGGTTGAATGGGTCCTGGCTCAATTTTCCAGGACTCAACCCCGAGCGATGAAAAGTAAAATTAAAACCTATTTCAAATCAACTAATAAAGGGGGATCCTATTAAGGGAAGAACCATTTTCCACCTAGGGTGAATGGGTCATATCATCACTTTCTAGGACCTAATTTTTTCCCACAATTTTTTTATTATTTAAATCATGGGTGTCAAGATAGATCTTCAAAAGGTTTCAAAAATAAGGTTTGAATTTGACTTAAAGGGGTTAATTAACTCTAATAAACCACAATTAATTATCATTAGGTTTCTAAAACATCTCTATATTTGGTGATTCCCTATTAGTCATTAAACAAATAAATTGTTCATATCAAGAAAAACATGATAATTTCATTTGATATAAAGACCTCACAATGACATTATTAGATAAATTTGAATCATATACAATTGAAAATATACCATGAAAGGATAATCAACATGTGGACACAATGGAAAGTGTCACCTCCCTTCTGTCTCCTAAAGATCCTTTTTCTA
Source organism: Sequoia sempervirens (assembly GCA_007258455.2). Taxonomy (NCBI): domain Eukaryota; kingdom Viridiplantae; phylum Streptophyta; class Pinopsida; order Cupressales; family Cupressaceae; genus Sequoia; species Sequoia sempervirens. The sequence goes on along the minus strand of VDFB02281492.1, from coordinate 103,288,125 downwards.
ATTTCACATTTACAATCCAAATTATTCTCAAACCATTGATAGATGAAAAAAGAAAAGGAATGTTATTAACTGATGCTGAAAACTCTAGCAAATGGTACACACTAATATTCAACTATTTAAAAGAAGGTGTTTTTCCTAAGCCTATAACTAAGAACACTCGATCTTGTCTTCAAAAACATGCATCTAAGTACACAATCCTTGAAGATGTGTTATATAGAAGATCATTTAATGGTATTTTACTTAGATGTCTTAAACAATCTGAAATCCCTATAGCACTTGATGAAGCTCATGTAAGTGCTTGTGGAGAAAATTTTGGAGGAAGATCATTAGTTCAAAATTTAGTTCATATAAGATACTAATAGAGATATATGGAACAAGATTTTTTTTCCTACATTAAGAAATGTCATAAATGTTAAGAACACAACAATTTGATTCATGCTCTTGCTTCTGAAATTCATGACCAAGTTCCTATTTTTCCATTCTCGGTTTAGGGTTTTGATCTTATTGGAAAAGTATCACCACCCTCCTCCATTGGAAATAAATTTATAATTAACGCAACTGATTACTTTACAAAATGGGTAGAAGATATTCCTCTTCATTCCATGATAGCTAATGCAATATGTCATTTCATATTGGAACACATTATTGTTCACTTTAGACTTCCTTCTACATTGATTTTAGATAATGGAACTGCATTTAAGAACAACTACATGAAAAAATTATTGGAAACCTTTCATATTCAACATCACTTTTTGATGGCATATTACCCACAATCAAATGGTCAAGCAGAATCAACTAACAAAACTCTTGAGAAAATTTTGCAAAAAGTAGTAAGCATAACAATGATTGGCATACTCAATTAACTTATGCATTGTGGGCCTACTATACACACATTAGAACATCTTCAAGAAACACTCCCTATAACCTTATTTATGGTGATGAAGCAATAATACCCTTGGAGTTAGATATTCCTTCATTACAAATTGCTCTTAGAGGGCTTATTGACGATACTACTTATAGAGAGCAACAATTGCATCAACTTGAAATTCTTGATGAATGGATATTAATGCTCTCAAGAATCTCCAAGCTTATTCTAGGTGAATGCAACATAGTTATAATGATGATGTTATCCCTCATGCATTTAGCAAAGGTGACTTGGTGTTGTATAAATATCAACATAATGTAAACACTCTTTCAAATGAAAAAGGAAAATTCAGCCCTAATTGGTTAGGACCTTATGTAATCAAAGAAAACTATGGGTCTAGTGCCTAAAAATTAATGGAAATGGATGGAACACCTCTAAAAGAACCTATCAATTCCATGTATTTGCATTGGTATTACACATACCATCCTCTCTTTTGCATAGTGTGTTAAAGTAGTGTTGTTAGATTAGATAGATGGTGTTCTATTTTATCTCGCATTGCTTCATTCTTTGACAAATGATATTAGTGTGTCATAGAGTCTAAAGTGATTGTTCAATTGGTTTGAATTATTCCTTTAGTTTCCATACTATTAAAAATAAAATCTTGTGTGTTATTTTAATTTAGATCCTTATATGCATTTAATTTGATTAGATCATAGGTGCATTTAATTTAACATAGCATAATTCATCACAATGTAGTAACTAATATAAACTAAAATATTTTAATTAGATCACATAAACATTAAATCATGTAGATATCTATTAAATTTTTTTACAAAGGATATTTAATAAGTAACATCAACATTTAATTCAACATAAGATGATAAAAAAATAAATACAAATGCTCATATATCATATATATCATCAAAAGTTCAAGTACATATATCAATGAATACAATGCTAATAGGATCTATGACTACTAGACCCCTCAATGCCAAGTGGTGGCATCCATCGTGAGATAATGGAATGTGATCATGTCCTGCTTAGGGACCTCATGGCTTCCAATAGGCCCCACACCTCCCCTCTCATGTCTACCTCTCGTATGAGTTCCTCAATGCACTCCTACTATATGTGATCCCTCTCTACATGTAGCCTAGCTATATCTCTCTCCATCCTCGAGATCTTTGCTTAGAGGGTAGATTTTGTCCCGCTATCTGATGGACCTCAGAAGGCTTGGAACTCATCCAACACTATCTATAGTGTGGAAATTTTTTATGTATCTAGATTAGTGCATCTAGCTACACTCTCGTACGCTATCCATAATCTCATAAATGACTCGAAGAGATATACATGCTACCCCACAGAAGGTGGGTGCACATACTTTGAGAGTATTTCATCATCCATACACAATGAAGGAATAATCTTTGTAGTCACATGATGATATAGCTCACGCCACTCTTGCATGGATCCTGCCAAATGAAAATCATAAAATATGTTAGTACACATCATGACATATATAAATCATATACACAAAGTTAAAGAGTCTAACGGAACCATAAATATCAAATCTTCACCTAGAACTCTAGTTTGTTAGTTGAGGTATAACCATACAATAGCAGTCCCCCTCTGTGTAGGAACTGTGAATGGACTGCTACTACTAGCCTCCCCATGCTCGTGAGTATAGATATTTGATGTGGTTGTTCCATGTGCTCTAGTGACCCTAATAGGAGGTGCATCTCTCCTCTTGGGGGAAATTGGATCCTCCTCTATCTCATCGGTATCATCTCTCATTAAGTGGGTCTCCTCACCCTCCTCATCCTCATCCAAAAAATATTAGGAATAGTTTCATAATCATTTATATCTCCATAAATCTACTCATCATCCCTATCGTCTCTATGACCTAGAAAGGGTCTGGTGTGGCCTATAGGGTAGTGCATAGGAAATACATGGATTGAACGTGCTCCAACCCACCACTGGTCATAGGCTCATGTGGTGCCTATGTCATCAACATCAGAGACTAGGGGCATGCCATGATCCTCATCCTCTGAACCACTAATGTAAACATGCTCAATTGTAAGACAACAAGTGTCTCTAGGTCTAGGGGCACTCCATGCTAATTGTAGGTATTTGGGTTGATCTCGTAGTGGTACCTGATATGTCCAAATTAGTGCATGACAAGATCATAGTAGAAGGGTCTCACTATTTAATCATGTATCCCTAAAAAAAATCTATCCTACTGCTACCTGACTAACTCATTTCTATCATCTTCCCACTTTGGTATCTTGAGATACTATCTCTAGGGGATATCACCCTCATTTAATTGATCAAATCCTATCGACCAATGAAGAAAATCTCTCTCATACCATGCCTGACTCAGTACATAAATGTAGTCCCATGGGTAACCCATGACCGCTATGGTAGGAAATCTAGTGGGTCTAGTGCATGTGATGTGCTTGAAGTACCATACCTATAAGAGTGTACAATATACTATAATGTTTAGCTCATGGTATACAAACCATCCCAAATCATAGTACAAATGAGCTAGCATACTGCGACCCCAGGCATAAACATTCCTATGCTGCTCCATGTCTAGAATGATGTGAACTAATCTACCATCTAATTGGGTTCCTCATCCATCTGGTATTAATCCAGGTGTTGTAGTGATGACAGCCATGATCTACCAAAGTAATGGTGTCTTTGCATGTCATAGCCATCTAGGCTCAATGCAAGGACTAACAGATGACCATTGGATGGGCCACTATAAACAATATAGTATATCATCCTACATCTCCCTACATGATTTCTCATACACCAAGTGTACAACCTCACCCTAGATAGGTAATCGTAGGATGCGGTAGATGTCCTCGAGGGTAACAGTCTTGCCTATAGGAAGGTGAAAGGTACACGTATCTACATCCCACCTCTCTACTAGAGCCATCAACATAGTATCATGATACCTCATAGGTAGCATGAGGTATACCCAAAATAATCTTGTGTGTTGTAAAATGCTAATCTCCTCCTTTGAAAGTTGTGTGATGGAATCTCAAAGCAAACAAAATTTTCTCCCTCCAAGATGTTGTTGGGCTCGAGGAGGAACCTAAAATAAAAAAATACATAAAATAAGTCCTAAATTTATCCATTAAATAACATTAAAGTTTCTCTAGGATGCTTTACAACCAATTTGGACACTTATGCCATTTTTGGACGAGTAGTCTTGGACACTTTAGACAATTTTGGACACTTTGTGCCAAAGTGGGAGACTTTGTGCCAAGGTGGGACACTTTGTGCCAAGGTGGGACACTTTGTGCCAAGGTGGGACACTTTGTGCCAAGGTGGGACACTTTTCCCCAGTGATGATGCTTTGCAACAAAGATAGACACTTGTGACAATATTTTATAGGGTCCTAAAAATAATAAAAATACATGAAAAGGTACTATAAATGCATGAAAATGAAGAAAAAATAAAACATACTCCACTCACCATGTGTCGAAGTGTGCCTCATACCACCTCATCATGAATGACATCTAGTCTAGGAGGCTTGTAAGCTCATCTGCTCAACATCCTAGATCACTCTATAGAAAGGTAATTTGCAAAAAAAGTAAATATCAAATGATAATAAAAAGTGTCATTCTCATTAGTATATACTAAATCATAGTAAATGAAGCTTAATTTATTTTAAGGTCATTTTATTCAAATTAGCATAATGGGGGCTAGAGGACTCCATTTTTGATGTCATCTATTGCATTGAATTCATAATTCTACTCCCGATCCTATAAAATGTCTATCATTATGTGGTATGGTACTTGGAAATACACTATGATATGACTTATGTAATTTGATGTAGTTTTGTGTGCACCTTGATTCCACCTCCATAAAACAAGTGGAATCAAGAGTCATATATCTGCCCTCAAATTTGATTGTCTATAGAAGGTTGATAAGAGGATTTTTGAATGACTAAAGAACTTGTGTTGCAGGATGTGGTTACTAACATTGTGGTTTTGTAGATGACTATAATGGAGGCTTCATTCTCCCTAATGAATCCATTTGAGTATCCTTTTTATAAAAGTTTATTAATTCAAATTCTTTTAGCTTGCATATGCACATAGTTTCATATGGCCGCTAAAGTGAGGGCTAAATATAGTGTAGAAAATTATACCCCTTGTGACTACCAAAATTGTATTCCCTTCTTGGAGATAGTATACTTTCTGGTCTAATTTGGACCTATCTTGGGTACCCTTGCATTAATTACCCTTTAAATCATCATTTATACACCCCTGTGACCCATTATTTCGGATCGCGAGGCTCATTTCACCTGAAAATATTATAAAATCACTCAAATCACTAAAAAATCTTGAAAAACCACCTAAAAAAGCTAAGGTGAGACTCATTCACCACCTTGGGCGAATGAGTCTCCTTAGGTGGGACCCATTTGCCAAGGGTGGTGAATGAGTCCCATTTGGGGTCTTTTTAAATTTTGAGTAGGAAATTCACTATTTTAATTCAATTTTTTGGTGGATGTTAGCCTTTGAGATCTAAATAATGGTCAATTAGGTGTTAATGCCTATAAAAGCATGTTTTTGATTCATTTTTATCATATCCTAAGTAATTTGAGCAAGCATTGTCAAGAGAAAATTCAAGAGTCAAGTGTTGAGAATCTTTCACAAGAGTATTCAAGTTTCAAAAGCAAGTAAAGTTGAAGTCTTCGAGCAGCATTAAAGGATTTTTCAGATCATGAAGCTCACTTTCATTCAAGATCTAGCATTGTCAAGGGTTGATCATGGTTATATATGGTGAATCATGAAGAATTCTAGGTTGGGGAGGTGCAACTAGACATCAAGCCAAGCCTAAGGAGTTGTTTTCCAAGTGATTGCATCCTCCATTATCACTCTAAATTTCTCCTAAGGAAGGTAGAAGTATCATTAGGGATTATTTAGGGAGATTGGAGATTTCCTAAAGTGAGTTATTCATCTTCATATTTCCATTATTGCATCATATTCTTATGCATTGGAATAGGATTGTATCATGTTTCAGATTTCTTAGTCTTAGACACACTTAAGGCTAGGGTTTTCATGCACATTTCATTATTTCTATCAAGTTTTAACCACCAAACTAGGGGTTTGGCTGAGGAAAGCTCCCCATTAGAAAATCAAGCATATATTCTATTTTGTAGGTAATTTCATAGATTCACATCTAGAACTCAATTGGGAAGGAAAGAGTAGGTGTTGAAGTGTAGATTAAATCTTTTGATTCCGAAAAAAGATGAATGAGACTAGTTTTCCAAGAGTGGTGAATGAGTCCTACTGTATTTTTTTTCAGATCTGTTTGCAGATTCAGATACCCTCTTTCCTGAAATAGGCTTATGTGCAAAAATTCAGATCTAGGACTGATTTTCTAGAATGGTGAATAAGTCTCAATAGGTCAAAAGGTTAAATTTTCAAGTGTTTCAGAGTTGCTTCTAGTCATTTATAGATTCCTAGGTGCACACCATTCATCTCACTACTCTTTTTTTTCTATTTTATTTGCATTTCTAGATCATTTTATAAGTCGTTATATTAAGTTAGGGTTCTACATCTCATTGTCTTTTCCAAGTTTATACTTGGTGGTGAACCCCTCATTAGATCATATTCAGACTCTAGGAAAAACCTATTGCAAGATATCTTTCTCTTTTTCATTGAGATCTCTAGGGTCATCCTTGAGTGGAACATCTTATAAAGTGGGTGTGATAGAACTTATCTTCCCCTATCCACCATTTTATTTGGTTCCATTTTGGTGAAACTACCCTTAGAACATCATAATTATGATTTGGAATGCATTTACATCCTAGATTTAGCTTGTGTTAACATTGCATTAGGATTTGCATTGGTTAATTTGAATTCTAGGGTTTCAAATTTTGCATTAGTGAAAGCTCATTTAGCATGTATTTTTTAACTTAATTTCACTGAAAATGATTTAAAATCTCCATTTACATCTCAGATACAGATCATAAAACACAAAAAGCATAAAAAATCAACTAAAAATTCTAATTTTTTTGAAAAAAATCCTACTAGGACTCATTCACCACCTTGGGCGAATCAATCCCAGTCCAAATTTTGAACTACATTTTACAGTGTTAAATTTCTTGTTTTTAAACTTTTGTTTGTTGTTATTACTTTTATGTTTTAATTTGATTGATTTCTATTACATTGAAACCATTAGATATAGTGCATCATTGGTTGTAATTATGGATAGAATTAATTTTTTAACTTTTAATTTTCATCATTTAGATTAGGTTACATTAGAATGTATAGATCAAAACTCAAAACCAAAAACAAGACCAAAACAAATAAGCCACTCTGAGAAAGTATAGTTATTCGACTATGTCAAATATCTCTTTCCAAGTTAACCTAACTCTCAAGCCTTTTAGTAGTGATGAATTTGACATGTTAGATGAAGCACTTGTGGAATTCATCTCACAAAGTCCATCCACTAAGGCTTGTTATGAGAAACCAAAAATAAGAGAAGTTAACATGATTCAACCTCAAGTCATCATTTACCCACCTTAACACAAAACAAAAACTCAAACTAAACCTGGACTTATCCTTTACCCACCTAGGAATATTTTTTTGTAACAACCAAGTCATATTACCATTGCTCACACTTATAATAGTAGAAATAACCCACAACCGCAAAAAACAACCTTGAAACCCTTACCTTTTCCTAATCCCATTTTTCCTAGTGCTCCTCGTTTAACTTCGCATAGTGGGAAGGAGTATGATCTTGCTGAAAAACTTAAAAATACTCCTACAAAGATATCTCTTTGGGACCTAATTCAAAATTCACCTAATTATCACACTATGCTTCAAACAACCTTACAACAAGTAGTGGTTCCTCCTGGTACAAATGTAATGATGTGGCAGCTCTAATACAAGGAATGAATATATTTAATGTAGTCATTACCTTACACCAACATGAGCTCCCTCATTTGGAGATGAGAAAGAGACATGATGTCTTCATGATAATGGCTCAATTCAATAGAATAGGCATAAAATGGACCCTTGTTGATAATGGCTCAACCCTCAATGTGTGTAGTGTGAAGCTCTTAGATAGATTACACATAGATAAATAAAAAATTGAACTTGATTCCTTATTGATTTGAGGATTTGATAATGTAGAAAAGCAACCGCTCAGTGTGATTACCTTACCTATTACACTTGGAAAGGCTACCTTACAAAATCCAATTCATGTTATGCCTTATGACCTTTCATACAATCTTATTTTTGCAAGAACATGGATTCATGAGATGCATGCCATGCCTTCGACTCTTCATCGTATCATGAAATATGTTTATAACAACAAGGTATACCAAGTTGAAATAGACCCTGAGCCTAAAAGTTTCTTACAAGTTCAAAAAGGAATGACAAGTCCTGTAAGCACATTGATTCCAACATCCAACATAGAACCTATAGATTTTCACAAGCAAGAAGTGGAAATAGTGTCAAAATTATTAGATGGTGATTAGGGTTCCTTGGAGTTCACACCCTCGTTAATAGGAGAATACATAATCACAATAAAAGAAGATTAAAAATAAAAGCAACCAATGGTCATTTTAACTCAGAATATAGAAGAAACTACCTTGTCCACTCTTGAAGATGACACAAGTTATACAAAAAAATCTGATGAGATAGAATATCAACAACCACCAAACCTAAAAGAAATGGAAATAATTTATGGGAGAGGATTGAACTTATAAAATAAATGAGGTATAGTGGAAAAGGATGTGGAAAGAAAGAATGAGGAATTCGTGTTCCTATAGAGCCTAACACACAAGAGACAAAAATAGTTTTAGGGTATTTCCCTTGTAAGATTATGCAAGAAACAAAGAGATCATCATTAAATATCAACACCATCATGTGCAAACAAAAAGTCAACCTCACTTTGAAACATCCGGAATTGCTTGATATGGATTTTGAACCATCATGGGAGTATTTTGAGGATTTTGAACCCTTTAAGCATATGCTAAGAGTTTATGATAAATCACCTAATACTCCTCGGAAGAAAAATGTTACATGTGCTATGATTAGCACCAAGCGAAAATATGCAGAAGATGAAAGTAATGAGACAAAAATGAGTAAAGATAAATATAACCCTGAATTTCCAAAGCCAAATGCACTTCCTCTTGGAGATACAATTGAAATAACAATGGACATCAATTATAAGGAGAAATTAATTAAGATAGGAGAGTACCTTGATGATGAAGAACAAGAGGATCACACAATGTTATTCCATGACTTTCCTGAACTTTTTGCTTGGAACTATTTGGATATTCTAAGAATTGATCCTAATATTGTCACACACAACATAGTCCTTGATGAAAATTCTAAGCTAGTTAGACAAAAGATACGAAAGATGAATACTAAAATAGCCTTGCTTGTTAAAGGAGAAATTGAAAATAATCCTTGAGGCTGGTTTCATAAGACCTATAGAATATTCTCCTTGGATCTCAAATATTGTTGCAATCACAAAACCTAATAATTTATTAGGATGTGCATGGATTTTCATGATTTGAATCAAGCATCTTTAAAAGATGTCTTTCCCCTTCCTAATATTGACATGATAGTGGATTCTACTGTGGGACATGATTTGTTGTCCTTCATGGACAAATTTTTGGGATATAATCAAATTTTTATCAACCCTCAAGATCAATACAAAAAAACATTCAAAATAGTTTGGGGAATGTTTTGTTGGGTCATGATGCCTTTTGGATTGAAGAATGCGGGCACAACATATCAACAAGCAATGACATTAATATTTCACGATTACATACATAAGACTTTGGAAGACTATGTTGATGATATTCTAGCCAAATCTTTAACAACACATAACAACGTGAATTTCCTTCAGAAAATATTTGAGCAAATGTGAAAATAAAACATGAGATTGGATCCAAAAAAGTGTGTCTTCAGTGTAGATAGTGGGAAACTTCTAGGTTTTATCGTATCTCATAGAGGCATTGAGGTGGAAACGAAGAAAATTGATGTTATAGTTAACATGCCACCTCCTAAGAACATTTCTCAATCATGCATGTTACAAGGAATAATTCAAGCCAACCATCATTTTGTTGTATCTTTAGCTGATTGAACATTACCACTTACACATCTCCTCAGAAAGGATGTACACTTTGATTGGAATGAGGATTGTAAATAGGCTTTTGAAAGTTTGAAGGAGTACCTCATAACTCCACCTATTTTACAACCCGCTATGCAAAACAAACCGTTCATACTTTATATAGCCACATTAGCCCATGCTCTCACAATATTGTTGGCTCAATAAGACAAAAGTGGTAAAGAGCATCATGTTTATTACATTAGCCGAACTTTGATTGACTATGAGAAACAATACACAAAAATAGAAAAGAAATGTTTGGATCTTGTATTCACTACAAGCAAGTTGCTAAATTACTTATTGAATGCCGAAATACATGTGATGATGAAATTTGATCCTCTCAAACATCTTTTCAATAAAATAGATTTATCAGGATGTTTAGCTAAATGGGTGATGGTTTTGACAGAGTTTGAACTTAATTTTTTCTCACAAAAATAAATTAAGGGTCAAGCCTTGACCGACCAATTGGTTGACGCTCCTTCTCCTTTAACATTACCTAGCAATGATTCTTTCCCTAATGATAATGTGTTGACAATCAAAACTAATACATGTGAATTATATTTTGATAGATCTAAGTGTAGAATAGGTTTCGACGTAGGTGTTATAATAATATTTCCCATGGGAATTCCTATTCCCTTGTCATATCCGTTAAATTTACTATGTACAAACAACACTACTAAGTATAGAGTTTTTCTCATTGGATTGCATGCCAATTTAATCATGGTCGTAAAACATATTAAAATATTTGGTGATTTACAATTAGTAATCATGAAAATAAATTGGACATATCAAGGAAAGCATGACAAATTATCAAAATAAAAGGATCTCATAGTGAATTTATAAGAGAAGTTTGAATAATTCACCATTGATAACATCCCATAAAAGGATAATCAACATGCAAATGCAATGGTGAGTGTAGTTTCTCTCATATCACCTCAAGATCCTTCAAAGGATTTCACATTTACTGTTCATCTAATCATGAAACTGTTAATCGATGATAAATCAGAAGAAGTATTAGCAACAACCAAGGAAGACTTAAGTGAATGGTACAATACAATATTTAACTATTTGAAAGACGATACCTTTCCCAAGCCAAAAACAAAGAACATTTGAGCTCTCTTGTAGAAAATCGCATCTAAGTATATAATTCTTGCTAATGTGTTGTATTGAAGATCATTCAATGGTCTCTTAATTAGATGCTTTACAAAATCTGATATGCCCACAACACTTGAACAAGCTCATGTAGGTGCTTGTGGTTTCCATTTTGGAGGAAAAACATTAGTTCAAAAACTTATCCGCATTGGATACTACTAGAGACATATATAGCAAGACTACTTGGAATATGTAAGAAAATGCCATAAATTTCAAGAACATAGCAATTTGATTCATGATCTTGCTTATGAATTTTGAGCTCAAATTCCAATTTAGCCCTTTGTGGTTTGGGGTCTGGAAATAATTGGAAATATATCACCACCTTCCTCCACTAGACATACATTTATAATCACCGCAACAGATTATTTTACAAAATGGGTAGAATCTATTCATCTTCGATCAACAACAGTTGATCATGTGATATGTCATTTCATATTGGAACACATTATTGCTCGCTTTGGGCTTCCTTCCACATTAGTTTATGATAATGGTACACCATTTAAGAATATTGAGGTGAAGAAGTTCTTGGAAACATTTAACATACAACATCGCTTCTCAACACCGTATAACCCGCAATCTAACGGTCAATCTATGTCAACTAACACAACTATCAAACAAATCCTAAAGAAATTTGTCAACAAGCATAATAGGGATTGGCACACACAATTACAATATGTGTTATGGGCCTATCACACAAGCATAAAACCATCTACAAGTACACCTTATAATCTTGTCTATGGTACACCTTATAATCTTGTCTATGGTAGCAAGGAAATAATTCCCTTGGAGTTAGAGATTCCTACATTAAGAATTTCTCTTCAAGGACTTATCAATGAAAAACATTATAAGGAAAAATGATTGCATCAGCTTGAAATTCTCAATGAACAATGCATTAATGCTCTTGAGCATCTCCAAGCCTATTGTAAACAAAGACAACATATTTACAATGAAAATTTCATCCCTCAGGAATTCAACAAAGGTGACTTAGTCTTATGTGAAAATCAACGTAATGTCAATGTCGACCTGAATGTAAAAGAAAAAATCAGTCCTAATTGGTTAGGACCTTACATAATCAATGAAAGTTATGGGTTTGGTGCATACACATTAATAGAACTAGATAACACACCCCTCAAAGAACCTATTAATGCCACACATTTGTGTCGGTATTATGTCTAATCCATCTGAATAGTATGAATGATAAAGCAGTGGTGTTAAAGTTACTGGATAAGATTCAATGTGCTCTCACATTGCTTCATTCTTGACAAACAATTGTGTGTGTGTATTGAACACTAAAGTGATTATTTAATTAATTTGTAAGTGATTACTTTAGGTTTTATCCTATTCAATTTCATCTTGTGTGTTATGTTAGATTAGATCCTTATATGCATTTAATGTTCTTTAATTAGATCATAGGTGAATTTAATTTAGCATAACATACTTAATCACAATGTTGCATCTAAGAGAAACACACAAAAAATTTAATTAGATAACATAAACATGTTAAATCATGGAGAAATTCATTAAATAGTCTTACAAAGATTATTTAATTAATCACATTATTATTCAACACATAAAATAAAACATCAAATGCTCATATATATATATCAATTTTTTGTGTACATGTCATCAATATATACAATGCCACTAAGGTCTATGGCTGCCAGATCCCTCAAGACCTGGTGCTCACATCTGTCTGGTAGTAGTCTATTGGGAGATAGTGGTGTGTGATCATGATTATGATTTGTTGAATGTTCTAAGAGAAAACTGTAAGCCTCGTATCTTTCCAAGGGCCTCCTGGTGCTCCCTTGCTATCTAATCTCTCTCCGCCTATAGCTTGGCTACCTCTAACTCTAGTCTCTTGAACTCTGCTAGGGTCTGAGATGATTGTACCTTTGGGATAGCATCGACTCGATGGGCATGCCTCCTCAAACTCTCATACATTTCCCGTAGTCTGACGTATGGCCTGAACAACTCTAGGTCCTTATTCATGATGGGTGGGGGAACATAGTCTAAGTATGTGGCTTCCTCATTGACTAATGGGGGAACTATCTATATAGCCACCTAATGATAGAGATCCTAAAGATCTCTCAAAGATCCTACAAGATATAAATGCAAAAAAAAATTAGTACACATCATGATATATGTATTTAAGCATAAAACTAAGCATAAAGCATAACAATAAATAAAATATCATCACCTATCTCTTTGGCAGGTTGTGTAAAATTAGCCTCATCATGTGCAAGGGGCATGGAGGATGTGTTAGCCTCTCCATGGTTGTGGGTGTTGGTGCCTGCTATAGCTACTGCTTGTGATATAGTAACAAAAAGAAGAGATGACTCTCCCCACCCGTGGCCTACTAGATCCTCATTTGTTGCCTCACTACTCTCACTCATGGACTGCTCCTCCTCCTCACCCTCCTCTTTGACCTTCTCCTCATCTACATCCTCCTGGAAACCATAGTTAGGATCTGCATCTTCATCATACTCCTTGTCTATCACATCTACAAATATTTTTTGCACCCCTATAGCATGTCTCCTTGGGCCTATCCTCTACCTCCTCTCCCTCATTTGGGAGTGGCCCAACATCACCTATTGACTCATCCATAAAAAATATGGGAGCTAGTCGTGATACTATCCACCACTCCTCATAGTCATCTATGGCACCGACATTGTCAGCATCAAAGATCAAAGGCATGTCATGATTTCAGTACTCAGATTCACTATGGAAAACATCCTTAGTAGTGAACTATCTACCATCACCAGGTCTTTGGGAACTCCACATTGATCTCCTAAAGAAGGGTCATGCCCTAGGTGCTATCTTGACCTACCAAAACTACCGCATGACAGAATCGTAGTAGAAAGGTCATACTATGTAATCATTTCTTCCAATCAAGAACATTTCCATTTGCAATCTACTCATCTAGTGAGTCTCATCCCACCAATGAAGCACAAGCTAATAAGGCCTCCATAAAATCTCATCCTCCTCTAGCCGATCAAACTGAACTCTCCAGAAGTGCAAATCACCCTAGTGCCAAAATCATCATAGGGGATAGCTAAAGGCCCGAGGATACCCCAAGTCTGTAAGACACAAGAATCTAATAGTTCTGGTAGAAGTAATATGCTCAAGGCACCAAACCTACATAAGCGTATAGTGTACCATGTTATCCACCTCCCAAAAGAAAAATCATCCAAGATCATAATACAAGTGCACTAGGATGTTGTGCCCCCAAGCGTATACTATCTTATGCTTTGCCACCCCTCGTATCAAGTGTACTAGTCCTCCCTCCAAGTGAGCTCATCAACCATCAAGGATGAGCACTAGTGCTATTGTTAGCATCATAATTCATCTAACTAGTGGGACCCATAAGTATAGAAGCATCATAATATCTATCTGTGGCCTCACTCTCTCATCATACACTGGTCCACCGAGGTAGTACTACATGTAATATTTCATCTCACGAAATGATTGCTCCACTTAGAAACATACTTTCTCACCCCGAATATGAACTTAGAGTATGTAGTGTATGTCCTCAAGTGTGATATTAATCTCTCTAGAAGGAAAATGAAATGTGTACATGTATCTGCATCCCCATGCTCTGCTAGGGCCATCAACATTGAATCATGGTACCTCATGGGGGGTATGAGGTATGCCCAGTATAGTCCTACTATCTACAAAATCTTTGTGTCCTCCACTAAAAGAGTGGGGGCTAAATCTTGAAGAATGCTAATCTACTTGCCACCTAGAAATTGACACGAACGGGTGGGAACCTAACAAAAAGGAAAAAATATTTCCTAAAAGCAGTCTAAACTCTAAAATATTTAGATCAATAATCATAAAAGTGTACTAAAGTTGTTCTATTGTACTTCTCTAGTAGTCTTAAACACTTTAGAACCCTTTTGGGACACTTCATTAAGAAACAAACACTTTGTGAAAAAGTGAGACACTTCACCAACAAAGGGGAGACTTTTCAAAAAAGTGGGACACTTTGAAAAAAGGGGACACTTTGTGAAATTTTTTCCAAGTCCCTAAATTAACCTAAAAATTCATAAAATTCATAAAATAAATGTGTAAGGACAAAGAAAAGGCAGCAAAATCAAACTCACCTCATGATGGTACTCATCGTGGGCCACCTCATCTCACAATACATCCAGTCGCGCAGGCTTGTAGCCTTGTCGGCATGGAATCTTTGGCTACTCTTAAATCACTTTTAAGTGATAAAAAGGAAAATGATAAAATAGTAAGAATTTACATCACTTTTTATTCTTACATAAGTTAAAATTAGAATTTTACTGTATTAGGGTTAAAAAGTGCATTTCATTCAGATCAACATAACGGGTGCTAGAGAGCTCTATTTTCAACACTGTTTATTGCGTTGGAATCATGATTTTTCTCAAGAAATCATTAACCATCTATCATTATGTGGTATGTAAAATGAAGAAAAACGGGGTAATGGTGCTTTCTTTCGCTTCTAAGGTTTTGGACCTAAAAGGAGAAAGACCAATCACCACTTTTCAACACTTCACTCAAGAAAAAACCCTTGAGATTTCAATGTAAAGGAGATTGAAATATGTCCAAGGGAAGGTTCTATGGATTGAATAATGTATAATGAGAGGTTCACCACCAAGTATAAACTTGGAAAAGAAAATGTTTGAAAACACAATGTGATATGTAAATAAATACTAAATGACCTAGAAATGCAAGTAAACTATAACAAAAAACTATGAAACTGGAAATGTGCACCTAGGAAACTGAAGAAGGTAGAGTAGAGGTCTAGAATCCTAAAAAATCTACTATTTATGCTGACTAGGAATCATACACCAAGCTAGGTGAATCAGTCTAGGTTTAGGTAAACTATGTTGGAACAGGTTTCAGACAAATGGGTACTCAAATCTATAAAAATCCCTGACAGACAGATACAATGGGAATCATTCACCAATAGTGGTTAAGCAATCCACTTCTATATTTTTGAAAATTCAACACTAGATTCTATAGCTCTCAGTCTACTTTTCTATTCCTAATTCAAATCTGGGTCCAAAACTGTAGAATTCAGCTTGTAGACCTTCTCTAAGCTTCTCCAAGGCTTGTTCAAAACTTTGACAATTTTAAATTGCTTTGATAACTTTTCCAATATTTCTCCATGATAAATCAACATCCTAGACCTACAAATCAAATGCAAAGAGAGGGAAAAATGTTGTGGGTTTAGTGAATAGGGGTTTCCCTTGGTCAAACCCCTTGTTGGTAATTAAACCCTTGAAATAGAATAAAATAGAGTAGAGAATGATGAATGAACAAATAATGATGTTGTAACTCACCAAACCTTTGCAATTAAGTGCTGCAAACATGTAAGTGATGGCTCCAATGGATGTAGACTTGGAATCCTGCCTAATATTGATAGATCTTGAATGTAATGCTTGCTTGAATCACACAATCCTACACCCTAGTTGTTAGCTCTAAAATGACATAATGCAAACAATCTTTGACATGATGAAAGATACTTGAAAAATGATCTAGAATGTTTGATAATATACTCTTGAAATTCCTTGGATGCTCTTATGAATGCTCAAATTATCTTGTGAACTATATGCATGAATACTTGAATGCTTGAGGATGAAAAGGGGTGAAATAACCTTGTATTTATACTTGATTATGCAAGAATTCCTAATATTACAACACTACAAGCTGACATTAGATCTAGGGGAATAAATTCCCATCAAAAATTTGATTTAAATTTGA
This sequence comes from Sequoia sempervirens, assembly GCA_007258455.2. Lineage (NCBI taxonomy): Eukaryota > Viridiplantae > Streptophyta > Pinopsida > Cupressales > Cupressaceae > Sequoia > Sequoia sempervirens. The sequence goes on along the minus strand of VDFB02281492.1, from coordinate 103,271,237 downwards.
ATTTTGGTCATATGGAACTCATTCTCCTAAAGTGGAAAATGAGTCCCATCACACATAATGTATGGGACCAAAAATAAAATATGTCTAGAAATGTGTGAAACCTACATTGAGGCCAAAGAGACCTACGTGCGACTCATTCGCCCAAGGTGGTGAATGATTCCTAGACACTAAATCTGGGCCACACAAGCTAGGAACACCTGAATTATGAATGATTAGTCGTTGGTGTCATGATTATCCTAAAAAAGATACAATAAATGAGGCTTGTGGATGCAAAATAGGGCCAATTAAAGCATAAGAAAGCCAAATCATTAATGAAAAACCTAAATTAATGTGAAAGTGTGTTACAACACTTTACAACACTCCAAATAAGGCAAGATTAAGATCAATCATGATTAAAATTATGTTTGAATTGATTAAACCCTAGAAAAGTGTGAAAGTGTGTTACAACACTTCACAACACTTTTGCAAGGAACCATTAAAATCTATTAGTTCACAAGGGCCTAAGACCTAATGTGAATATGTTATCCACATTACAACACTAAATCAAGGAAACCTTAAGCCAAAATCTACAAGGAGGACCCAAATGAGTGTGAAAAATGTCAAAGGATCATTTTCTCGGCACTACATTTATCCCCCACTTTAGTGAGAGAATGAACCGACTTCAAACTCATAGTAAAGTAGGGGTGCTACCACAATAGTGTGTCTCACTTTTGGGACATGTTGATTTTTCCTGAAATTACCTTTTTTAGAAAAACTAATGATTTTAACCTTGAGGGGTTCCATCCAAATGGTTTTAATTGAAGATAGATATATAAGACCCCCTTAGATCAAACCCCCTTGGATAGAACCTCTCTAGTATTAAATCATACCCACAATGGTGTCTCCTTCACACCTATCAAAATGCTGCAAAAAAAACATGTTTAGTTTATCTTTTGAGGGATCAAATAATGTCATTTAGAAATCATCTTTTGCAATATTGTAGCACTCAAAATGAGCTTTCCAAAAAGTATAGCTTTGATATGTTTTCATTTTATCTTATATTTTATTTTCAATTTTTACTGAACATAGGTTTTTCTATATCCTCTCCCTAGGTATTGATGTCCTTGTTTCACTAAAAAAAGAAAAAATGGATTTTGATATATACATAACAAGTTAGGTTGTAGAACACACACACATGTCCAAATTATAGTTACAGTGACTTGAAAAATTAATTAAAAAAATATATTGAACAAAAACTTAAGAAAAAATATACTTTCCCTAGATATTGATTTTAAGAATCTATATTCCAAAATTTAGAATTTTATCATTTACAGAAAAAAAATTATGTTGTACAACACAAACGTTGCTTTCTAAAAATGTTGTTTTTCTATTTAAAAATATTTATTAAAGGAGATGTTGAAAGATTGATGATTTATTTTGTTTTTTTTTAAATATATATTTAGAATCTACACACAAATTTCAACAAATCACTAGTTTGCATCATCTTCAAATTCTTAATGGTTTAGCTGCTATAGGTCTTAGAAGATGAAGATTCAATTAAAAATATTGATGTAAATTTCCATCTTGGGAAAAAAGTGACACACAGTATTGTGATTTCACTTGTAGACAAACACACACCAAGAGGGGTTCCAATGAACCAATGCTAGCAAGATGAGACAACAACAATCAAGAGGGGTGATCAAGCCCATAGGATCTAGATCCCATGCAAAAAAAAACATAAGCACAAAGGAACACACATGAAAATGATATAAAGAACAACGAAAAGTCCAAGCATATAAAGAACAATGAAAAGTCCAAGCATACACTGCCAAAGATGAAAAAGGAGAGAAGAAAAGAAAGAAAATAATTGGAAGAATCAGATCAAGCTTCGACCATTTGTCCATCCCAATGTGGATTAGATCTAGGCTGTTTGTCTAGAAAAATGCATACTCACTCTGAGGTGATGGAACTCCTGGCTATCCACTGGGTGAGAAGTCATGAAAGGTGAGAAAAATACACTAATGGATGGTATGCACTCACACACACACGGAAGTGGCTATGGGGAAAGTCATGCCTCAGATTGGGCTTCCTACTCAACCATACCAAAGTTATACCTCTTGATAACATTAATAAGGCTCCACACAAAAATGATTTTTTGAACCTCATGAGACAAGAAAAACTTTGTATGCTTAGAGCTCATGAACAAATGTGATGGTGCTATAGGCATGGAAGTTGTATTATGCAAGGTGTCCATATAATAACAAATGAAAAATGCAACATGCAAAGAATGTTCAAAGGATTCTTGCTTAGTTCATGTGAGGTCTTTAACTCAGGGAAAAATATCCCTAATGTATCCAAGAGAGGACCAATCAAAGAATAGAAGATTCACAACTTAGGGGATGCAGTGTGTCACATCAAGCCACTAAGAGGAATGTAATATGCTAAGAGATATCATGCTCATGAAGGACATCAAACCCAATTTAAGATCCACAAAGTGACAAACACATTTTATGAAGTAAGAAGGCTAAACTAAGGACCATGAAAAATAAAAATACAAAAGAATAATGCCAATGTATGCCCCCACTTTAAGGGAATTTCTAAACACCATACTGTGAGCAATTACTTTAAAGTAGCAAACGAAAAGTGAAAACATTAAAATAAAACATGAGAGATAACTTGGAAAGCCCTTATGCCAAGTCATATGTTTCTGAGTAAAGCTACGTCATGCAAGAGAAAATGAAAGGAGAAGGGTTGCCCCCAAAATGAAAACACCAAACACATAACAGATCTATGGATTTGGGGTTCGTATGTTCTTTACTACAATGTTATTAGAGAGCTTGGAACTGTCATCATCCCCCAAATACACATAGAACTAGAAGAATGACACAAAGAGAGTGAAAAAAAAGGAAAAACCTTTCGAGTCAACATGGAAGAGACATAGGGTGTCTCAACACCTTGCATCATCCCCAAAAGGAAGGCACAATACAAATGAAAAAGAAAAGGTGAAAGAAAATGAAAATTTTTGGGTTAACATGAAGGAGACATGAATCTCTCAATGTCTTGCATCATCCCCAAAAGGAAATCCCAAAAAAGGAAAAAATGAATATCACATAGAGGAATGTCACAAAGAGAGAGAGAATATCAAGCAAAACATCATAGGGGATCACATTACACACATGCAATCACACAAAATTAAAAAAAATTAAAAATGCAAAAGACTAGTAAGGAAAATGTGATTCAACCTATGAGTAGGTCATTTGCCTCCCAATCATGTTCTGTGTATGCCAAGGATGTACAAATAGCCAAAGGGACAAGAGAAAGTGTTGAATTAGGAGAAGCACCAGGTTCAACACTCTTTATAGGAGATTTTTTGTTTGAGGTCATTGAAGAGGAAAACAATGTATTCAATTCATTATGCACCTCTTCATCGCTTTGAGTGGTCTCATCATCATCATCCAAGTTAATCACAATAAGAGGATGAATGATAATGTTAGTTGAAGAGTTCAACTCTTGTTGTGATTGTTGTATTGGGTCATTTTGTTGTGGTTGGGGAAGAGGGTCATCATGCATTGCTTTAGTTAAGTTTGGATTTTTATTTTCTTTGTTTAATTCTTCAAGTAACTTGCAAGCAAGGGCACAACATCTCTTCCTACGCTCTCGGGAACCTCTGTTTCTTTTGGTTTTGTTTTCATGTTGTGTTTGTGTAAGAGCAGGTTGATCAACCATAGGTTTATTTTCTTCCTTAAAGGGAGGAATGAAAAGAACCATAGGAGGTTGTTCAACCACTTTCTCTTTTTCTTTGTAAACTTGTTTTATTCTAGGAGGTTTGACGGTGTTGTTTTCATTGTCTCTTGGTCTTTTATAGGATGTAGGTGAAGTTTCAATTTTTGGTTGGTCTTGGTTGTTTGGTTCATGTTTGGATTGGAGAATGGTTTTTTCTAGGATGGGAGGTTCAAAGGTGGACAGGGACATGTTTTGAAGAGACTATTCAACTATCTTCTTTTCCTTGAACTTTTGATAGGGAAAGAAAAAGAAGTCTTCCCTTGGCTTGATAGGTTCCATGGGCTCGGGCCAAAAGGAATCTAGGGAAAAGTTTCCTTTAGATGACAAGGGGTTAAAGCTGCTAAGATGAAAAGTGAATATATTATTTTCAAAGAGAAACTTTAAGCATTTATGCACAACTGAAGGGACAACTTTCATGGAGAAAAGCCATGGGTGGCCTAGATTCAAACAAAATTTTCTTGATTGTGGGATGGTGGAGAATGTGACATCTAATATTTTTGGTCCTATTTGCAATGGTAGGGTGATCGATCCTATCGTAGGGCATGCAAAGCCATTGTGTGTCTTGATCCATGCTTTTGGTCTGTCATATTGGTCTTGATAGAGTTCATGCAAAAGTAGAATTTCCTTGGTGATCACATTCTCTCCGCAGGTGAGATCTATTAGTATCCCATTAGTGGGCTTGTCATAGATATGACTGACTATGTAGAGATGACCATCGGGAAATTTTTAAGTATATCCTGGGAAGAGAAAGAAATTTCAAGAGAATTCTTAAGTCGTCCCTTACGAGGGATGAAATCTATTACCCCTATCATTTCATCCATATGACTGATATTGACAGAAGCATTGTTTTCATTATTTGTATCAACATTCATCACATCATTCTTTGTAGTTTCACTAGCTTTGACAAATGAAATATTGTGTTTGGGCATTGGGTTGGTAAAAAATTGCAAATTATGGTTTGGAGGGGCAATAGACTTATTGCCTTGATTGCTAACACCTCCAATGGATAGAAGGAAATAATCAATGAGGTCTTGCACAAGATGTTTAAGACGCTTGAAATGTTCTGTGTCATGTCCATTTTTTCAATGATAGTGACAATAAGCATTAGACTTAAAATTTGGGTGTAAAGGTTTATTAGGGTCAAGAGTTTTGACAGGTGGCAAGGTAATCATTTGTTGTTCTAGCAGTTGGGACATTGTGTTATGAAGGGTATCAGGTAAGGGAGTGAATTTTCTTTTTTGATTGCCATAACTAAAGGGTACCATGGTTTTGACAATAGCTACTTGGTTTTTGACATGTTGAGTTGGTTGTTGAGGGGGTTTGAATTGAAGGAACCCTTTATTTTGTTTTCTAAAAGGATTGGAATTGTTTTGGTTTGTAGGCTCAGATCTCTCAATTCAGCTAGAATAAGACCTTGTATCTTGACTACTAATAGAATTTTGATAATCATGGAGGGTAGTGGATAGGTACATGAAGGATGCGAATTTAATCATGGTAAAATTTTCTTGAATATTACTTTGCAATTTTTTTATGAACATCTTTTGAACGTGTGGATCGGGAACCTTGACATCGATTTGGGAATAAAGTGATTGATAGAATGAGATCAAATCAATTATTTTTTGTCCTCTTTTTTCTTACATCCAATCAAATCAGCCAAGGTCATCATGGGACTCATATGCACTTGGAAATGGTTTACAAATGCATTAACAAGTTCATTGAATGAATGAATTGAATTGTTTGATAAAGAAGAAAATCATTCCAAGGCAGTATCTTTCAATGACCTAGGAAAAAGTTTTGCCAAAAGTTTATCGTCAAGGACAAAGTCATTACATAAGGCAGTGTAGGCATTAACATGGTTATAAGGATCTCCATTCCCTCCATAATTCTCAAATCTAGGAACCGCTATACCTTGTGGCATTAGGGTTCACAATATCTCCAAGGATGATGGATTGATTTTGACATAATATGTAGATGGGCCATTTTGGTTTTGGTTGATGGTGGAAATTTTCTTTTGAAGTGATGAAACAGTTTGAAAAAGTTGTGTTATGAAAGGGTCATTGCTTGTGTTATTGGATGGAAGTGAAAGTGGTGATGGATTGTATGTGTTTGTAGGACAAGTGAATGGAATCCTTATAGATGGTAAGGTAGGAGATATAACCTGTGATGCCACATAGGAACTATGGATTCTAGTAGGAATACCTAGGGAAGGAATCACATTACTAACTTGTTGCATTGTTGTTGTGACTTGGGGAGTTGTATAGGTAGGGATTGAGGCTATGATTGTGGGAGGAGGAATTTGAGTTCCTCCTTGGCTTGCGAAATTGTTTGTTAGTATAGGAACATTAGGGGTTGAAGGGAGATGTTTTCCAAAGATATAAACTATGTTTTTCACAAGGTCAAGGCCATCTTCACTTTCAAGCATGTGGTCAATGTTTTCTATGGTAGGAAATACAGTAGTTGAAATGTTTTCAAGGCTTATTTGATGTTGTCGGTTTACTAGGTCCTCATGAATTTGAATTATTTTCTCTTGTGGGATATCATCATTCCTTGGTTCAACTTGCATGCTACTCGAAGGAAAAGAGTTGCTAAGGGTGTTATCCATGCCTAGTGTACTAGTGTCAATACTAGGAGTGGAAGAACTAGATATCCCAAGATCCACAATGATTGTGCTATCATGGGATGACATGAGTCTTGAACTTCTTCTCACTAAGTTATTAGAAATAGGACAACAAACACTCATGCAAAGGCTACTAAAGTAGGGTGAATGCAAATGCAATGTAAAATAAGAATGAAATGTTTATAACTAAAATTATTGAAAGTGAAACTGAAATACAAAAATAGCAAACAAAAACTCACAAACTAAACAGTAAATGCTAGAAAATGCAGTGAAAAATATTGAATGGGACTGATTCACCCAAAGTGGAAAATGAATCCAAGTAGTAATTTTTTAAAAAAATTCAGAATTTTTGAATTGATTTTTATACTTTTTATGTTTTTTGATTCAAGTCTAAGTTACAAATGTAGAATTTTACTATTTTTCAATGAAATTAATTGCAAAAATGAAAGCTAAATGAGCTTTTCACTAATGCAAATTTTGAAACCCTAGAATGCAAAACCTAATGCAATGTTAATGAAAGCTAAATCTAGGATGTAAATGCACTCCAAATCATAACTATGATGTTACATATGTAGGTTCACCAAAATGAAATGGAGAAAAATGGGGCAATGATGCTTTCTTTCACTTCTAGGTTTTTGGACCTAAAAGGAGAAAGACCAAAAACCACTTTTCAACACTTACTCAAGAATAAACCCTTGATATTTCAATGGAAAGGAGATTGAAATCTATAAAAGGGAAGGTTCTAGGGATTGAATAATGTATAAATAGGGGTTCACCACCAAGTATAAACTTGGAAAAGTAGATATTTGCAAACATAGTGTGATATGCAAACAAATACTAAATGACCTAGAAATGCAAGTAAACTATAACAAAAAACTATGAAACTAGAAATGAGCACCTAAGAAATTGAAGAATATAGAGTAGAGGTATGGAATCCAGAAAAATATAATATTTATACTGACTGGGACTCATACACCAAGCTGGGAGAATTAGTCGAGTTTTAGGTAAACTGTATCAGAACAAGTTTGAAACAAATGGGTACTTAGATTTGCAAAAATCCTTGCCAGATAGGTACAGTGGGACTCATTCTCCAATAGTGGTGAATTAGTCCACTTTTGGATTTCTGGAAATTCAAAACTAGATTTTGTAGCTCTTAGTCTACTTTTCTATTCTTGATTCATAACCAGGTCCGAAACTACAAAATTTAGCTTGTAGACCTTCTCTAAGCTTCTCCAAGGCTTGTTCACAACTTTGACAACTTTGAATTTCTTTGATAACTTTTCCAATCTTGCTTCTTGATAAATCTACAACCTAGATCTACAAATCACATGCAAAGAGAGGGAAAAATGTTGTGGGGTTAGTGAATAGGGTTTTTCCTTGTTCAAACCACTTGTTGGTAATTAAAACCTTGCAATAGAATGAAATAGAGTAGAGAATGATGAAAGAAAAAATAATGATGTTGTAACTCACCAAACCTTTGTAATTAAGTGTTGCAAACATGTAAGTGATGGCTCCAACGGATGTAGACTTAGACTCTTTCTTGATATTGATAGATCTTGATTGCAATGCTTGCTTGAATCAAACAATCCTACACCACAATTGTTAGCTCTATAACAACATGATGCAAACAATCTTTGACATGGTGAAAGAAACTTGAAGAATTCTCTAAAATGCTTGATAATTTTCTCTTGAAATACCTTGAATGCTCTTATGAATGCTCAAATGCTCTTGTGAACTATACTCATGAATACTTGAATGCTTTGGGATCAAAATGGGTGGAAGAACCTTGTATTTATACTTAATTATGCAAAAATTCCTAAAATTACAACACTATTGTTGCAAGTATGAGCTTGTCTGGCGGTTTTGTCATTAATGTTGTCATTTATGTCAACACTATTGAGTATGTTGCAGATTGTACATGTATGACTAAGTTGATGGTGAGCTGTTGTGAGATGCTGGAGCTATTTTTATGGTGTTGCATATATGTTGGTTTGATGAGTTTCCAAGTGATTTTGAGAAAATTAATGAAGAAAAGTAATCAGAGTGTTGGAAATGTTTAGATTGTGCTCTAGTATGTTCTTTGCATTTATCTTGTGGTGATCCTATAATTGTGTGGTTTTGAAGATTTCATTATGGTGATTTTATGATGATACAGTCTAAGTTTCAGTATCTGGTGAGATGGTACGTAGAATTTGTATCCACCGGTATGTGTTCTACTGGCAGTGTCAGTGTTTTGTGGACTGGGAGAAATATGTTTTCTCCGCATTTCTCCACTATTTTGTTTCAGATCATGTAGATCTAGGAGATGTCTTGTGAATGTATTTCCTATGCTCTGGTGAAGAGGTTTTGTGTTTGGTAATTACAAAATCATGTGTCAGTGTTTTTATGTGTGTCTGCACAACCCGGATTGACTAGTGAAAGGAGTTCAGTGTTTGAAGCCCATTGTTTTTGCTGTGGATGTATATGGAAGATCCTAAGATGTATTCTCATGAATAATGAAGCATGTTGTGGCATCCACTTGTCACCTTCTTGTTGGGAAGTGTTTGCATCATTGATAATTTGTGTTCTCATTAGGTTTGGATGACCTAGTGTTTACACTTCATTCAAAGAATAAAATTTAATTACATAAGTGTCTAGAAGATTCAAGAATATTACTTTTATGTTTTCATTGGTCCACACTTATTCCTTTCCACCATGGGAATTTAGAGTTCCCGACCTAATTTGAATTTATGAAACAATGTATTGTGGCCAACCTTGGTAAATGTTTATAAGGTTGAGAATGCTATAATAGAAAGGTGAGTTATGAAGAATTGTATGATAGTGTGATGCAAAGTGATGAAAGTGTGCCACAAATATTAACAACATAAGTGTGTGTGAGTGAGTTGTGATAGTAGTTTTTAGTGTGCTGAAGGAAGTGAACTGAAGGTTTTTGTAATCCTTTGAATGTGCTTTACTTGTTGTGGTGGATCTTTTGTTCTCTTTTGTATATGTAGGAAGTGAGCCTCCCTATTGGATAGTGAGTACTTTGTAGGTAGTGATCCTTTTTACTTGGACAATGACTCCTATTTTTGGCAGTGAGCCCTTGGCATTAAGACTTTGTATTTAGTTTATAATCTTTATATTGTGAGTTAACCCTCACTATGGTTTTTCCCTTATTGGGTTTTCAACGTAAAAACATGGTATTCATTGTGTTGATTTACTTTATATTATTTATGTTTCATTCTCATAGTTAATAACAAAATAGTGTGGTTGGAGATTTGATAAGTGACAAAGTTTTAAGTTTCAATTTTTGTGACAACTGATTCAACCCCCCTCTCAGTTGTCCTATGTCTATTTAACAACTACAGGCTGACATCAGATCTAGGAGAGTAAAATCCTTCTAGAAATTTGATTTAACTTTTTATTTTGTTCACATGGGACTCATTCACCCAAGGTGGTGAATGATTCCCATCACACATAATGTATGGGACTAAAAATCAAAACTATCTAGAGATGTGTGGAACCTACATCGAGGCCAAAAACACCTAGGTGGGACTCATTTTCCCAAGGTGACGAATGTGTCCCCAACACTAAATTTGGGCCACACAAGATAAAAACACCAAAATTATGATTGGTTACTGGTTGGTGTCGAGATTATCCTTAAAAAGATACAATAAACGAGGCTTGTGGATGCAAAATAGGGCCAATTAAAGCATAAGAAATCTAAATCATTAATGACAAACCTAAAGGAATGTTAAAGTGTGTTACAAAAGGGTATGTGTAAGATCATCATGGAAAAAACATGCCCTTAAGTGGCAAAAAATTTAGAAAAATTAGAGTTAGGCAACTTGACATAAAAATTTGAATAAGTTATCTATATTATTTCAAAAATATGTAAGAATAGAATCTATAGAAAATTGAATGTAGTTTCTATTCTAATAGGTTTATTTTTAGAAAAAAGAAATCTATTTGGTGAAAATTTCAAATTTCAATGCAATAGTACTTAAATTTGAGGGAAAAAATAAGAAGTAGGTGTCTGTTTGACCACCCTAACCACAATAAAATGATAATATTATTTTATAAGATTTTAGATATAAGTAGAGGATTCATGTCTGGATGTGATGCATATTTTTTTGTAATTTTTTTCTAAGTAAATAATTAATTATGATTTTTTTATTACAACATTAAAAAAATATAAAAACTCGTATGTCTGACCACCTTAGCTTGGTCAAAACTTCATGAAATTCAATTATTATTTTTAATCGTACAATATGCGAAGCATAGAATGTGATGCATGTTTTGGATTCAAAAAATGTGATACCATTTGAAAGCTATAGATGTTTTTCAATCAGCCTATCAATCAAGACTTTAGTCGTAATTCAAACAGAAAATGAATAATAATTATTTATTAAATTCAAAGTAAAGAATAATTTATATCGATGGAAAGTTGAGAATATCCTTTAAAAACCCTTTTCATTTCATCAATTTTGGGTAAGAAAAAAGTTGTCAGCCACATACCCTACACATACCCATCATATCGCCACTTTTTTTCCCATCATGATCCTGCACATACAAAAGACTTTACAACACTCCAAATAAGGAAATATTAAGATCAATCATGATTAAAATTATGTTTGAATTGATAAAACCCTAGAAAAGTGTGAAAGTGTGTTACAACACTTCACAAGAATTTTGTAAGGCACCTTTAAAATCTATTAGTTCACAAGGGCCCAAGACCTAATGTGAATGTGTTATCTACATTACAACACTAAATCAAGGTAACGTTAAGCTAAAATCCATAGGGAGGACCCAAACAAGTGTGAAAAATGTCAAAGGATCCTTTTTTCGATAGTACAGTATGGTACATGGAAATACCCTATGATATGACCTACCTTACTCGATGTGTCTAGAATGCTACCTTGATTCCACCTTTGTAAAGCAAGCATAATCAAGGGGGGCATACATTTACCCTTGAATGTGATTTCTAGGAGAGAAGTTAGGTAAAGAGGATTTTTAGACAACTAATGATTTTGTGTTATAGGATGTGGTTCCTATTGTTGTGGTTTTGCAGATAACTACATTGGGGGATTCATTCTCCCTTATTGTGAATGAACATATATGAGTATCATTTTATGAGATAAAGTGTACTATAAAGTGTCCTTTAGCTTACATATGCACATAGAGTCATATGGGTACTAAAGTGGAGGCTAAATGTGACCACTGAAATTGTATTCCCTTCTTAGAGATAGTACATTTTCTCATCTAATTTGGACCTATCTTGGGTACCCTTGCATTAATTACCCTTTAAATCATCATTTATAGGCCCCTAAGATGCATTATTTCAAATTTTAAGGCTCATTTCACCTAAAAATCTTATAAAATCACTAATCAGTGAAAATCCTGAAAAACCCACCTCAAAAAGCTAAGGTGGGACTCATTTGCCACCTTGTGCGAATGAGTCCCCTTAGGTAGGACCCATTTTCCAAGGGTCACGAATGAGTCCCATTTGGGGTCTTTTTCAATTTTGAGCAGGAAATCACCATTTTAATTCAAATTTATGGTGGATGTTGGCCTTTGAGATCTAAATAATGGCCAATTAGGTGTTAGTTCCTATAAAAGAGAGTTTCTATGTCATTTTTATCATATCATAAGCAATTTGAGCAAGCATTTTCAAGAGAAAAATCAAGAGTCAAGTGTTGAGAATATATCACAAGAGCATTCATGTTTCAAGAGAAAGTTGAATTCTTGGAGCAACATTAAAGTATTTTTGTAGGTCTTCAAGCTCACTTTCTTTCAAGATCTAGTATTATCAAGGGTTGATCATGGTTTTCTATGGTTAATCATGAAGAATTCTAGGTTGGGGAGATGCAACTAGCCATCAAGCCAAGACTAAGGACTTGTTTTTTGAGTGATTCCATCCTCCATTATCACTCTACATTTAGCTTAAGGAAGGTACAAGCATCATTAGGGTTCATTTAGGGAGATTGGATATTTCCTCAAATAAGTTATTCATCTTCACATTTCCATTATTGCATCATATGCTTATGCATTGGAATAGGATTATATCATGTTTCAGATTTCTTAGTCTTAGACACACTTAAGGCTAGGGTTTTCATTCACATTTCATTATTTTTATCAAGCAAATCAAGCATATATTTTTTTTTGTGGGTATTTTCACATATTTGGATCCAAACTCAATTGGGAAGGAAAGAGTAGGTGTTGAAGTGCAGATGAGAACTTTTAATTCCTGAAAAAGATAAATGGGACTGATTCACCAAGAGTTGAAAATGAGTCCCACTATAGCTATTTTTCAGATCTGTTTGCAGATTTAGATACCCTTTTTCCCAAAACAGGCTTATGTGCAAAAATTTAGATATGGAACTGATCCACCCAGAATGGTGAATGAGTCCCAATAGGTCAAAAGGTAAATTTTTCTAGTGTTTTAGAGTTTCTTCCAATCATTTACAGATTCCTAGGTGCACACCATTCATCTCGTTTCTCTTCTATTCTTTTTTATTTGCATTTCTAGGTCATTTTATAAGTCTTTATATTAAGTTAGGGTTTTGCATTTCATCTTGAATCTTACATTTCATTATCTTTTCCAAGTTTACACTTGGTGGTGAACCCCTCATTAGATCATATTCAGACCCTAGGATATCCCTATTGCAAGATCTCTTTCTCTTTTGCATTGATATCTCTAGGGTTATCCTTAAGTGGAAAATCTTAGAAAGTGGGTGTGGTAGCACTTGATCTTCCCCTATCCACCATTTTCTTTAGTTCCACCCCTTTCTAGTAGAAAGCACAATTTCACACTTATTTGGACCTATTTTGGTGACCTATTCATTGATGCATTTTAAAATCCCATTAATAGGCCCCTAATACCCCTTTATCATGAATCCCAAGACCTATTGAACTTAATTATATTTAATTCTCTAGACCACAACCCACACTAAACAAATGTTAGGGATTAAATTAATGCCTCAAAATTATAGGAGTCTTTATGATTTAGGTTAGGACCCATTCTCCATAGGGCGAATGGGTCCCCATCATTAAGATCCCTAAGCTCATCTTTTGATATGTTTTGGGTGGCATTTTAAGGTTTCAAATTCACATTTCACATGTTAGCTTTTGGGATCTAATAATTGGAAAATTATGAAGGAATCCTATAAATATAAGTTTTACATTCATTTTACACTAGAGAAGTAAGCAAGATAAGAGCAAGAAAAGAGTTTTACATGAGACCAGAATTCAAGAGCAAGGAGCAAGCAAAAGTGAAGTCTTGGAGTAGTATTCTATTTATTTCTTTCGTAGGTCTTCAAGCTCATTTTGTCATCAAATATCAAGCATTATTGAAGAATTTATGATAAATTGATATGGAGAATCATGATGGATTCTAGGTTTGGAGAAGCACTATGAGATTCAACCTAACCTAATCACTTGTTTTCTAAGTGATTCCATCTTCTGCGATCATTCTATTTTCAGCTTAAAGAGAGGTATATTCATATTTGTGACTTATTAAGGCGATTTGACGTCTCCTAAAGTAGGTCCCATTCATCATTCCTATTCATTTAGGATCCTATTCTAACACACTCGAGTAAGGAATCTTGGGATTATTTGAAATATTAATCCTAGACACACTTATGGTTAGGATTGCACACACATTTCATGTTTCAAATTTATATTTATGGTTAGGATTACACACACACTTCTCGCAGGTGCATAGCATTTATTACCTTCAAATTCTCCAAATATATTGTTAGTTCACTCTATTTTATGTTAAATCTCCTAAATTCACTTTGTAGATCTCGATTTGGATTTATTTGATGATTGTAATCTTTCTCCCCAAAGTGCTATTTGAATCATACCCCTGTTCTAGCAAAAAAGGGAAATTTTCATACACACATTAATTTGACTCTCCCTGAGGTTGATTTTCATTTCATTGTGTGAGTCTCATTTCTTAATGAATTGAGAAAAGAGAGGACCCCCTTGTCCCTCTTTGGATCCAATTTTTCATTTGGAGACACCTCTTATTTTTCATCATTTCAGTATCTATAAATGTGTGATATTTGTTGATGAGTACTATGAAAATCTGTGAGTTCTTATGTGTTTTTTCTTTGCTCTTTTTTTTTTCTCTATTTTCTCTATTGTTCATTTATTTTATTTATAATATCAAAAATAATAAACTACATCAAATTATGTTTATATCCACTCTCCTTCTATCTTCTCAATAATTTAATACCAATACTAAATTAGAAATATCAAAAGAAACTGAAAACTACACCATGGTTATATAAAATAGAAATAAATTATTACTTTACAAAATTAAAATTACATTTCGATGTATTACTTTCTAAAGCATTTCTTTCCCTTTTCTTATACAACTAACTCACCGACCAAAAATATCACATCAGTATATTAAACATAATATGCAAAACAAATTTTGAATCAGGATGAAACATCCCATGTAAATGTTAATTTGTGTTTTTTATGATCTCCCATACACTTATTTAGATCCTCTAATGGTGGTTTATTTAAATTATGAGAGGGACTTTTTATTGTGTTTATATATGAACATTATTGCTATATCAATGTAGGATGATGGACCCTATACTAATTGGATATGGAAAGGGATGAATCTTGTCATTCCTAGTTGATCCACATCTCATGGTGGATGTGGTATGCTCAAATAAATAGATCGATTTTATATCCTACTGATGTTATTGTTGTTATGAGGTGAGGTGATTTGCAACTAATAATTATTATAGAATGAGGGTATGTGCAGGATCATCGTGGAAAAAACTGGCCCTTAAGTGGCAAAAAATTCAAAAAAATCAGAGTTAGGTAATTTCTCATAAAAATTTGAATAATTTATCTATATTATTTCAAAAATATGTAAGAATATAATATATAGAAAATTGAATGTAGTTTGTAAAATACTAGGTTTGTTTAAAAAAAAAAAATCTATTTGGTGAAAATTTGAAATTTCAATGCAATGGTAATTAAATTTCAGGAAAAAAATAAGTAGGTGTTTGTCTAACCACCCTAACCACAATAAAATTATAAGATTTTTCTATAAGATCTTAGATATAAGTAGAGGATTCATGCCCCGATGTGATGCATATTTTTTGTAATTTTTTTTCAAGTAAATAATTAATTATGAATTTTTTATTACAAATTTTTAAAAAATATAAAAACTCCTATGTCTGACCACCTTAACTTGGTCAAAAGTTCATGAAATTCAATTTTTATTTTTTTAATCCTATAGTATGCAAAGCATAGAATGTGACACATGTTTTGGATTCAAATAATGTGATACCGTTTGAGAGCTATAGATGTTTTTCAATTAGCCTATCAATTAGGACTTTAGTTGTAATTTGAATAGAAAATGAATAGTAATTACTTATTAAATTCAAAGTAAAGAATAATTTATATTGGTGGAAAGCTGAGAATCTCCTTTAAAAACCCTTTTTATTTCATCAATTTTGGGTAAAAAAATAGTTGTTAGCCACATACCCATCATATTGCCACTTTTTGGCCCATCATGATCCTGCACATACCCATGACATGTTAGAATTTGATCTTTACTAAATCAAATTCTAGTGGAAATGGTTGCTAATTGCATTTTAGCATTGATTTTTGGGAATGCTTCATGGTAGAGTCTATTCATCTATCACATAGGTTCCCCGTATTCAAACCCATTAATTTTTCAAAACTAGAAAGGATTTTTTTAAAGAAAAATATAACTATCTGTAATGATTTAAATAGCATTCCCAATGCATATTAGATAGTATTTTTCACTTTCTTTTCTATATCAATTTTATAATTTCTAATCCTTCACACCTTTCACACACAAGATTAAATTTTCAAAAATACAAGTGCATGCAAATGGGAAATAAACAATTATAATATAAGTCATGTAATTACCAGTTTTCCATAACACACAAAGTCTAGATTTGTCATTTTTCAGAATCTAAAATCTAAGGGAGAACATGGCTAGTCTCACACTCAACCAAGTGAAATAGTGGCTACCAAACATGTAAGTACAAAGTGACATCTTTGATTAACCACCATTGAAAAATAAATAAAACCTTCATATTAGGAGGAGAAATAACCTTATACCTATATCCACTCAATGCACACATCAATCCTGTTAGCAAAATAGTTGAATCTTAGCATAGATATTAATTTTTTGGTGATGCAATTTTGATGTTTATCATTTATAGGAGAGTTCTTACAGTTATTTCAATACTATTTTGCCCATTTAATTTTATTTTTTATTCATCAATGAAACCATTAAAGAATTTACCCTCTTCATATGGTATCAAAGAAGTTACAAAGGGACAGTTATTGGAGGGTTCCAAACATGTATTTTTTTTCTTCCCAATTAAATTCCTAAAAAGAAGATTTTCTCACCTCTTATACCTTTAGGGTTTTGCACATAAAAGGAGAGAGACAAAGGTCAACACTTCATTCAGGAACAAACCTTTGAGATTTCAATGCAAAGGAGATTGAAATCTGATAAAGGGAAGGTTCAAGGGAAATAATAACAACAAATGAGGGTTCACCACCAAGTGGAAACTTGGGAAATGCAAGATTTTTGAAAACACATTGTGAAATGTAGAAAGACCTAGAAAGATGAATAGAAATGCAAGTAAAATCAAACAAGGAAGTAAAAAAAAAAATGTGCACTTGGAAACTTGTAAAGGGTGGGATGGAGATAGGAAATGCTGCTAATTCTAAAATTTTGTCCTACTGGGACTCATTCACCATTCTAGGTGAATTAGTCCCAAATTCAAAAAACTGTACTTGAGCTTGTTTCGAGCAAATGGGTATTTGAATCTGTAGGTATCTCTAAAAAATAGGTACAGTGGGACTCATTTTCCACTAATGGCAAATGATTCCACTTCAATTTTTTGGAAACCCAATAGTGGAATCTACAACTCTCAGTCTGTTGTTTATGTTCCTCTAGGTGTCCAATTTTGAAACCTTATTTTTTGTCATTGTAAGTGACTTTTTGTGAATATTTTGACCTTTCCAATAGGGAGATGACTTCAACAAGTTTGCAACCTCTTCTTCAATCATCTCCAAGCCTTTAAAGTATCTAGATCTACAAACACACAAAGATAGAGAGAGAAAATGTTGATTGTCAGGGAATAGGGGTTTGCCTTGGTCAAACCCCATATAGGTAATTAAACCAAATGAAGAAATAAGATGAAGCATGAACATGAAATGATGGAATTAGAACCTTTCCATGATGATGGATCTTGAATTTCTGCAATAATGGATGAAGAATCTTCCCTTGAATGCTTTAGAAATGATCTTGAATGCTATCTTGATGACCTTGTGAAGACTTGAAATGCCTGGAATGCTTGATTGATTGATTGATTACTTGCTTGAATGATTGGGGGTGAAATGAATAGAAAAAACCTTATATTTATACACATTTATGCAATAATTCCCAAAAATACCACATCACAGGTCGACCTTAGATCTTAGAAAATAATAACCCGCCAAAAATTTATAATTATTTTGAGTTTTGTGCCAAAGGGGACTCATTCGCCCCTAGTGGAGAATGGGCCCCACTTAAGGAATTTTAAGTGGGTTTCAGAATTTAGACATTTGAAATGATGTTTATTGGGATTATTTTAAAAAATACACTTAAATAAGGCCTCTAAGTGTAAAATGGGTTCAATTAAAGCATAAGAAAGATCAAATTATTAATGACAAGCCTAGAAAAGTGTGAAATTTTGTTACAACACTTTGAAATAAGGCTTGGAAAATGATAAAAAGAAGTTATTTAGGTGAAATATATTAATAAGATCCTAGAACAGTGTGAAGGTGTGTTAAAACAATTTACAACACTTTTTCAAGACATCATACAATTCTTACTAATTCACAAGGGCCCAAGACCTAATGTGAATGTGTTGATCACATTATTACACTAAATCAAGGAAAAACAAAGCCAACATCCACAAGGAAGACCCAAATGAGCATGAAAATGTCCAAAGATCCATTTTTCTATGCTACATTTAGCCCCCACTTTAATGAGAGGATGAGCTTTCTTCAAACACACACTAAAGTAGACATTCAAAAGGGATGCAAGTGCACAATTACAGATGGTCTAGGATAAAAAAGATGAAGGAGGAGGTTAATCCCCCAGGATAAAATATCCTAAGTCAAACCGACATAAGTACAAAAGGACACACACAAGTTGAATGATTTGTAGCAAAATGAGATACACGATCATGCAATCACAAAAACTAGAAGAAGAACAAAAATAAAAAGGTGGATCAAGATTTGACCATTTGTGGACAACACGATGTGGATCGGATCTAGGTTGTTTGTCCAAAAATGCATACTCACCCTGAGGTGACAAAACTCTTGGTTGTCCACTGAGTGAGAAGTCCTAAAAGGTGAGAAACATACACTCATGATTGGTATGCACTCACACACACGCAAGTGGCTATGGGGAATGTCATGCCTCAGATTGGGCTTCCCGCTCAACCATACCAAATTTATATCTCCTGATAACATTGATAAGGTGTTGGCACAAAAAAATGATTTTTTGAGCTCCATGAGGCAAGCAAGACTTCATATTCTTGAAACTCATAGCTATTTTAAATGAAAGATAGTACAAGGAATGTTCAAAGATATTTTTCTTAGTTCATGCAAGGTCTCATCTTACAGAACATGATGTTTAATGTCTACAAGAGAGGAAAGGTGAAAATAGTCTCTTCTTGTTTCCAAAAGAGGACAAGTGCAAGGTCTCATCCTAGGAAACATTGTACCTAATGTTTCCAAGAGAGGAAATCACAAGAAAAAGAAAATTGCACAACGAAATATGAGTGTCGATGTATATCCCTACTTTAAAGCAGTTTCTAACACCAATACTGTTAGCAATTGCTTTAAATTAGAAGAAGACATGAGAGCTTATTCAGAAATCCCTATGCCAAGTCATATGTTTCTGATAAGCTACATCATGAATAAGGTAGTATGTCACATGCGAGCCAACTTAAGGCATATCATCCACATCTCAAGCTTTCTCTTATATGTTCATGAAAGGTTAACAGTTAGCCAAAAGAGGTAATGACAAGTGACATACAAGGACAAGGATACCTAACCCCTTGCCCCCACTAAGTGCAGGATAAAGGGTGAGCTGAAATGATTGATAAGATGCATGGTAGAGTGAAAATTAGTATCTATTAGAAGAATTAGGTGCCCCCATAGAAGGGAGAGCACCAAACTCCTTAAGATGTATTTTACTACTCAAATCCTTACATTCATTAGTAGAATGACCGTGAACTCTGTGATATGCACAAAATGAATTTTTGTAATAAAATTTCTTTCGAGTTCATGGAGGGAGAGATATTAAGTGATCTTGGAGGAATCCTGACAAGATACCCTCTTGATCAATGGTAGATTTTCCTTTATTATGTGACAAATATTTCTCTTGCTTAGTACAAGATGTCATATCTACGCAAGACTCTTTAGATTGTGAGATTTTGTTCTCTCAATTATAGGATGGTGTAAAATCTAAAAAATGCAAATCATTAGTGTTTTGTGAGATGAAATTTACATTAAGTGAGGATGTATTTGTTTGTTTCATTCCATGTAAAGGATAAAGACCAAGATGACTAGTGTCTATTTGTTTAGGATGAACTACTGTTAAAGTCACTTTAGAGGAATTGTTTGTGATAGTGTTGATATTGATTGAAGACTTGTTTATTTCTATCAAAGGATAATAGCCAAGACCATGAGTCATTTCTTGCATTTTAGGCTCTATAGGGTTGTGGCTACCTTGTTCTCTAGAACCAAATCCTTTTACAATATACCCAAGTTGTTTCATAAGTTCACAACCTTTTCCATAAAGCCTTTTCATTGCTTTTAAATCTGGTGATTGTTCCTGGTTCAATTCATCAAAGTTTGTTGCGTAATCTATTGTCATTTGTTCTAAAGTGGTTGAGGTGGATGTTGTTGAAGGGTCTACCAAATTTTGTGTTGAAATGACTTCTTTTTAGTGTCCCTTATTTGAATTTATGTTTATGATCTTGTATTCACCCATGAATGTATGCTCAAAATATAAGGAACCCCAATCATCTTCTAATAGCTTCATGACTTCCTCAATATGTTTTCCTTTGTCTTTTTGTTGCACGAGTTCCAATTGTGTAGTTGGTGTTAATGTGTTCAAGGGATTCTCTATGTTTTTCCAAAGTTGTAAGACACTATAAGGCTCATGATCAACGTCAAGTGTATACACTTTGTTGTTGTAGATGTATTTCATTTTACAATGAAGAGTAGAAGGCATCCCATTCATTGCATGAATCCATGGTCTGCCTAAAAGAAGATTATATGAAAGTTCATGAGGCATAACATGGATTTGTGTTTCCAATGTGGCCTTCCCAACTGTAATACAAAAATTAATCACACCGAGTGGATTTTTTTCAACATTGTCAAATCCCTTAATAGATAAAGAATCATGTTGAATGTTTGATTTATCAACACCAAGCCTATCTAGAAGGCTCACACTACACACATTAAGGGATAAACCGGTATCTACAAGAGTTCTCTTTATCCATTTTCTTTTGTATTGAGATATTATTGTGAAGCTTCATTTTGTTTTTGCACTTCCAAAGGGGGTATTCACTTTGGTGGAAAACAATGTCTACATTTATTCCTTGGATCATGGCTGCTATGTCATTTGGTTGTGCATTAGAGGGGATAGGAATGTGTTGTAAGGTTGTCTGAGTCATTTTTTGGTAGTGAGGGGATGCTTGAATAAGGTTCCATAATGATATCTTAGTAGTTGTATTCTTTAGTTGTTCAACAAGATCATACCCATTTCCACGAGGAGGACTTGGTAAGATAGGGTTAGGTAGGATAGGATCAGGAAAAGGTAAGGGTATTGAGGTTGGTTGTTGTGGTTGCAGATTGTTTCTAGTGTTATATGTATGAGCAATGGTATTATGACTCGACTGTTGTGACACATTAGTCTTAGGTGGGTAGAGGATAAATTTAGGTTTGTTTTGAGTTTGAGGTTTTTGTGATGGTGGGTAAAGGATGAGTTGAGGTTGAATAATATTAACGTCCCTTAGTGAAGAAGAGCCTAATGTTGCCTCATCATCTTCTTCTAAGGAAACTATGTTATTTTCAATGTTATCCTTTTCTTACACCATGATATCCTCCATAGGAGGAGATTTTTTAGGAAAACTACAAACCAAAAGTTCTTGACATTCAAGGATTGGTTCTTCTAAAATGAATTCATCACAAGTAGGGGGATGATCAACATTTGGATTTTCTTGATTATTATTAGTGGTTGTGATGGTGGGTAAAGGATGAGTTTGGGTTGAAAAATATTAACGTCCCTTAGTGAATGAGAGTCTAATGTTGCCTCATAATATTCTTCTAAGGACACTATGTTATTGTCAATGTTATCCTTTTCTTGCACCATGATATCCTCCCTAGGAGGATATTTTTTAAGAAAACTACAAACTAAATGTTCTTGACATTGAAGGATTGGTTCTTCTAAAATGACTTCATCACAAGTAGGGGAATGATCAACGGTTGGATTTTCTTGATTATCAGTAGTGGGGATATTAGGAGAAGGCTCTATTTGTTTGTCCATTTTCCCTAAGTTATCATTCCCTTGTGCCATATTATCTAACCTAGTAGGAGAGCTTATAATATGTGCATCACATTCCATGGTTAGATTTTGTAGAGTAGCTTCATCACTAGTAGGCGAGGCATCAAGAGAAGGACAACTATGATTTTCATGTGTGCCAATGATTGGATCCTCTTATTTAAATAGACCCTTCCAAAGGTTAGGAACATTAGGAAGGAGAGAAATAATGGTATAACTTTCAATAATCAAATCTCTTGATACCAATATATCCTCCTCACAAATGTGTTTGTCATGATCATTCATGATTGTATCCTTACTAAAGAATTTTCATAAATAGGGGAGGTGTTGATAGATGAATGGAGACTAAGTAAAATATTGGAAATGAATTTATCTTCTATTGTTATACTATCTTCCCAAGGGGAATGAGGAGAAGGATGAACGAGACTTTCAAGATTCTTAATGATTGTACCTTCTTTTGCAAAGATACCTTCGTCACTAAAAGGAGAGGTATCAGGAGAAATACAATTATGATCATCATGCTTATCCATGTTTATATGCTCTTATATCACATGATCTTCAGAAATAGGAGAGATAGGAGGGGATGTAAGCTTAAGGAAAACGTCAAAAGTTTCACTCTCATGCACTAAGAGACTCTCATAACTAGGGGATGCATTGAATGAATGACTATCATGTTTATTAACTAACTTTTTCTTTGCAAACTTGGAGAAGATTGAAACAAAAATTTGTGAAAATTAATCTATGCAAACTTAAAATGCAATGTAAGGATATAAAATGAAATGCAATTTTCAATGTTCAAGCAAGATAATTTTCTGGTTACATTATGCAATGATCTGAAAATGAAATGTTATAAATGCAAAACTAAAATTGAGCAATGCATGAAATGAGCTAATTAAGCTAGATCTAGTGAAATGCATGTTACACAAACTCAACCAGGACATGTGCAGGATTGTCATGGAAAAAATAGGCACTTAAGTGGCAAAAAATTCAAAAAAATCAAAGTTAGGAAACTTGACGTAAAAAATTGAATAAGTTATCTATATTATTTCAAAAATATGTAAGAATAGAATCTATAGAAAATTGAATGTAGCTTCTAAACTACTAGGTTTGTTTAAAAAAAAATCTATTTGGTGAAATTTTGAAATTTCAATGCAGAGTACTTAAATTTCGGGGAAAAAATAAGTAGGTGTTTGTTTGACCACCCTAACCACAATAAAATAATAAAAAAATTATAAGATTTTAGATATAAGTAGAGGACTCATGTCCCAATGTGATGCATATTTTTTTGTAATTTTTTTTCCATGTAAATAATTAATTATGAATTTTTTTACAAATTTTAAAAAATATAAAAAAATCATACATCCGACCACCTTAACTTGGTGAAAACTTCATGAAATTCAATTTTTCCTGTTTTAATCCTATAGTATGCAAAGAATAGAATGTGACACATCATGTTTTGGAAAAATGTGATACCCTTTGAAAGCTATAGATGTTTTTCAATCAACCTATCGGTTAGGACTTTACTCGTAATTCAAATAGAAAATGAATAGTAATTACTTATTAAATTCAAAGTAAAGCATAATTTATATTGGTGGAAAGCTGAGAATCTCTTTTAAAAACCCTTTTCGTTTCATCAATTTTGGGTAAAAAAAAAAGTTGTCAGCCACATACCAATCATATTGCCACTTTTTGGCCCATCATGATCCTACACATACCCACCAACTGATACAAATAGTGAATGGTAGCAAAAAAAGCTTTAAAATGGGGTTTTTGGTGTTGTAAAAGGTTGTTTTAGATCTGTTATGGAACTCATTCTCCCAGGATGGTGAATGAGTCCCAGTATAGATTTTTTTCAAAATTTTCATAAATTTTTGAGTGATTGTGATGCTTTTTAGTTTGTATGATGTCTAGATCCTAAATGAAAATGTAGTTTTTCAATGATTTTCAATGATTTGAGATGCAAAAATACAACCTATATGCACTTTCACTAATGCAAATTTTTTGAAACCCTAGAATTCCAACTAACTAATGCAAATCCTAATGCAAATTTCGTGCAAGATAAATCTAGGATGATGAAGGAATCCAAATCATAAAAGAAGGTATTCAAGCATCATGTTCACCAAAATCAAATGAAGATTTTGTCACCTCTTATACCTTTAGGGTTTTGCACCTAAAAGGAGAGAAACAAAGATCAACACTTCATTCACAAACAAACCCTTGAGATTTCAATGCGAAGGAGATTGAAGTATGACAAAGGGAAGGTTCAAGGGAAATAATAACAACAAATGAGGGTTCACCACCAAGTGGAAACTTGGGAAATGGAAAATGTTTGAAAACACATTGTGAAATGTAGAAAGACCTAGAAAGATGAATAGAAATGCAAGTAAAATAGAACTGGAAAGTAAAATAGAAAATGTGGACCTGGAAACTTGTAAAGGCTAGGATGGAGATTGGAAATGTTGTTGATTCTAAAATTTTGACCTACTGGGACTCATTTTCCATTCTAGGAGAATTAGTCCCAAATCCATAAAACTATATCGGAGCCTGTTTCGAGCAAATGGGTATCTGAATCTGTAGAAATCTCTGAAGAATAGGTACTGTGGGACTCATTCACCACTAATGGTGAATGAGTCCACTTTGACTTTTCTGAAAACCTGAAAGTGGAATCTATAATTGATGCAGTCATGGTTGGAGGGTCTTCAAAGAAAAACTATCCAACCATGGAGCAAGAACAACACAAGGGTATGTGTAGGATCATCATGGAAAAAATAGGCCCTTAAGTGGCAAAAAATTCAAAAAAATAAGAGTTAGGAAACTTGAAGTAAAAATTTGAATAATTTATCTATATTATTTCAAAAATATGTAAGAATAGAATCTGTAGCAAATTGAATGTAGTTTCTAAACTACTAGGTTTATTTATTTATTTTAAATCTATTTGGTGAAAATTTGAAATTTCAATGTAGTAGTACTTAAATTTCAGGGAAAAAATAAGAAGTAGGTGTCTGTCTAACCACCCTAACCACAATAAAATGATAATATAATTTTTTTATAATATTTTATACATAAGTAGAGGACTCATGTTCCGATGTGATGCATAGTTTTTTGGAATTTTTTTCAAGTAAATAATTAATTATGAATTTTTTATTACAAATTTTAAAAAATCTAAAAAATTGTATGTCTGACCACCTTAACTTGGCAAAAACTTCATGAAATTCAATTTTTTTTTAATCCTATAGTATGCAAAGCATGTTTTGGATTCAAAAAATGTGAGAATTTGAAAGCTATAGATGCTTTTCAATCAGTCTATCAATCAGGACTTTAGTCATAATTCAAATAGAAAATGAATAATAATTATTTATTACATTCAAAGTAGAGCATAATTTATATTGGTGGAAAGTTGAGAATCTCCTTTAAAAATCCTTTTTGTTTCATCAATTTTGGGTAAAAAACATGTCATCAACCACATACCCTACACATACCCATCATATCGCCACTTTTTGGCCCATCATGATCCTGCACATACCCATAGTGGAGGTAACACCAAATAAACAAAACAATGCAGAATCAATCTTTATTAACTCAGAGAATTCATATACATATTCACTAGAAACATGCCATTTTTTACAAATTCAACACACTGGCCTAATTACACACATTAAAACACTACTTCAGACCTCTATCCGCTTATAAATTCTTATCATAGCTTCTAGGATCTACCTGGATCTATCCCCCCCGACAAAACAAATTATAACATCAATTTATATAACAACTAGAACTTTGGAATGATCTGTGTCAGCCACGGGTAGAGAAAATCATGACAAATAAAACGTAACATGTAGAAAATAAACATGTCGGCCACATCATTAGAGAGTTATAAATGTAATTACGTGGTGCAAGCCCAAAGGAAAAATTGGATGCAAGCCCAAGAACATTGGAAAATACACCGATAAGATCTGCAATCACAGGAAATGATCCACAACAATCCACAATGGCCAAATAAGAACATGTAACATGTAGAACATAGGTTGGCTTACACCAAGGATTTACTTTTGGTGAATGCATAGAATGAGGTGCAGACCCAAGGATATATCACTCACCCACCAAAGAACATAGAATGATGCGGAAAGGATATCCGCAAACAACATAAATGATCTGCTAACCCAAAAACATGAAATTGCAAAGCCATAAAGGAAATAACAAGGAAACTTAAATATTTTTAGGTGATGCAAGATTTCCATGACCCAAGGGTGCTCCTACATTAGACACCCCTAGTGAGAAAAGATGTTCCATGAGAGGAACTCATGAACATCTAACAGGGTCTGGGATATAGATCCCATGCTCATACATGATCCAAATGTCTTCTTTATCTATACTTTTCTTCCTCCTAACCTCTTTTCTTTCTTTTGTCTGATCCTTTAACTTCTTCTCTTCACCTTATTTTCCCTGCCTCATATCTGCACATGGTAGTAAGGGACACTTATCACCACTCACTTTCTTCTACTCATCTGATCTACCTCTTTTGCAAAACTCCATTTTATCTGCAACCAAAGTCTTTTGTTGCATAACCCTACCCCTACATCCTTTTGGTACTAGCTCGGTCTTGGATTTAGCCACAAGGTTCCTCTTCAAATACATGCCTTCCTCCAATATAACCTCTGCACCTTACTTCTTAGCACTGTAACTATTCACAAGACTCAAGTTCCTCACTTCCTCTTTTTTTATTCTTTAAGGAAGCCAAAGTAAACTTTTTTCCATCCTTCTCTATCAAACTTCCAAGGTCTACCCAACATAATAGGATAGACACTCATAGACAAAACATCACACAAAACTTCATCTCTAAAGGGGCCAATATTAAAGTTCACCAAGCACTACTCTTTCACCTCCACTACATGATCATCTTGTAACCAACTTATCCGACAAGGAGAAGGATACAAGAACCTCTTCAAACCAATTTTATCCATCATCTCCTCAAATACCAAGTTATAAGTACTTCCACTATCCACAATAACCTTACAACACTTACCTCCTAATTTGCACATAATCCAAAAAAGATTCTTCCTTTGTGAAGTACCAATCTCTTCCTTGCTCTGCCTCATCATGATTTTCCTAAGCATAAGAGATTATCCTTGCTTCGGTTTTATCTCATCTAGTGCTCCAATTACCTGCTCTTCATGCGCCATGAAATTCTTTTTTCTAGTTCCTTTACTTGATTCCTCAGAACACTCAAAAGATTGATGTCCAATTTCTGCACACTTGAAACATTTACTCAATAATTCCTTGTTGCCATTTTCTCTCCTTTGTGCCCTATGATCCAGTTCTTTACTCCACCTATATCTTGCTTCTTCTTTACTTGTATGCTTCTCCTTGTTGCTGCTCATATGCTTCTCTTTCCCTCTGGGGTTATTCTGTTGTTTTCTCTTCACTTTATCTTCAACCTTATGAGCATATTGGAAGTCATCCTCAATTGTGGAAATCCTCAACATACTCATCCCATCCTGAATGTTAAATCTAAGGCCATTTATATACCTTGCCACTTTTTCCCTAGTCATCTTTCGGTGCCCAGATCTGATTGTCATCTTGTAAAATTCCTCAATATACTCTCTCACACTCATGTCCTTCTACTTAAGGTTCTGCAACTTCTTGAATAATTCCAACTCATAGTCTTCTGGAATGAACTTAGCCTTTAGCCTTGTAACCATTTTCCTCCACCAAGTGATTCTTGTTTCACCATTTTCCACTCTGTCTTTTTGCAACTCTTTCCACCATAAAGCAACATGCCCTTTCAACTTAATTTCTACCAACCTAACCCTCAATGGGTCTCTAATATCCTCAAGCTCAAAATAGTCTTCAAACTCTCCTATCCAGTTTATCAAGTCTTCTAGATTCAATGTACCAAAGAAGTTAGAAACCTCCACCCTATGACTTTTACTCACTTGTGCCACTACTCTCAACAATCTCTCTTCTCTCTCATCTATTGGTCCTTCAACCTCTTCATCCTCAAGTTCTACTGCAACCTCTTCATATTCATCCTCTGATTTAGGATTGCTCCTCAAACTACCAAAGACTTTCCGGATCTCATTCCTCATCTCATTTATAAAGTCCTCCATCATCTTCTCTATTCTTCTAGGGTCCATCCTTCTCAGCGACATCTCTTCCTTTTCTCTGGTGCAACTACCTTATATCAGCAATGTTGATGGTGAAAACAACACAACAGCATTAAACAGAATATTACTATTCTATTTATCCTGAAAGAGAAAGATAACACATGTAAATCTAACTCCCAAGGTCTTGGTAATCGATTCTCGATTATGTTGATTTCACTCAGTGCTTGATATAACCATAATGTTCAAGGGTCCTTTGATGGTAACAAAGAACAAGAATGAATAACATCAGGTAGTCTACATTTGGGGGGTTTTAAATAAGAGAAAAAGATGAAAAAAATCTTTAAATCAAAGAAACATCAATAAAATCCTTATGTATCCAGACATGCAGATCAACAATGAGTGTTCATTCTACCTAACCACAACTACAACAAGATGCAATCCATAGAATAAACTATGCTACTACATACATCCATAATTCTAATTTAGATATCATCAATGTTCACTAAAATTACTTCAAACAAATCATTCACTCATCATCCAAAACATAGATCAAATGAATACAATAACAATTTAATTCATAGATAATCCAATGATATGACCTTGAATCCAGTTCCTTCTATTGACTTTCATCAAATAAAGAACAATTAAGCACATTAAAACCACTGGTGTATGGATTAATCATATATCATTAACCTTATCAAAATGGATCCAAACTTTTAAAATCATCACATGAAAACGTATGAAAACTGTAAAATAATCAAGCTTTTTTACTAAACTTTCTAGAGTATCTTTTTAAAACATTGAAATCCTAAATCTAGTTTCTATCTTCTATCCTCATGTGGCTGATCTTTCTTTAATTAACCAACCTTTACAAAGTAGATTGTAAAAATACATATAGTGTGCCACATGCACTACTTTCTCAATCATTAATCAAGATCCACAATTCATAGAGTTGAAATTGAACGTAGAAGTGGAATCAAGAACCCCTTCTTTCAAGGCTGATCACTTCGTTGTACAAAAATGAAATCTAATACCCCAAAAAGGAAGATAAAACCCACGGATCAGAATTAGAGTAGAACTTATGTCAAAATCCATAAAAAGAGGAGAAAAGCAGATGGAGTATGACACAAAGAGTCAGTCACTTTTGCACTAAATGCTCAAGGATGTACTCATCATAACTAGAGAATATCTGTTGAAGAGTATCCAAATCCGGCCCATCCAACCAGTCACCTTCAAATTTGATTCTTTCAAATTCTGTAGAAACTAACTTTTTCATCTCCTTTAATTTGATTAGCTGTTACCTCCTCCTGGATATCCATAAACTGATCTAGCAATAAACTCTCCCCACCATCTCCTTTTTGCATGATTTCTTCAAATCTACTCCTCCATCTCTCCCTTAGTTTATCCAATGACAAACCTTCCTTATTGGAGGAATCTAAGTTAATCAAAATGGCCACAACTGCCTCTACTCAATCATCTGTTGATTCAAGTCCTTACTCATTTCCCGAATTTCTTTTTCATGTCCATGCATAGCCCTAGACTTGTATCTTATGATGCTGACAGTATTTTCCACAAAATATTCATTACCAATCTCAAGAATTGAATATTCTATCAAAGTGGATTTGGGCACTTTGCTAACATCTTCAAGTCTTTTAACATACTCCTTATATTCATCATCTTTCTTGTCCAAATCCTTATCCTATTGGTCCAGATCCTCTGCTAACTCAAGAGAAGCTTTATGAATCTTAGCACCCTCAACAAGAAAATCATCGACCTCCTGGTTGAGCTTATCCAACCACTTTTCCATCATCCCCACCTTGATTTTCATCTTAATCAAATCATCTGCCTCCCTCTTTGTTAACAAAACTAGGGATTCAGGAGGAGCAACCTGTTGAGAAATGGGACTGGAAACATCTTTTAAGAAACCATGGAGCTGATCCAATTGAGCCTTAAGCTCATCCTTCCTTTTCTTATCCTTGATCATCTGAGTTTTGGTTCAAGAGGCCACAATATCAATCAAACTCATTTGTTGATTTCTTGTAGGCTTTCCCAAATTTACTGCCCCCAACTAATAATCAGTGATTTGCATGTCATCATGTCTCTTCTCCATTACAGGTATGACACATTCAACAATAATCTCTCCAGCATCAGTGAGCCTAGTGGAGTGAAGAACCTGAGCCTTCTTCTTAGGTTTCTCTTTCCCAATTTCTTTCATCATTTCTTCCTAATTCAACGACTGTAGTTGAACAACTTTTTTTCTCTCTAAGTCCAATTTTACCCAAGTAGGAGCAATAGGAGTAGTGGATGCCTAGGCTGAAGAGGAAGCAACAATGGTGGAAGATAGAGGTTGTAACAATGTAAGCTTTGGTTGAGAATCAACCTCTTGCACATTTTTTGATCACTTTGCTCCCTGTCCTATGCTAAATTTTTTGCTTCCTTTTTATCCTTTTGATCTTGGAACCTCTTAGCCTCAAGCTCCTTCTTTAAACATTCTTCTTCCTCTTTCTTCTTTTCTAACATTTCATCTCACTGCTTTTTCAATTCTTCAGCATAGTCCCATGCCTCCTTGGACTTCTTTGTGTGTTCAACAATCTCAGCAGCCTCTCTTTCCCTTTTCAGGTGTTCTTGCTCTTCCCTTTTTCTATAGGCCTCTTCTTGTTCCTTGAGTTTAGCTTCAATAGCTTCTTTTTCTCTTCTTTGTTGAGCCTTTTCTTCTTCAAGATCATGAATTTTCTGTTGCATTATCAACCTATCCCTTTCTTCTTGAATTTTGAGCTCTTTCTCCTTTTGTTGTTGCTGTGAGCTAACTCATTGGCCTTCACCTTATCTTCTAACTCCTTCTGCTTGAATGCCAATTCAGATTGTGCATTGGCCTCCTCTTCCTGTTGCTTAGCTAATGCCTCAGCTTTTGCCTTAGCATGAGCATCCCTTTTAGCATCCTGAAAGAGTTTCCATTGATCTTCTTCAGTTAATATGTGCTCAGTCCCTGCATCATCTGTCATATCCAAAGATTTCAAAGCTAGATGCTCTTTATTAGATGCAGTCTTTTCTGAATCTATTTCAATATTATGTATCTCGATCTAATCCTCCATTTGTTTTAAAACCTTTGCTTCATCATGAAAGGCTCCCTTTGGTAATTCTTGACCTAACTCTTTTTCCTCAGAGGGCTGAGTAGATACCTCTCCTGCAGTAAATGTAGAAACACCCACCTCCATAGTTGTTTCATCTTCGTGTACCTTTGGAAGGTCTTGAGGAACCACCTCCTCTTCTTGTGCACCTAGAAGGCATAAACTCTAAAGGCTCCTTGGGCGCCATCCTTCTTTTTTCCCTCTTATATCCCTAGGTGGTACCTGCAGCCTTCCTCTTCTTGGATGATGTAGCCTCGGTCTGATTAGCTCTCAAAGTCACCCATTGAATACACCTATCAAGCACTGGTCTTACAATCTACATTATATCAATGGTCTCATCCACACTCCAATCTATTGGATCAAGATCCTTAGTTCTAATCCAGTTTCCATCATACCCAGGATCCAAAACTATCCCATCATTAGATAATGTGTCGGTAATGTCTTCTTTTATCCCAAACTCAATCATGAGTGGGATGGGTATCCTTTCGTAATTCCTCCTCCTAAGATCATATTCATCTTGTATGTCCTCCCAAAAATCCTCCAACAGATTGAATTGCTTCTCAAAGACACTGGGGAGCAAAGCCTTCATCTTGTGTTTAGGGTCATAGCATTTTCTGGAAGTGTACAAGCCCAACTTCAAATAAACTAATTCATCACAAACAATCTTAGTTGCCTAAATGTGTGGACAATAAAAGGCCCCCAACTTCATTGGAAATTTATGACAACCTATCTTTCTTTCTTTTTTCTAAACTAGAGATTTACAGCCAAGGCTTGATAAATAAACTCCATTAGGATGATTCTATAACCACACCACCTAGGTGGAAAATGGGGATGACCATCAAAGCCTGCTAACCTAAAATAGGTGAATGTGGGGTACTGGATAAACCAATGTCCCCATTCATTCACAAAAGCCATTGCCTCCCTGCTAAGTCTATACCCAACATCACCATTAAGCTTGTTAATTATGACATAAAGAAAGGAATCATTAACCCTTCTATAATGTTCCTCTAATGCCTACAAGGTAAGCTGGTTATAATACTCCCATACTCTCTTCTATCCTTGGGCTTCCCC
Organism: Sequoia sempervirens; assembly: GCA_007258455.2. Classification (NCBI taxonomy): domain Eukaryota; kingdom Viridiplantae; phylum Streptophyta; class Pinopsida; order Cupressales; family Cupressaceae; genus Sequoia; species Sequoia sempervirens. The sequence goes on along the minus strand of VDFB02281492.1, from coordinate 103,238,939 downwards.
CAATATACCAACTATCTAAAGTCCAAGCAAAATCCCCACTCGGGTAGTTGCATAAACCACATAGGAAGTCATAAAGAAATGCTTGGTTTCTCTCACCTTTATCATCTGATTGTGGATGTTCTCTGATACTATCATAGACTAGTCAAATTGTTGCCTCCCATCCAAAATAGTTTGGATGAAAGGAAACATCCATTCTTTAAATAGTGAAGCATCCCTTTTACCAAACACCCTAGAGAGGAACATGATTATATGTCCAATTTCTTTACTAAAGTCCACCCTCTTAGGCTAGTCTGGGAGCTTGATCAAAGACTTCTTCTCTACCCTCATCTATGTCTTATTCATACATAACCTATTCCTTTCCTTGTTATCACTGTAAAGCTTTAAAGCCTCTGCTTCATTCAATTGCTTAGGATTCTTGACATCAGATATATGAAATAGGAATTTGATCATTTGAGGTGTGAAGTCAATAATGACATTACCCTTCACATCCACACACTGCGTAGTAGCAGGGTTATATGTTCTAGCTACTGCAAGAATCAACTTTGGACATGGGATAGACACGGGAAAAGTGGCACATGTGCCAATCCAGATTGAACAATCCTTTTTGTCATTCCTGTGATCTGCGCTTCAGTGAATGTCTCCTCGTGCAACTCTTCATAGTTGAAAGGACCCAAATTGGTGTCAGTTATGTCAGGCCAGTCAGAGTCAATTTTTCTAGTTGTGAGGACAACTTCCCTATGCTTACACCTTAAGGTATATGGGAGTTATTCTACTTTGATTTTCTTTGGCCAAACTCCTTGCCACGAAGTTTCACCTAGCTGGCTCCTTTGAGAGGCCTCATCTAATGCTCCTAACATCTCTCAATACCTGCAACAATTTCTTGTATTAGATGAACAAAAAATCTATGTTAGTCAATCATATAATCATTGCTCCATCCTCCTAAGATAACATTTACTTGGTCAAACTATGCCTTTATCAGAGGCAGAACCATAGAAGCATCAGGCATAGACAATGTTTCATATCATGTCGTGAGGCCAGGATCGGAACTGGATACAAAACAAAACAGATAAAGGTGGGAATGGAACATGAACCAAAACATGATCTGAGGCGAGACTAGAACTGGAACAGGACTAGAAACAAAGTCAGAGGCGAGACTGGAACGTGAACAGGACTAGAAACAAAAGATAGTTACCAAGTTCAACTTCCTCCCTGGACCTGGTTTCGACCAAGAGTAAAGACAGTGACATCATAATAAGGAACATGAGCGAATAAATTACAGTAAATGGAGAGTATTTAAAACAAGGTGGTCATATGAACGAATAAATCCTAGGTCATATGGGCCCCAACAGAAAACTTGAAATGCGGTGATCCCACAAAGCTGGTTTACAATTTCTGGGAGGAACTGATTTTTGCTGAAATCATATATTTTTAGAAAATATAATGATCTAAGTCTTAAAAGGTTCCATTTAAAGAATTCCAATTGAAGACTTTTTGATCAAACTACCTTAAATCAAACCCCCTTGGATAGAACCCCGCTAGTTTTAAACCATACCTATAACAGAGTCTCCTTTACACCTATCAAAATGTTGATAAAAGATCACTTTTGATTTACCTTTTCGGGGATCAAATGAATTCATTTAAAATTTAATTTTTCCAAGTATGTAGTCCCTATTATAAGCTTCCCAAAAATTATAATTTTAAATAAGTTTAATATTATTATTATATTTTTATTTTTTTTGTCGTGAATGTAGGTTTTTCACCAAAAATGAAGCTCTTTGTTTTGCACATGTGGAAAAATAGCAGATTATTAAAAAAACAAAATTAAAAATATTGGTACACCAAATATTGAAGTTATTGATCCAACAAAGAAAAAAAAAAGAATTTCTATACATACAAAAAAAATTACGCGTTATACAGTCGCGCTATGTCGAAATTATAATTGGTTTGAATTCCAAACTTGATTAAAAAAATATATTCAATAAAAAACTATCTAACCAAGTGGAAGCACTAGATATCAGAGTTACAAATCTAAATTGGAAAGAATTAGAATTTTATCCTTCATGGAAAAAAAGTTATGCATTATACGGTGAGAGTCAATTTTTAAAAATGTTGTTTTCTGAAAAAAAAAAAAAAAGTTTTTGAGGGAGATAGAAAAAGAAGTGCAATCTGATTCCAAAAATTTTGAAAAAAATATATTTAGAATCTATAGAAAAAATTTCATGAAACTCTAGTTTGCATCATCTTAAAATTTCTCATGGTTTAGCCGCTATAGGTGCCCAAAAGTGAAGATTTAGTTAAAAAAAATTATTTCAGTTCCAATTTGGCCAAAAATTGTAAACCACTATTGTGGGATCACCTAATGGCACAAATCAACTCTCCAATAATTCCTCTATACAAAAGTCATTAAATCCATGAACTGGTTATATTGTAAAACCCTAATTCACTCGATACACATTTCTAAAAACTAGGGCACAATGAGAAACCCATACAAACAACCCAAAACCAACATGATAAAACTAGAACAGGATCTAAAAATGAAATTTATTACCCAAGCAAGGAAACCCCTTCAAAATCAAAACCCTAGTCAAAACCAGAGCACAACAAAACAGACTTGTCACTAAAGCGACAAAAAAACAAACAACAAATCAAAAAATGACAAACAAAAAGACAAACCCAACAAAACGAAATGGAATGGAACAAGAAAGAACCAAGCAAACAAAACAAAAGAACATGAAAAAACACCAACCAAGCGAACAAATTCACAAAATAAACCCTCCTATGAGTACGTTAAAATGACACAAACGAAAGAACAAAACAAAAAAAAGCAAAAGAAACCTACCTCGAAACGCTCCGCAAGGATTGACCACAAATTCACCAAGATTCACTCCGCAATTCATCCCCGCTATCAAATCAACTCTCTGAATATTTTTCTAGCAGTAATTTTCTTAAACACTTCACATAATAATAACAATGAGGCAGTTTAAGCATAATTAAACGTTTAAGCATTAATTCATGGGTGCCAACAAGCTACATTTAATGCCATAAATGTGGTAGATTAGGGGCAGAGCCAACAACGCGAACAGACAGTTAAGTCAAGTCAACAGAACATCAAAAGATAAGGTGGACGTGGAGCTAGGTCAGAAACACAATGTTCCCTATTTCATCTCCATCCCCAGATCCTGTCCCAACAAAAAGGACCGACCAGCAAATGACAAATGGAGACGGGAGCGGAGACAAAACCAAAATGGAACATTCACAAAATTCGAAGTTCCATTCTAGGTCTAGCTCTGGTCCCAACAAAAAGCAAAGAACAACACAAGGACAAGGGAAGCGGGACCGGAGCAAACACCGGACCCGACCCAAACAACAAAGAAAGTGACAAAGAAAAAGAGCAGAAGCGGAGTCAGGACAAGAACAAAAATGGAAACTTAAAATACTTTGCATGTGAGTTCCAATCTCGGTTTCGATCCCGCGTGAGCAAACAAACAAAACACAAGGAAACGACCAACAAACAGGAGGATGGACCAACCCAAGTGTTAGTAAAAAAACAACCAACAAAACAAAAATGAAACAAAAGAGAAGGCGAAGAAAGGAAAGAAAAAGGCGGAGTCAGAGTCAGAACCATATCCGAATTAGAAACCATGAAATAGTTCCATGTCTAGATTTGGTTCCGGACCCGACTCCAGCAAAACAAAAGATAGACTTAGGAGGAAAAAAAAAGAACTCCTAAGACCCAACAGACAACCAAAGACAACCAAAACAAAAGAAAAGGGGGACCCATTTTGTTCCAAAATAAAATGGGGTGGTTATGCAAGGCATAACAAATGGCGACTCGGCTGGCGAAAATAGTTTACCCATTTTTAAGATATTGAAGAATTCAATCACCCCAAAACTTATAATTCAAGAGACATGATAACTTAAGTGTGATCAGAATATTTAAGTAAAGTTGACCTTGAATCTTAGATGTAGAACCAACATAAACTACTACTTGAATTTGAGTGCGTGCATTCTTATGGTGCATCCTTCTTTATTTGAGATTTTTCCACACCTAAACAAGTATATCTACTATCCAAGCTACATGGGTTGAGTCCTCCAACATTCGTGCAATGAAATCCTGGGTATTGCTCTGCTGGTAGTCAGACATCCATAGCCCCAATGGAGATACCTCTAGTTCTCTCAAAGCATTGCTCTACTACCAGTCAGACGTCCATAGCCATGATAGAGATACTTTAATTGCCCATTTAGTATTGAGTTTTCCTTTATTGTATTACTTCTCATTTTTTTATATATATCACTTTTACAGGCCTTACTTGTGAAAATTATTTTCAAAAACCTCCTCAATACAAAGACTTTAATAGTCTGAGATGTGGGTTGAGAACTACAGTGGATCCCATGACAATTTTGGGGAAATAGATTTTTCACTTGAATTGAAGATAATCACCCTGAGATGAATAGGCACTTTATAGTCAGATGTTTTTTTATCTATTTTGTAACAGATTTCAATGATAGTTTAGGAGGTTATCTACAATATACCTTACTCCTAATAACCTTCAGACGCATGCTAAAATGACCATAAGGCATGAGCTTTAGAACAAAATCTTTTGACACATATGCCCAAAAATTCCTAAACCAATTTCTCTCCTAGTACCCACAACATTGTTTGAATAAAAACCCCAATGTTTTAAGATGGAAAGAAAAGAGAATCCCCAAAGAAGAAGAAAAAAAAGACACAAAACAACAAAGGAAACAAAAGAAAGAAACAAAAAAAAGGAAGCAAATAAACAGTAATTACACAAAATACATATATACAACCAATTCAGAAACTCAAACCTGTATGAGCCGAAGTAATGCTTGAGAAACTGCCCATTGACTGGCAATGGAATAGGTTCTCCTGTCAAGGTGCTCAAATGAAAAGCATTCTCACCCAAGATCTTGGCTACCTAATACGGACCTAGCCAGAGTCTATCAAATTTCTGATGATCACCCTTTTTCTCCTTGGCCTTGTCCCACAACAACACTAGATCTGAGATTCTGAATGCCTTAGTCTTAGGTCTTTTGTCAAACCAATGTTTGACAACAGCCTAATGCTTGAAAAACTATTGTAGAGTAGCATCTCTCTGTTCTTCCATGTTTAGAAGGTTGTTTAGTCTTACCTCAATCTGGTCATCTCTTGTATAAAACTCTTGCATGAACTTAAGAACATGTATCTGTAAGTGTATGGGGAAAACCAGATCTTGGCCATAAAATAGTTTAAAAGGGGAACTTCCTAGAGAAACCTTAATACAAGTTCGATCTGCCCATAAGGTGAATCTTAACTAGGTATTCCAGTCTCTAGGATTACTTTCAAGTAACTTCTTTATCACTTCTAGCAAGTTCTTGTTAGTAGATTCCACTACACCATTTCCCTGAGGATAGTAGTTAGAGGAATACTTCAAGATAATTTTATGCTGATAAGCCCATTGTATAAATTTAGCAGATGAAAAGGCAGGGCCATTGTCACATACTAGGGCGAACAACACTCCAAACCTGGTAACAACATTTTCAGTGAGAAATTTGATAACCACTTCAGTGGTGTTGTTCTTGGATGGTTGAACCTCAGTCCAATGGGTGCAATAGTCTATAGCAGTTAGGATGAATTTGTGTCCTGTAGAAGAATTAGGATTAATTACCCCAAAAAAATCCAATGCCCATTGGGAAAATGGTCTTACCTCATATACTGGTTGTAGAGGCATGGCTGGATTACACTCCATTAATGTAGAAGTCTGACATGTATGACATGTCCTGACGTGTTGATGTGCATCCCTAAACACATGAGGCCAATAATATCCTAACCTGAGGATTTGATGAGCCAAAGAATCTGCTGATCTGTGTCCTGTGCCATGCCAACCATGGAATTTATCCATGGCATGTTTAGCTTCTTATTGATCCAAACATCGCAGGTACACCCCCTCATAATTTCTTCTGTAAAGAGATCCTCCTTTGAGCATGTAATGAGCACTCTTCATCCTTAGTGCCCTTCTTTGGGTAGCATTCATTCTTTTGGGAATCTATTATTTAGAAGGAAGAAGATCAAGTCAGTATACCATGGGTCCTTGGTAAATGAGTGCACAATATATTACTGACAGGTAATATTCTTGTCAACCTCTGCCATGGCCTTTGATAAACCTTGTCCTCAGACAAGTTTCATTGGATGGATCTCTAAATCATACTCTTATAGGATAGCCATCCATTTTCCTCTTCTTTCCACCAATTCACTTTGCATAAGGAGAGACTTAATAACTGGATCAAGCACTATAGCAATAACTTGGCTTCTCAAAATGTAATTCCTAAACTTGTTTACTGCTCGTACCAATGCAAAAGCTTATTTTTCCAAGGGTGGGTACCTGACTTCTACATTCCTGAATGGAAAGCTCATGAAAGCAATTGGTCTTTCATCTCCTTCACCTCTGTGTTGTGTTAGGACTGATGCACATGAATGATCAAATGCAAATGAATAAATATAAAAAGGATTTAAGTAATCTGGGCTGGTCAAGATCGGTGCCTCAAATATTGATTGCTTGATATGTGAAAATGAAGATTTAGCCTCATTTCTCCATTCCATTTTAGTATCTTTCTTCATCATCTCATTGAGGGGTTTAACAATTTCTGCAAACCTTATTATGAACTTCCTTACAAAATTAATCCTCTCAAAGAAGGACCTCATCTGCTTTTTACTGCCTGGCATCGTCAATTTCAAAATAGCCTCAACTCTGTCGAGATCTATGGATATCCCATTTTCTGATATCACATGCCCTAGAAGTTTCCCTTCAAAAACTCCAAAGACACACTTCTTGGGATTTATAGATACTCCATAGCTAATACATCTCTTAAGGACCTTTGCTAAATAAGCAGCATGATCCTTTCTTTTCTTGGAAAATATTGTCAAGTCATCTACATATATAATAATACACTTACCTATCAAATCCTTAAAGGCCACATACATTGCGCCCTGAAAGGTAGCTCTAGCATTAATGAGGCCAAACAACATGTGTCTATAGGCAAATTTTTCCCATTTTGTAGTAAAGGAAGTCTTCATCCTGTCCTCATGACTGACAAGCACTTGGTTATATCCAGAATAGCCATCTAAGAACGACATCATCTGGTACCCATTAACAGTTTGTAATACCTCATCAAGAGAAGGAAGTGGATAGTTATCCTTCTCTAAGGCCTTGTTTAGATTCCTGAAATCAACACATAACCTGATTTGCCCACTTTTCTTATGCACCAGAACTAGATTGGCAACCCACGTGGAATGCCTTACTGGGAAGATTATTCTTGTTGATAAGAGATTTTGCACTTCCTCTTGTATTAAAGGCTTGATCAAAGCATTGACCGGGCACTGCTTTTGATGAAAAAGGCTTGGATTCTGGCTTCAGCAGTATTGTCTGTGTGATCACAGAGGTGTCAAAAGTCTTCAAATCTTCATAGCTATAGGCAATTTCCACAATATCTTCTTTTAACACCTTAATTATCTCTTTTCTGATCTCCTTAGGGCAGGTCTTGCCTATAAGGACATTTCTTTTGGGGCCCAAATCAACCAGATTAATGGATTTGTACTTCCCTCCTTCATTTTGCGTTGGCACTCTCTCCCAAGCCTGAGGTTCAGAATCAAATATCCTTTCTAAGGCTACCATCCCCTTGGGGATTCTATTACTCTTTAAGTTCATTACTCCTTCTATGTCACAATCTTCAGGGTCCCATTCTCCCTGATCTCTATTTGATTCATCTATGATATGTCCTTCAATGACATCTAAACTTTCCAAGAAGGAAAGTATGTGTTGGTCGTCCTCGAAGACTTGAAAATTATGCACATTATCAGGGACTACTGGGATTGAAACTAGCTTAGCTGAAAATATTTTTAGTTTGGAATCCTACATGGGCTCCAAAGTACTAGCAGTAACTGCCAAAGAATCTGCAATCTGCTTTTGCTCCCTAGGAATCAAAGTAATTTCGAAAGCATCAAAGTCCTCGATCAGATTCCAAACCCTATTTCTATAAGCAGCCAATATTTTATTATGGCAGGTATATTGGCTGCGAACTTGTTTGACAGTAACTTCAGAGTACCCCATCACCGTAAAAGATGTGACCTTCTTCTGATGAGAAAACATTAAGCCCCTAGCAAGTGCTTCGTACTCTGCCACATTGTTTTTGCAACCAAACTGTAGCCTATAGGAAGCAAACTAAGTCTTCCCCTTTGGATTGGTTAATTCTACCCCTACTCCACTTCCTGATTTGGACTTGGAGCCATCAAATTTCAAGATAAATAATTGATCTGGGTTGGGATCTCTTTCCTTTTCTGGCCTATAGTCTTTTTCTTGATAGAAGTATATGGCAGCTCAGACTGGTGCTAATCATTAGTAGTTGAAGGCAAGTGGGGGCACATTTCATCAGAAGATTCCCCTAGATTGAAAATTTGTTGAGGAAGTGATTTTTGAACCTCCCCTTGAGCTAGGTCATGATCTAGTACTGTTGTCACCAACGCCCTGGGCTTTGGAAGTGTTTCCTAGGTAAGTGTAATTGGCAAAGACTAAGATTCCTCAGTCTCAAGTGATAATTCAGAAAATAGAACCTGAGTCTCCTCGAGTTGAGAAGATGATTCACTCTGAGTAGAGTTGACTCTCGTAAGGATGGTTGCATCCTTAGCTTGAAATGGAAATTCATTAGTAGGGGTCTGGGGTTGGCATTCACTAGTTTCTTCTAGCCTGGAGGCATGTTTTAAAATGTCCACACAAGGTTGTCAAGTTAATTCAGAGTGATTCTGGTAATGCACCCTACACCAGTTAGGAAACAGGAGACTCCACATATCAACCTCCTCTCCCAGTACCAACCTATCATGCTGTAATTTCCTTGTTAGGATGTGCTGATTAACAGTAACCATTGGGTCATTTTTCTGAGAAAAGGGTGAGTCATTAGAATGAAGTACTAAAAAGGTCATGATTTCCTCCTGCTTGTAAACTCTTATCTCGGTTTCGAAATAGGCTACCTCATTAGGGGAATCATATTCAGTAATCATATGTTTGAGCCTGGGCTCACTTTCAATTTTGATTTGGCTTTCTATTCCTTTCCAAGGTAGCCACATGTGTGAGAAATCCAAAGACAAATATCTACCTAGACTTTTCATCAGCTCTCTGCTCAAGAGCATACCATAGGTTTCTGTGATATCTATGACCTAGACATCCACATAAGGTTGGATCCTTGGATCAGATCCAATCTGTACATGGATATTTTTAAGCTCTCCTACCACATTAAATTTTATCTTATCTAACTAGATAACCTTTTTATTTGTCTGGAGTGGGCTCAGACCTAACTTCCTACAAATCGAAAATGGCATGACATTCCCCAATGCCCCAGAATCCGATAGACAGTTATGTAAATTCTTTCCAAAAATTCTCAAACTTAGCAAGAAAGGTGGAGTACCAGTCTTACCTTTGTAGAGAGCTGGATTCATTTCATTAGTAGGAGTCACCTTTTCTTTTCCTCTTGACCTATCTGCTTCCCCCAAGGCTTTTAACAATATTTCATTTTGAGCAAGGCACCACTTTAGAACATCAAAGAAATACATTGAAGTCTTATGCCTCTACATCTCTGTAATGAAATCAAATTCTGAATCATTCCTAACCTGATATTTAGGAATTGAAAATGAATTACCTTTGTTTTGAGAATCTGATGGCCCCTTTGGTGGTGGTGGATTATTATCAGCATTTTGATTTGGGGGGACCATGTTATTAGGAGGTGCAGAGGTCGTGAATGGCCCTCAGTTTTGATTTCTAAGGAAATGGCCCCCCTTGGTTTGGAAGGCTTGGGCATCGTACACATCTTCCACCACTTCATTGTCTTCCTGGTTGGGAAATGGAAGTTCTTCCTCAAAGATATCATATGCCATTGCAGTATCTGTTGATCCACCAGATTTGTTGAATGCATCGTGGAATGGAGCATCAGCTTGGGAAATCTTAACCATTTTTTCCATCTCTGGACAATTTACCTCAGAATGGACCACAGTATCATGTAGTCTACACCAATTAGTCATAAGGTTAAGGTCTACCACATTAGCAGTGCGTGGCTTCTCGTCTACTGCTTGATAATTGTGGGAAAATCTTTCGTTATTGGGTCCAATATTCCATGGCGTATTGTTGCTAGGCCTTTGATTGTATCCTCTATTCTGATTTTGATAGTTTTGATTAGAGGAGTTTTGGTTCTGGAAATTCCTATTGGTGTTTTGGTTGGTATTATAGTTCTGACTAGGATTTTGGTTAGGATAACCACCCTAATTAGAATATCCTCCCTGATTCTGAAAACCTTGGTTCTGGTTTTGAGGGGGATTTTGTCTGAGTTGAGCTATGTCATTAAACATCTAAGACAATGTCTTTTTGAGAGTCTCCATCTCATTGGTTAGTTGGAGAGTCTTTTCAATTTCTACATTCTTCACAGTAAAAGATTGATTAACTAAACTTGATCCTCCAGCTTGATTTTGGTAATTTTGATTTTACTGGGAGGAATCTTGGGGACCATTATTAAAAAATGGCAAGGGAGGTGAACCTTGGAATTCAGACATGGGTCCGTATTGGGAATAGGAAATCCCTGAGACCATATTGAATAGAGGGTGTGGATTGGACATCTGATATTCTATAGGAGGGAGAACTCCTCTTAGACTCGTGCTTTGCAGAATGATCTACTATTGTAGCTGAATGGCGAGATGATATACCTTAGCCAAAGAGTCAGTTTCATTAGCACAATATGTCCTTTTCAAGAACAGGCCAATCAAAGGGTCCATAGCCCTTAAGTATGCCAAGATGGCAATTTTCTCAGCCACTAGGTAAGGATCTTGCAACCTTTGGTACATCCTCTGGAACCTAGTGTTGAATAGAGGAAGTGGTTCATGGTGTTCCTTCCTTATAGTGGAAAACTGGTGGTAAAGGATAGCAGGGTCGACATAAACCCTGAACTGGTTTTTGATGAAGGCATTCTCTAAATCCATCCAACTTAGAACTGACCCTTGGGGTAAGTTTAGGTACCAATTGTACGCCATGTCTCCCAACGAATAGGGAAACAATCTGCACACAACGTCCTGATGAGCCAACTGAGCATGGGTACAGGCATCTTTAAATGCATGTATGTGCTCCTCGAAACTTCTTGATTCCCCATGCATGTAATTAGGATAGAACCTCTCTGGGTTCTTTGGGAGATCATGTATACCTCCAAGCATAGTCCCTAATGGTGAAGGGTTATTAATGAAGTAAGCCATAGATCTTGGCGGTGATATAGGTGAAGCAGGTTGTGGAATGGGTGAAAGTGGTCAATGAGGTGGTGTAGGTGGATTTGGTGGAAACTCGGGTGGGGTGAGAGGTGGTGATAAAGGTTGGATCAAGAATCTATGAGCCCGGGGCCTATGCCCAATAGGGGTTTGGAGCTCAACAAATAATTCAGGATTCTAAGAAGATATAAGAACTCTCTCGAACCTATCAGGTGAGAATGACCCAATGCGAGCTAGTTTGTTCTTCAGGCCCTCCTTCTAGCGCCAAATTTGTTGATGGTCAAAACAACAGAACACTAACTAGGATATTACTATTCTATTGATCCTAAAAGAGAAAGATAACACGTGGAAATCTAACTCCCAAGGTCCTGGTAATCGGTTCTCAATTATGCTGATTTCACTCAGTGCTTGATATAACCATAATGTTTAAGGGGCCTTTGCTGGTAACAAAGAACAAGAATGTATGACATCAGGTACTCTACATTTGGGGGTTTTTAAATAAAAGAAAAAGATGAAACTAAGCTTTAAATCAAAGAAACATGAATAAAATCCTTACGTATCCAAACATGCAGATCAACAATGAGTGTTCATTCTACCTAACCACAACTATAGCAAGATGCAATCCATAGAATAAACTACACTACTGCATACATCCATAATGCTAATTCAGATATCATCAACGTTCACTAAAATTACTTCAAACAAATCATTCACTCATCATCCAAAACACAGATCAAATGAATACAATAACAATTTAATTCACATATAATCCAATTATATGACCTTGAATCTAGTTCCTTCTATTGAATTTCATCAAATAAAGAACAATTAAGCATAGAAAAACCACTTTCGTATGGATTAATCATATATCATTAACCTTATCAAAATGGATCCAAACTTTTAAAATCATCACATGAAAACATATGAAAACTATAAAATAATCAAGCCTTTTTACTAAACTTTCCAGAGTATCTTTTTAAAACATTGAAATCCTAAATCTAGTTTATATCTTCTATCCTCAGGTGGTTGATATTTCTTTAATTAGCTGACCTTTACAAAGTAGATTCTAAAAATACATATAGGGTGCCACATGCACAAGTTTCTCAATCATTAATCAAGATCCACAATTTGTGGAGTTGAAACTGAACGTAGAAGTGGACTCAAGAACCCCTGCTTTCAAGGTTGATCACTCTGTTATACAAAAAGGAACTATGATACCACAAAAATGAATATGAAACCCACAGATCAGACTCAGAGTAGAACTTATGTCAAAATCCATAAAAAGAGGAGAAGAGCAGATGGAGTATGATGCAAAGATTCAGTCACTTTTGCACTAAATGCTCAAGGATGTACTCATCATAACTGGAGAATATCTGTTGAAGAGTATCCAAATCCGCACAATCCAACCAGTCACCTTCAAATTTGATTCTTTCAAATTCTATAGAATTTAACTTTTTCATCTCCTTTAATTTGATTATCTCTTTTTTAGCAGTTGTTACCTCCTCCCAGATATCCATAAACTGATCTAGCAATAAACTCTCCCCATCATCTCCTTTTTGCATGATTTCTTCAAATCTACTCCTTCATCTCTCCCTTAGTTTATCCAACGACAAGCCTTCTTTATTGGAGGAATCTAAGTTAATAAAAATGGCCACAACTTCCTCTAACTCAATCATTTGTTGATTCAAGTCCTTGCTCATTTGCTGGACTTCTTCTTGATGTCCATGCATAGCCCTAGACTTGTATCTTATGATGCTGACAGTATTTTCCATAAAATATTCATTACCAAGCTCAAGAATTGAATATTCTATCAAAGTGGATTTGGGCACTTTGCTGACATCTTCATGTCTTTTAACATACTCCTTATATTCATCATCTTGCTTGTCCAAATCCTTAGCCTATTGGTCCAGATCCTCTGCTAACTCAAGAGCAACTTTATGAATCTTAGCACTGTCAACAAGAATATCATCGACCTCCTGTTTGAGCTTATCCAACCACTTCTCCATCATCCCCACCTTGCTTTTCATCTAAATCAAATCATCTCCCTCCCTCTTTGTTAACAAAACTAGGGATTCAGGAAGAGAAGTTTGTTGAGAAATGGGACTGGAAACATCTTTTAAGAAACCATGGAGCTGATTCAATTGAGCCTTAAGCTCATCCTTCCTTTTCTTATCCTTGATCTTTCGGGTTTTGGTTCAAGAGGCCACAATATCAATCAAACTCATTTGTTGATTTCTTGTAGGATTTCCCAGATTTACTGCCCCCAACTGATAATCAGTGATTTGCATGTCATCATGGCTCTTCTCCATTATAGGTATGGCACATTCAACAATTATCTCTCTAGCATCAGTGAGCCTAGTGGAGTGAAGAACCCGAGCCTTCTTCTTAGGTTTCTCTTTCCAAATTTCTTTCATCATTTCTTCCCAGTTCAACGGCTCTGGTTGAACAACTTGTTTTCTCTCTAAGTCCAGTTTTAGCCAAGTAGGAGCAATAGGTGTAGTGGCTACCTGGGTTGAAGAGGAAGCAACAGTTGTGGAAGACAAAGGTTGCAACAATGTAAGCTTTGGTTGAGAATCAACCTCCTCACATTTTGTTGATCACTTTGCTCCCTTTCCTATGCTAACTTTTCTATTTCCTCTTTATCATTTTGATCTTGCAACCTCTTAGCCTCCAGCTCCTTTTTAAAACATTCTTCTTCCTCTTTCCTCTTTTCTAACATTTCATCTCCCTGCTTTTTTAGTTCTTCAACATAGTCCCATGCCTCCTTCAACTTCTTTGCATGTTCAACAATATCAATAGCCTCTCTTTCCCTTCTCAGGAATTCTTGCTCTTCCCTTTTTCTATAGGCCTCTTCTTGTTGCTTGAGTGTAGCTTCAATAGCTTCTTTTTCTCTTCTTTTTTGATCCTTTTCTTCTTCAAGATCATGATTTTTTTGTTGCATTATCAAACTATCCCTTTCTTCTTGAATTTTGAGCTCTTTCTCCTTTTGTTGTTGCTGTTTAGCTAACTCATCGGCCTTCACCTTATCTTCAAACTCCTTCTGCTTGACTGCCAATTTAGATTATGCATTGGCCTCCTCTTCCTGTTGCTTAGCTAATGCCTCAGCTTGTTCCTTAGCATCAGCTTCCCTTTTAGCATCCTCAAAGAGTTTCCATTGATCTTCTTCAATTAATATGTGCTTAGTCCCTACATTATTTGTCATATCCAAAGATGTCAAAGCCGGATGCTCTTTATCAGATGCAGTCTTTTCTAAATTTGTTTCAATATTATGTATCTTGATCTGATCCTCCATTTTTTTTAAAACCTCTGCTTCATCATGAAGGGCTCCCTATGGTAATTCTTGACCTAACTCTTGTGCCTTAGAGGGCTTAGTAGATACCTCTCTTGCAATAGATGTAGAAACACCCACCTCCGTAATTGTTTCATCTTCCTATACCTCTAGAAGGTCTTGAGGAACCACCTCCTCTTCTTGTGCACTAGAAGGCATAAACTCCAAAGGCTCCTTAGGTGACATCCTTCTTTTTTCCCTCTTATATCCCTAGGTGGTACCTGTAGCCTTCCTCTTCTTGGATGATCTAGCCTCGGTCTGATTAGCTCTCAAACTCACCCATTGAATACTCCAATCGAGCACTTGTCTTGCAATCTGCATTATGTCAATGGTCTCATCCGCACTCCAATCTATTGGATCAAGATCCTTAGTTCCAATCTTGTTTGCATCATACTCGGGATCCAAAACCATCCCATCATTAGATAATGTGTTGGGAATGTCTTCTTTTATCCCAAAATCAATCGTGAGTGGGATGGGTATCCTTTCATAATTCCTCCTCCTAAGATCATATTCATCTTGTATGTCCTCCCAAAAATCCTCCAACAGATTGAAGTGCTTCTCAAAGACACTAGGGAGCAAAGCCTTCATCTTGTGTTTGGGGTCATAGCATTTCTTGGCAGTGTGCAATCCCAACTTCAAATAAACTAACTTATCACAAATAGTCTTAGCTGCCTGAATGTGTGGAAAACAAAAGGCCCCCAGCTTCATTGGAAATTTATGGCAACCTATCTTGTGTTTGTTACTAAACTAGAGATTCTCAGCCAAGGATTGATAAATAAACTCCATTAGGATGATTCTACAACCACAACACCTAGGTAGCAAATGGGGATGACCATCAAATCCTTCTAACCAGAAATAGGTGAATGTGGGGTACTGGATAAACCAATGTCCCCATTCATTCACAAAAACCATTGCCTCCTTGCTAAGTCTATACCCAGAATCACCATTAATCTTGTTAATTATGACATAAAGAAAGGCATCATTAACCATTCTATAATGTTGCTCTGATGCCTGCAGGGTAAGCTAGTTATAATACTCCCATACTCTCTTCTTTCCTTGGGCTTCCCCCAATATACAGACTATCTGAAGTCCAAGAAAAATCCCCACTCGGGCAACTGCATAAACCACATAGGAAGTCATAAAGAAACGCTTGGTTTCTCTCACCTTTATCATCTGATTGTGGATGTTTTCTGATACTATCAGAGACCAGTTAAATTGTTGCCTCCCATCCAAAATAGTTTGGATGAAAGGAAACATCCATTCTTTAAATAATGAAGCATCCCTTTTACCAAACACCCTAGAGAGGAACATGATTATATCTCCAATTTCTTTACTAAACTCTACCCTCTTAGGCTGGTCTGGGAGCTTGAGCAGAGACTTCTTCTCTACCCTCATCCAATTCTTATTCATATGGAACCTATTCCTTTCCTTGTTATCACTGTAAAGCTTTAAAGCCTCTTCTTCATTTAATTGCTTAGGATTCTTGACATCAGGTATATGAAACAGGAATTTGATCATTTGAGGTGTGAAGTCAATAATGACATTACCCTTCACATCCACACATTGCGTAGTAGAAGGGTTATATGCTCTAGCTATTGCAAGAATCAACTCTAGACACTGGATAGATAGGGGGAAAAGTGACACATGTGCCAACTCTGATTGAACAATCCTTTATGTCATTCCTATGATCTGCTCTTTAGTGAATGTCTCCTCATGCAACTCTTCATAGTTGAAAGGACCCAAATTGGTGTCAGTTATGTCAGTCCAGTCAGAGTCAATTTTGTTAGCTGTGAGGACAACTTCCCTATGCTTACACCTTAAGGTATACGGGAGCTGTTCTACTTTGATTTTCTTTGGGCTAACTCCTTGCCATGAAGTTTCACCTGGCTAGCTCCTTTGAGAGGCCTCATTTGATGCTCCTAACATCTCTCAATACCTACAACAATTTCCTATAATATATTAACAAAACATATAAGTTAGTCAATCATATAATCACTGCTCCATCCTCCTAAGATAACATTTACTTGGTCAAACTATGCCTTTATCGGAGGTGGAACCGTAGAAGCTTCAGGCATAGACAATGTTTCATATCATGTGGCAGGGTCAGGATTGGAACTGGATACAAAACAAAATAGATAAAGGTGGGACCGGAACAGGAACCAAAATGTGGTCAGAGGCGGGACCAGAACGGGAACAAGACCAGAAACAAAGTCAAAGGCAGGACCAGAATGAGAACATGACCAAAAAGAAAATACAGTTACCAAGTTCAACTTCCTCCTCGTACCTGATTCTTACCAAGAGTAAAGACAGTGACATCATAATAAGGAATGAGAGTAGATCAATTCCAACAAATGAAGAGTATTTAAAACAAGGCGGTCATATGAACGAATAAACCCTAGGTCATATGGGCCCCAACAGAAAACTAGAAATGGCACAACTCAACTCTCCAATAATTCCTCCTTACAAAAGTCATTAAAACCATCTACTGGTTATATTGTAAAACTTTAATTTGCTTGATACACATTTCCAAAAACTAGGGCATAATGAGAAACCCATACAAACAACCCAAATCTAACGCGATAAAACCATAACAGGGTCTAAAAATGAAATTTATTACCCAATCAAGGAAACCCCTTCAAAATCAAAACCCTAGTCAAAACCAGAGCATGACAAAATGAACCTGTCACGAAAGCAACAGGAGAACAAACAACAAAGCAAAAAATGACAAACAGAAAGACAAACCCAACAAAATGGAATGGAACGGAACAAGAAAGAACCAAGCAAACAAAACAAAAGAAAAGAAAAAAACACCAACCAAGCGAACAAATTCATAGAATAAACCCTCCTGTGAATATGCTAAAATGACACAAACGAAAGAACAAAATGGAAAAAAATTGAAAGAAACCTACCTCGAAACGCTCTGCAAGGATTGACCACAAATTCACCAAGATTCGCTCCGCAATTCATCCCCGCAATCAAATCAATTCTCTTGATATTTTTTTGGCCATAATTTGCTTAAGCACTTCGCATAATAATAATAATGAGGCAGTTTAAGTATAATTAAACCTTTAATTGTTAATTCACGCATGCCAACAAGATGCATTTAATGCCATAAATGCGGTAGATCGGGGACAAAGCCAATGACGCAAACAGACATTTAAGTCAAGTCAATAGAACATCAAAAGATAAGGAAGACGTGGAGACGGGTCGGAAACAAGATAAAGAAACTACACAAAATTCCCTATTTCATCTGCAACCTCAGATCTGGTCCCAACAAAAAGGACTGACCAGCAAACGACAAACGAAGACAGGGGCGGAGACAAAACTGAAATGGAACATTCACAAACTTTGAAGTTCCATTCTAGGTCTGGCTCCATTCCCAAGAAAAAGAAAAGAACAACACAAGGACAAGGGAAGCGGGACCAGAGTGAACACCGGACCCGGCCCAAACAAAAAAGAAAGTGAGAAAGAAAAACAATAGAAGCAGAGTCGAGATACGAACATAAAATGGAAACTTGAAAAACTTTGCATGTGAATTCCAATCCTGGTTTTGATCGCGCACGAGCAAACAAACAAAACACAAGGAAACAACCAACAAATAGAAGGACGAACCAACCCAAGTATTAGTAAAAAACAACCAACAAAACAAAAACGAAACAAAAGAGAAGACAGAGAAAGAAAAGAAAAAGGCGGAGTCAGAGTCGGAACCATATCCAAACTAGAAACCGTGAAATAGTTCCATGTCTAGATTTGGTTATGGACCCGACTCCGATAGAACAAAAGATAGACTTAGGAGCAAAAACAAAGAAATCCTAAGACCCAACAGACAACCAAAGACAACAAAAATAAAAGAAAAGGGGGACCCATTTTGTTCCAAAATAAAATGGGGTGGTTATGCAAGGCAGAACAGGTAGTCTAACTACAAGGTTTCAATTTCCTCTCTCTTGGCGATCTATTGAACACACTTATAGCCTACCTCAAACCAACAATTTGTTCACCCAAGGAATGCCACAAGGATTGCAACCCACTCAAGATTCGCAACTAGCTCTGATACCATTTGATGCAATCATGGCTAGAGGGTCTTCAAAGAAAAACCATCCAACCATGCAACTAGAACAACATAGTGGAAATAACACCAAATAAACAAAAAAATGCAAAACCAATATTTATTAACTCAGAGAATTCATATACATATTCACCAATAACATGCTTGTTTTTACAGATTCAACACACTAGCTTGATTACACACATAAAAACACTACTCTGACCTCTATCCTCTCATAAAATTCTTATCGCATCTTCTAGGATCTACCCAGATCTATCTCCCACTCAAAATGGCTTATAACATCAATTTATATAACAACTAGAACTTTGGAATAATTCACGTCGACCACGGGTAGAGAAAATCATGAAAAATAAAATGTAACATGTATAAAATAACCATGTCGGCCACATCATTGGAGAGTTATAAATGCAATTGTGTGCTACAGACCCAAAGTAAAGATCAGATGCAAGCCCAAGAACATCAAAAAATACACTGATAAGATCTGCAATCATAGGAAACGATCCACAATGATTCACAATTGCCGAAGAAGAACATGTAATGTGTAGAAAAAAGGTCGGATTACACCAAGGATTTACTTTGGGTGAATGGATAGAATGAGGTGTGGACCCAAGGAGAAATCGTTCACCCACCAAAGAACATTGAATGATGTGTAAAAGATATCTGCAAACAATGGAAATGATTTGTCAGCCCAAAAACATGAAACTACAAAGCTAGAATTTAAGAAATAACAACTTAAATATTTTGGGTGATGCAATATTTCTATGACCCAAGGATGCTCCTGCATCAATAGCTCTCAGTCTGCTCTTTCTGTTCATCCAGGTGTCTGAATCCATAACCCTAATTTTTGGCACTGTAAGTGACTTTTTATGAATATTTTAACCTGGTCGATAGGGAGATGACTTCAACATTTTTGCAACCTATTCTTCAATCATCTTCAAGCCTTCAAAGTACGTAGATCTACAAATGGACAAGGAAAGAGAGAAAATGTTGATTGTTAGGGAATAGGGATTTTCCTTGGTCAAACCTCATTTAGGTAATTAAAATAAATGAAGAAATAAGATGAAGCATGAACATGAAATGATGGAATTAGAACCTTTCCATGATGATGGATCTTGAATTTCTGCAACAATGGACGAAGAATTGTCCCTTGAATTCTTCATAAATGATCTTGAATACTATCTTGATAACCTTTTGAACACTTGAAATGCCTATAATACTTGAGTGATTGATTGATTAATTACTTGAATGATTGGGGGTGAAATGAATAGAAAAACCATATATTTATACACAATTATGCAATAATTCCTGAAATACCACATCACAGGCTAATGTTAGATCTTAGAAAATAATAACCTGCTAGAAATTTGAAATTATTTTGAGTTTTGTTCCAAAGGGGACTCATTCACCCCTAGTGGCGAATGGGTCCCACTTAAGGAATTTTAAGTGGACTTTGGAATGTAGACATTTTAAATAGTGTTTATCGGGATTATTTTCAAAAATACACTTAAGTAAGGCCTCTAAGTGTAAATGGGGTCAATTAAAGCATAATAAAGGTCAAATTATTAATGAAAGGTCTAGAAAAGTGTGAAGGTTTGTTACAACACTTTAAAACACTTTGAAATAAGGCTTGGTAAATGATAAAAAGAGGTTATTTAGGTGAAATATATTAATAAGATCCTAGAAAAATGTGAAGGTGTGTTACAACACTTTCCAACACTTTTGTAAGACATCATAAAATTCTTACTAATTCACAAGGGCCCAAGACCTAATTTGAATGTGTTGACGACATTACAACACTAAATCAAGGTGAAACTAAGAAAACATCTAGAAGAAAGACCCAAATGAGCGTGAAAATGTCCAAAGATCCATTTTTCTATGCTACAATTCCAAATCAAACAAGCACCATACCTTGCAATCTCAAGATCTAGAGGGCACTCTAGTCATCATTTTTTTAATAATTTGAAACCTAGTTTTGATTGCTACGAAAGTGTAGATAATTCTATTGGGAATTGTAAATTCTCATTAGCATCAAGAAGAATCATCAAAGGTAGACTATGAAATTCATTCCTTTGTGCTGATATGCCTTTAGCAGAAATCCTCCATCATAATTGAGCATCTACCAATAATAAAGAAAAAGGAGAATATATTAATACATGCAAAACAATATAAAAGTTTTCTAATTGCCATATATGGTTGATAAGAGTGGAAGGGACCAATGATCAGATCTATTTAGATATTTGGATAATTAATAGCAAAAATGGAACCAATAAATACAAGCATTAGGGTTTCTTTGAATAAATTTATGGAAACTAATTAATTTGCGTCTCGATCTCAAACGTAGCAAATAGCAAAGAAAAGTGCTTTATATAGTGCTTATTTGCATATTGGTGAAACTGTGCTTCTAGAGTTTCCCAGTCCAAAGAAGAGTGCTCTAAATAGTACTTTGATCCCCTCACATTGATTAAAATTCTAGATAATAATTTAAAATGTAGGTATGAATTTTCACGTTGGTTTAGATACTATTAAGTTGTTTGGCCTATAATTTTAGTATGGAGTGATAGGTTGTTTTGATATAAGGAATATATTGTCTTGAAGTCCAATTATTATTTTTTATTTAAAGGGGATATAGAATTATGGAGATTTCATTAGAAAAGTATTCTAGATTTAATTTGTAGTGGTAAAAAGCTTAATACCTTCATTCGATGCGTAGAAGATATATTAATACAAGGAGAAGATATGTAGTTGCAGTTAATAGTTCAGTAACTATGTCAATGTAGCTGCATGGAGGAGTGTAACTACATAAATGTTGTAAAGGTAGTAATGTAATATGCTAACATTCCCCCCTTATTATATTGTTCATGCAAATGTATCCTTGAAGTCTTATAATTCACCTTACAAAAGGACCCCCCTTATTGCTAACAACAAAACTTGTTAATTATATAAAGACACATTCCTGAGAAGATTCTTCCTTGAAGAAATAGATCTTGAATCAAGTGGAACTCCACCAAGTTTCCTCATGAACCTTGTAAAGGTTTAGCTCTTATCTAAATTGTGAAATTCTCCTTTCCTTGAACTCCCTAATCACATACATCGAATTATTGAACAACCATCCACCAAGTTTCCTCTTGACCCTCATAAGTGTATAATTATCAATCAAAATCTCATGAAATATCTTGAAAACCATCCATACTAAGCTCTACACCAAACCCCTTACCTATCTCCAAAAATAAAAATTCACATTATATGTATTCTTCAAACCTGTCAGCAACAACAAGGAAAGTAAATAAATAAATTTTAGCTAAAAATGCTTCTCATGAAAAGTTTCATCTCAAAGTGAGAAGCTATGGAAATTCCTCCATCCTTCGATACCACTACCTTGCAATATGATCCTATTAATCTTTATTGTTTTGATGTCTTGGATGAGTCTTTGGAGGCCTCATCAAGTGCAATAAAGATAGCCTCAAAATTTGAAACATAATTGTTTTAATATACATTGGTAACATTGATAAACTCATCTACAGGATACTCAAGAATTATTTTAAAGTTTTGGAATACACTTTCCTGAGCACCAATAGTAAGAAGGTAAATTACTCGATTCACATCTCAATGAAGATATATCAAGTTATTGGCATCTTACAATACTCATAAAACTAATTTTAGTTGCATCTTCTCTTGAAAATAAACTTACCTCTATGTTACCACTATTAGGAGATGCATGCAAATGATTATGTAGCGATCTATCAGTCCTCATATGTTGCAAATGAATGATTGTACCACTCTTAATTGGACCATTTGGTAGGTCCTCATCTTCCCCACCTATAGATTTATTCCTGCACACTAGATATTATGCTTTCCCAAAATTTCTTAGAAGCATTTTATCAAAAAGTTTAACACCAAGTTAATGCATTACTTGTACACCCTTTCACATTCAATCTAGTAGTTCATATTATTTTCCTTGAATTTTTATATCTCTTATAAATATTTTCTTCATGTATCATTCCAAAAAAATAAAATAATTATCTCTTATTGAAATTTGTATATTTCCACTTCTACTATCACACCCTTTTATTCCTTAGTGTGTGGCATTAGACAATAAAATATTAGTCAATCTTTGACACAATATCTTACTTGTATTACTATTCCAAACTTATCACTCCACATAGAAAATCATCAAAAGCACTATTATGAGGCATAGAGGCATAATCATGTTTGAATTCCTTTACTTAGAATTCCATGAATTTCACCAACTTGCCTATGATTCCATTGCTTCTCGATTATGTGTGAATTGGTAATTGAATATGTGAAGATAGATATATAAGTTCTATTTGAATTTATCCATTATAATGCATTTTATAGTCTAGCTCCCTTTGAGTTAAGAATTTTAATGGCTATAAATGAAATATTAATCTAAAATTAAATACCTAGAAAGCCTCCTTTGTCACTATTCAAATAAATAATTCTAGCTTCATATTCCTTTTAACACATTTCAAATTGTGGAAACATCCTTAGCAAAATGCTATAATACTTAATTGATAATGCGATCCTTTATCTCATCATTGTATAGGAAGATTAAACCCCAAAGATACTCTTATATTTCAACAAGATAATAACTACTATCGACCTCTGAATGGTTTACAAACATCACCTTTCTATGCACCTTTGAGTCCAAGAATGAGAGTGAATTCTCTCACACATCTTGGGCAATAAATCATTGTGTTCAAACAACAAATCCTCCCATGTCATGAGCAGATAGCTTTTCCAAATCCATGTGAGAACCAAGGATCTATGATGAGGAGGGGATAGTTAGAATTGATGGAAGGATTCTAGTACTTGCAGTAGAAAATACCACTTGCATCCTCTATCAATGTTTCTATTTCCTTTCAAAAACACCCAAAAAAATTACTACTCTAATGCAAAATGTAGTGGTAAAAAGCTTGACACCTTCATTTAATGGATAGTAGATAAATCAATACAAGGAGAAGATGTGTAGTTGTCATTAATGGTTGAGTAGTTGTGTCAACATAATTGCATGGAGGAGTACAAATACATAGTGTAACTACATAACTACTATATAGGTAGCAATTTAATACACCAACATAATTTTCATTATTGGAGAATGAAAAATCAAATGCAACTAATGAATAAAAAATTATGAGAAATAGTAAACAAAAAAGAAAACCCACCTAGAGATGCAAATAATTTATTGTATTGGAATAGTATAGATTATAAATTCAAAGCTATTATCAATATTTCTATTTTTGACACTAAATTACATCACATAGATTTAGAAAAATCATCAAAAAAAAAAAGGATAATCTAAATAATTTATTTTGAGAAAAGGAACTTAATACAAATTTCCCTAACTTTAATTATTCAAGTTGAAAATGTAAGATTGAATCACAATGTTCAATCACATAGGTAACTTGAGGTCTCTCATTAGGAAACTAGAAAAATTCAAGGATCCAGTTGATGATTATGGTTCTAAAGCTATCTTGTTAATCATTTTTCCTTAAAACTAGAATAATGTGATTTTTACACTCAACCAAATAACTTATCAAAGTTTAGAAGATATGATTTCAACCATTTTAGTAGAAGAAAAGATAACGAATGTAGAATATACATAAGATGATTCTCAATAGGAGAATGAATTATATACACAGAGTCATAATAAAAGGTCAGGTGCAAAGATTGGTGAAATTAAATGTTTTTACTAAAATAAAAGGGTCACATGACTTGTTCTTGTAAAAATCAGGATAGAGATAAAAGAAATCTCAAAGATAAATAAAATGAAGTTAACTTAGTTTGTATTGAAGATAAGGATGAGGATCCATTAGATGATACTATTTTTGATAGTACTAATCTAATAGATTAATAATTTGATCCTTCGAAAATTGTATGCTAGTGGCACTAGAGGATGGAGAAATTTCTATCATCTCAAGTTAGCTTCTCACTTTGATATGGTGCTTTGCATGAGAAGCATTTTTGTTTTCTTTCATGCCTTCCTTTTATGGTTCTTTCATGCTTTCCTTTCTTGGAATTGATGGATTTCAAGAATACATATACTATGAAGTTTGATTTCTGAAGATAGGTAAGGGATTTGGTGTTGAACTCAATATGGATTATTTTTTAGCAAGTTTATGAGATTGTGATCAATAATTATAATCCTTCGAGGGTAATCAAAAAACTTGGTGGAGATCTGTTGTAGCTTAATATGGATTTCTATCAAATAATTTAGTAATCAATGATTTAGGAAAATGGTAGTCTAGGAACTCAAGAATTCAGCTCGAAGCTATACCCTTATGAGGGTGATGAGATAGATATACGGAGTTCCACTAGATTTAGAATTTTTTTCTTGAAGGAAATATTTTATCATGAATTTTTATTTATGTAATCAACAAGTTTTGTTACATAAGCCTTGAGTGGGGGTTCCCTTGGCAAGGTGATTTTTTGGTTATAGGGATACTTTTATATGAATAATGTAAAAAGGGGGGAATGTTAGCATAACTGTTGAATGTTAATTGTTTGGCGATGAAATTTTGGTTGTTATAATAAATAGGAAAGTGATTAAAATTATTTCAACTATATTTTTCTTGTTTAAATACTTTTTTTAATGATCAATGAAATCGGTAAAGCATTTACCCTCTCCAAAGCATGCTTCCTCAATATATAACAGTTGAAGCACATAAAAATCATCTAATGAAATTCAACATCATATAATCAATGAATTATGATAATCAATCAAACTTATGGATATTAAAATCATTAGTTCACCATATCTATGATTCTATCAAAAAAATTAAAGCACAAAATTTTAAAGAAACATAATAGTAATGAAATACATCAATCCATCTCAAGGAACTTGGCACAGTGTCATGCACACATCACAATACATAAAAAAAAATAACAACTGACATGTGGAGGAATACCTTCTTGAAACATGTGGCTAGTCCAAATACATTTTTGAGATTTTTCTCTACATATGTTTTGAATTTCTTCTTTGTCTTCTTTATCTTTTTTTCTTGCATCAAATTTTCTTTTTGAAGGCCTTTCTTCCTTTTTCCTATGTTTTGTCTCCACTATCGGGCTCACCAATGCATCACATGAGTACACTTTCAAGAAAGGTCACAACTCTTTGTTTTCATAACGGCGTGCAATGGTGCCACATGGTGGTTGCACGACCTTTTGGAGATCGATTACCTTTTGGGGCATGAACGATGACATGTGCTAGCACTACAATATAATTGTGAGACCCACACTTTTTTTTTAGTATGAGGTATTATACAACCTATGTTATGATCTGTATGGATATTTTTGGGATTTTGATCATTTTGATGTTATGGATTATAGTTTGACATACTAATGTTGGTGTAATTAATATTTAATTACACGTTTTCATAAGTTTACATAGGCATATTTATTTCCTAAGTTATAGGTTTTATCCTTATCTTATTGAGCTATCTTGTTGCTCAAGATAAGATTAGGTTTATGCATCTTTGCTTTTATAAAGCAAATTATCTCTTGTAATATTTTGTACTTCGAATATATCAATTTGCACATCTTTTGCAAATCTTTGCTTTTTCATTTTTCTCTTCTATGGAAGGTGATTTTTCTGGTTTGCAATCAGATCCCGATTTCTAACAGGGTATCAAAGCCTCAATTTGCAGCCCCTTCTTAGCTTTTTCAAAGGAATATAGTGCAAAGCTTGTTCGAGGTCCCTCAAGGGTTTCATTCCTTAAGTATCTTTATGAAGTGTCTTGGATTAGATAGGGGTTTTCCCTTAGATTCAGAGCGCTAGAAAAAGTCAGAAATGACCTTTATTTCATTCATTTTCATCACCATTTGCTAGATCTATGAGGGTTATAAGCTTGGTGATTTTTCTGATAGATCTGGGGTTCGCCTAATATTCGGAACACTTTGGGCCCAAATGGATCTCGCCGTTGGATTCGCAACGCCCAAAAACCCCTATTTCCATATAAAACTTGTCCAATTTGGATACAGTCATCCGGAGAGGAAAATTTTTTTTGCCCAAGAGCCGTACAGCCCCCAAGCATAGTTCTCGAGGCACAAATTTTAAAAAAATTTAAAAAAATATTTAAAAAATCAAAAATCTACATTGGGTTTTTGCACGGGCAATATAAAACTGATTGCGCCACCCCTCCACCGCCACCGCGCCACCATCTGGCCGCTCACATCGGCTGCGCCGCACACTTTCAACCTAGCAGCCACCGCTACTCAACCACCGCGCCACCCAAAACTAGGGGCTCTTCAAACCGCCAACCGCTCCACTAATCTCAGCCCTCGAGGGCTCCTTTATGCACAACGGCGGTCCTTTGGAGGACCACGGGCTCCTCCAAGCGCTGGCTGCTTCGCCAACCCTCTGTGTGGTCACATGGGTGACCACAAGCTTCGGCCCAGCTCCCTGTGTGCCAGCCCTTGGTCTTGCATGTGACCAAGGGCCTTATTTTTTTAGCCCCTGCGGGCTTCTAGGGGCCAAATCGGACCTTTTTGGACAACTTTCATGGAAACGGGTGTAACTTGGGCATACGGCATCCTTTTTTTGCAAACGAGATATCGTCGGAAAGCTGTTTTGACACTCTACACAATGGTATGGGCTTGATTTTCTGGTTTTTTTTTTTTTATTCCTTTTTCAGCCTCAGAAGTTAGATGTTTCTGTTTTCACTCCGGGAAGCATATCTTTTGACTCACTTATCCAATTTTTGTGATTTTTGCGGCATTGGAAAGCTGGTTTCAGCCTCTATGCAGATCTAAGGTAATTTACAGAATATATGTACCTTTTTATGTGCATGCATTCATTTTTTTTCATGCACTAGGTTTGCATTTTCGCTTATGTTTCTGTAGTTTTGCATTCTCTCCTTCTACAATCATTGGGTATTGTAATAATGAACTGATATAAAGTTCCATTAAGGGGGTTTGTTGCATCCATCTTTCGTATTGGTGAAAACTCACACAATTTTGTCTGGTTTCCTGTTGTCTCCTTTTAGCTTCTTTCTTGCTTAGCTAGACACATCTTTGGTTTGCTTCGGTTCACACTTCACATTGGAATTTTATGGTACTTGATCCACATTGGTTCAGATATTTCTCATTTGAGGCCATGTTTTTATAGTTAATATTCCAGAATCTTGATGGTACTCAACCTATGGGTAGTTCTAGTTTCATTTTGGCATTGGCTTCGAGAGACACAGCTTCCAGATTTGTTATCATTATGGGTCCTTTCATCTATTATTGCTTACAGATTCTAGGGTTGATCCAATATGTGAGTTTCCAGTGTTCCTTGGCATCGGGTTTGATGTTGCATTTGTGATTCCGATATGGTATTTTGCAAACAGAAGTATCTTTCCTTGCTTGCCAGATTTGGGGTTCTAGTGTTGCTTCTTCAGAGTTCTTCCAGTGATTCTTTGTAGCAGTTCATCTCACTGAAGGGGGGGTTTTTCCCACTGGGTTTTCTCTCTCTTTGCATTTTTACATGAGTACCTGATTAGGCCTTGTTGCCGAGACTCATATTTACATAATAATCTACTTCTCCCTAAGTTGCACTTATGGGGGGGTGTTGGTGTAATTAATATTAAATTACACATTTGCATAAGTTTACTTAGGCATATTTATTTCTTAAGTTATAGGTTTTATCCTTATCTTATTGAGCTATCTTTTTGCTCAAGATAAGATTAGGTTTATTCATCTTTGCTTTTATAAAGAAAATTATCTCTTGTAATATTTTGTACTTCAAATATATCAATTTGCACATCTTTTGCAAATCTCTGCTTTTTTGTTTTTCTCTTCTATGGAAGGTGATTTTTCTAGTTTGCAATCAGATCTTGGTTTCTAACAACTAATGTTATCAAAAAATGATATACCTATACATGTGCATTGATCTTATTATTCTAGACATGAGTTTTGTGATTCTATGCGAATAATGCAATTAATTTGATGATTTTGTTATCATTAACCTATGAACTTTTGTTAAAGTGTTTAAATTGATTTTTGGATGTCGAATGAAGCACAATTGTGGTTTATTATGTTAGAATTGATTTTTGCAATAATATGTTGATTTTAACATGAGGTGGAAAAATTTGTTGAAATTGTTTAGCCTTTTCAAATGTTCCTTTACGAAGATATCATGTTGCAATCTCATGTTTGTTTTCAATATGATGATGGATTAACATTTCAATTGAGTGTGTAGGCTAGCAATGACTAGTGGACATGGGGAAACCAAGGTGACATATTTTGCAATGATTGTGATGTGTAAGTCATGTGTTGTGTCGATAAATGTATCTCCCTTGTTTTCAATACCGTGATTAGTGCCAATAGGGTTGTAATATTTTAAACCCAAAACTTGGAATAATTTAAAGGGATTTCAATATGTTAGATGGTATTCCTTGATCTTAGGCCATAAGGCTATAACTAGGGGGAAAATTTATGGGGTTAAAAATTAATTTCAAAATCTTTAGACCTTTTTTTCAAAGCATCCTTTATTAGTGACGAAATTTAGAAATTAGTTAGGTATCAAGGGCCTTGTCACCAAGAGGGTGACGACTGTCAAAAATCAAAAGCCACACTTGTCACTTAGACAATTGGAGATGGGTGACTAAGGAGCTCAAATGATTTTTTTTGGTTTTAAAAATGGGAAGGAAGGGAAAAAAGGGGCTACTAAATTTGGGGAGCTAGAAAAAAAAAGACTAAGGGTGAAAAAAGAAAGAAAAATAGGATTCTGCTAGTGGGTGATTTCCATTATCAGTAGGAAGGATTATTTTCTTCTCCAGGTTGGTACCTTCCCCCCCCTCTAGTAGACATTTTGGTGAATCCTTGTGTGTATCTGCTGGAAATACTTGTTATTGTTTTTATTATTTCTGTAAAAAAAATTGGTTTAGGTGTGTGTGTGTGTGCCTGTTGAATGTATTTTTATTTGTTTTATTGTGAAATTTTGGTCTATACACTTGTTGGGAGTAATTGTAAATTAGTTGGTTGTGGCTATTGAAAGAGGGTTTCCTGTTTGTGTTAAATGGATTCTTCATGTTCTATTGGGGTCCATTTTGTGTAGGGTCTAGAGTGCGTGAGATGTCCAGGTGAGGGGAGCTATCACATGGGTATAAGTACCCTGGTTATGTGCAAGATAATCATGGAAAAAATAGGCCCATAAGTGGCAAAAAATTTAGAAAAATCAGAGCTAGGCAACTTGACATTAAAATTTGAATAAGTTATGTATATTATTTCAAAAATATGTAAGAATAGAATCTGTAGAAAATTGAATGTAGTTTATAAACTACTAGGTTTATTTTATTTTATTTAAATTATTTACTGAAAATTTGAAATTTCAATGCAGTAGTACTTAAATGTCAGGGAAAAAAGTAGGTGTCTATCTGACCACCCTAACCATAATAAAATGATAATATTTTTTTATAAAATTTTAGATATAAGAAGAGGACTCATGTCCTGATGTGATGCATAACTTTTTGTAATTTTTTTCTATGTAAATAATTAATTATGAATTTTTTATTACAAATTTTTGAAAATATAAAAACTCACATGTCTAACCACCTTAACTTGGTCAAAACATCATGAAATTCATAATTTTGTTTTTTAATCCTATAGTATGCGAAACATAGAATGTGACACATATTTTGGATTCAAAAAATGTGATATAATTTGAAAGCCATAGATGTTTTTCAATCAGCCTATCAATCAGGACTTTAGTCATAATTCAAATAGAAAATTAATAATAATTATTTCTTAAATTCAAAATAAAGCATATTTTATATTGGTGGAAAGTTGTGAATCTCCTTTAAAAACCCTTTTTGTTTTATCAGTTTTGGGTAAAAAGAAAAAGTCGTCATCCACATACCCTACAAATACCCATCATATTGCCACTTTTTGGCCCATCATGATCCTGCACATAAACCTGTTGGTAAAAAGGTCTAGGCTGTGATAAAATTGATTGCCATGTGTGGGTATTAAGGGGTGAAGATGAATGGAAGGAGAGGAGGTTGGTCAAGGAGGAATGGGAATTGTCTACTAAAATATGTGGAGGAAAATTCATTTGGCTATAGAAGCTTAAATTATGTGATCCCTTTAATTAGTAGATGTCCCCACTCCCCCTTATGCTAGATTCAAAAGGTGAGTCCTCAGTGGTGTGTAGTGTTGATCCTATGATGTAAGCTTTTGTGTGAAGTAGTATGTATTATGTGATGCTAGTCTGTGTTTATGTAGCTACATTTCTATAATGAACTGTGAAGGTTGTGTAACCCAGTCACCTTGGTTTCCCCATGCTTGGGGGTGGGCTATAATCAGCCCTAAGGCTGGGAGGAGAGCTCCCACTAGACAAAACATGGTGTAGTGTCATTTGCAGGGAAATACTTTCCAATAAAGTGTTGTCAAAGAGGAGATGAAATTTTTTTCTTATCTATTCCACTGGCATTCTTTCCCAATAGAAGAAAAGTAAGAATGGATCTGGTTGCAAAAGCAAGCTGGGATTGAGTCCTTCTCTACCTTGATGTTAGAAGAGTTGATGTTTGTCAATAAAGGAATTGTGTGCTAATTGAGTTCCAAGAAGGAAACCAAAAATCTATGATGTATATGTATTAATTGTTTCCTTTCACTATTATTTTCAACATAGTTATTACTATAACAAAGTATATGCTTGCAAGTGATAAAAGAAATATGTTAGTTGTAGAAAGTTGGATTCAATAAATAGTTTTCTTTTCAGTAATTATTCATTTAGTTGGACCAACATTACTACAAAGTATATGTCTACAAATGAAAAATATAATGGGATAGCTACATAGTATATGTAATTAAAGATTACTCTTTCCAGTAATTATTTATTCAGCAGGTCTAGTTTTGCAACAAGGTGCATGTCTGTAAATGATAAACAAAGTGTATGTTTGTAAATGATAAATGAAATATGCTAGCTATAGAGTTTGTGAACTCAATGATCATTCTTCTCTACATTTGATTCATTTAATAGGATTGGTACTGCAATAAGATGTATTCTTATATTAGTAAATGAAATGTGAGAGCTATAAATATATATATTTGGCATCCATGGCTACTCCTTTAAGAACTTATTTGTTCAATGGAACTAGTATTGCACCTGCAAAAACAAATGAAAAATGAAATGTGTAGTTGTAGGAAATATGGAATTAATGTTGGAAATGGTATTAATGTATGATCACAATAGCTTTCTTAAATAAAATACATGAATACTAGAAATTTGATAAATATGGTAACCCAAGAATAATAATAATAATAATAATAATATAATAATAAACCTTAGGGAGAGAAATAAAAAATATATATAATAGCAATAAATAAATAAATGCACAAATTGTTGTTAATATCTCCCTTTCATTTTTTGAAACAAAAGAAGAAGAGAATATTCCCCATGCGGTATTGATGCCCTAGACTCAGATTTCCCATAAAAATAGAGACAATGTCAATACTATAGTTACATTTGTTGCAATGGCGTAAAAATAGAGACAATGTAAATACTATAGTTACACTTGTTGCAATGGTACTGTGTAAGGAGGAAATAAAGCCTGGGATCATAGCAATTATATTACATAAAGGTAGAACTAGATTTGGGTGACTGTACATTCCTAAAAACTTGAGAAAAGAAACAAAAATCTAGGTTTTTTTTGTTTACCAAGTAGAATGCTTGAGAGGGGCACAAATTCTTTTTTCTTTTCCTCCAGTCACACCCCAATCGATGCCTCTACTCCACCCTACCTCCCCACCTTGCAAGCAATGGTCATTATCCTACGAATTTGTGCCCTGGCTGTCCTTGTTCAGTCTCGTCTCATGCATTCTGACGAGGATGCCAAGCCAGGCCGCAAAGAGTCATTTCCTTCGTCGTGTGCCACCTCATTTTCTATTCACAGGATGAGAGATAAGGAGGAGAAGAACACTATGATTAGGGTTAGGAAAAAAGTAAAAGAAAATAATAGAAATAAAATAAAATATTATAAGAGTAGTGAAGTAGATGTAGAAGAAACCCTAACTTCCCTTGCTGCTCGGGACAAATAAGCATTTACTGGAGAACACAATAAATTCCTTCTGAGATTATAGTGAGTTTCTTTTAAAAAAATAATAATAAAATGCAGGGTCATAGTGACATCGATTTAAAAGGAAATTGGATTTTGTCAGAATAAATTTAAATATACTTTTAGCATTACATTTAAGCGCACTCATGTAATTTTAATTATGGAAGATTTTGTTATTAAGGCATCTGAGTCTTGTGTCAAGATTTAAACAGAGGAGGAAAAATTCTCAAGATAATAATACTGCCATTCTTTTAGCAAAACTACCCAGAGAATTGATAGTAAGATTAACCTTAAAATCCTTTTAAAATGAGTTCTTGTTGATTAATAATATGAAATAATTTTAAATTGATTCTTTTGTTAAATAATAATAGAAATATTAAAATGCAGAAAATTCACCATTAAGATAAATCTTTATAATAAATACTATGTAAGCATTAATAAATAAATATTATTATTAAGGCGTTGAGGATTAAATTAATGATAGTATTGATAAACTTAATACAAATATTTTACCCTTACAAACTATATTAGGGAGAATAGATTATTTAATAGTGGTATTCAGTGAGTATAGTAAAGTTCTTTTGAATTTTAAGTAAAAATATTTTACCCTTACAATTATATTAGGGAGAATAAATTAAGTAATACTGGTATTAAGTGAATATCAGTAAAGTTAATTTGAATTTTAAGTAAAAAAAAAAAATTACCCTTACAAGCTATATTAGGGAGAATAGATTAATTAATATTGGAGTATTAAGTGAATATAGTAAAGTTAATTCAAAATTTTAAGTAAAAGCCTTTTACCTTACAAACTATATTAGGTAGAATATTGGAGTATTAAGTGAATATAGTAAAGTTAATTTGAATTTTAAGTAAAAATATTTTACCCTTACAAACTATATTAGGTAGAATAGATTAATTAATATTGGAGTATCAAGTGAATATGGTAAAGTTAATTTGAATTTTAAGTAAAAATATTTATTCCTTACAAACTATATTAGGTAGAATAGATTAATTGATATTGGAGTATTAAGTGAATAACATTAAAGTTAATTTGAAATTAAAGTAAAAATATTTTACCTCAAATAGAATGAAGATGTAGTCAATTTATACTAGACAGAGGATAAACAATGTTAGTAGTTTAAAATTTATTGTTGGTGTGAATCCTTCTCTCCATGTAAAAGAACTGAATATGGATGAATTTAAAAAACAAATAGAAACAATTATTTATTAATAAAGAGACTCCTTACCTTAATATTAAATACGAAATAAATAATATTAAATTATGTTAGGCTCACTTCCCTCATATATCCAAGGAATATAGGAATTAAATCGATAATAATCACATAGGATTTATTATTCATATTAATTTAGTATTCCTAATTTATTGACGTATTGGGGATGAATGTATAATGTTAGTGAATATACCATCAATAGCAACAAAAAATAAAAATCTAGTGCTTACTAAAGGCATATGGCAAGGTTCATTTAAAGAATCAATCCCAACATATAGTGTGTAATTATTTTTAGTAATGCTAGTTTCAAAAAAAAGAATAAGTTGACATAAGTGTTTTGTATCATTAGCAGAGTGAAGGGATTGGAACTATGTTATTAAATATTGATAACTAGGCCTATTCATTAAATTAAAATTACACCCGAAAATTTTGGAAAACACCTTAACTCTAGTAAGAAGTTTTAGGAAATACTCAATGATAACATTTTAATATAAAATAAATAATAAACAGTGAGGGGAGAGAAACTAAAAAAAATAAAAAAATTGAGGGTCATGACAATGGTATCAGAGCAAGGTTTTACAAACACTGGGATCTTTAAGGTGACATAAAATAGAAAACTAGTTAAGTTAAAAACCTTGGTATATTCAGGATGTCGCATCAAGCGAGGAGAGGAGCTCAAGGATGCGGGGTGCTGTTAGAGTCACACCACACAGAGGATGCCCACCATGGAGGACAACCAGAACTAGGGCCATAGATTCTTTAGACACTAAAGAAACTTATTGGAGTTATCGAGCAGAGATTACCAGCAACAGAGGGACCACATGTACAACAACCGGAGGTTGAGGCTCGACGCGTAGAGGAGCCAGAGGGTGAGGAACATGATGCAAGGTCCCATGAGCATAGCAAGAGTCTCCCACGTCATCGAGGGGCATGAGCAGGAGAGTCTGAGGAGGAGTCTATACACATCCCACCACCTGGGGCACCGAGGGTGCTACAGAGCTCAGGGACCAACTCTGTGACCTACTTCGCCTTAAGTTACCAGAGTTTATAGGATCCACCAGTGGGGTAAAGGCTGATTCATGGTTACTTAGCCTAGATAGATACTTTGGGTTGCAACCATATGGGAGCAACCTTAAGGTTAGGGTGGCTATTCATTTATTGAGACAGTTTGCTTCTACTTGATGGTGCCAAGAGGAGTGAAAGCACCATTTATCCATGGATACCATCACTTGGGATATATTTTTGGAGTATTTTAGAGAACGATATATTTTAGAGCATTTTCATCAGAGGCGCATAGATGAGTTCCATGACCTACAACAATGGGGTCTCATTGTGGCACAATATGAGAGTCGATTCCTTGAGCTTTTGCAGTATGTGGACTATATCCAGGACGAGAAGCTACTTGTTAATTGGTTTATTAGGCGGTTGAACCCTAGTATTTTAGGACTTGTATGGATGGTCGATCTCGTAGACCTCAGGGTCATCGTGGAGAAGGCACTAATAGTAGAGGAGGTTCATGCCAGGGCATAGGAGTCTTGTGATCAATTTTGAAACCGCAACCAAAGCAAGCAGGAGCCCAGTTCTCGTAGGCCAACCCTTCTAGCGAAGGGGGGTATAGATCTACATATGGGACTCCTAGGTTATAGCAATCACAATGGAAAGAAAAAAGAGCCATATTACAACAGGGTGCACATGGTGGGTCATCTAGGTCATGGCACACACAGAACCCACGCAGAGATCAGAGACCTCAGGGTTAGCAATCAGCTCCACCACGAGCCAAATAGTCGTTTAGAGGAGGGAACAGTAGTTTTGGGAGGCATGGTTCCTCTCAGTTTGGTAGGACCCAACCAACACAAGGAAAAATGAGGGGACCTTTCTATTTTTGTGGTGGTGTGGGCCATTTAGCCAAAGAGTTCCCATAGGGTTTTGCAGTAGGACCCCGTCCTATAGCCTTAGAACCAATAGTTGGAGACATGGGAAAGTCCCATAGGGTTTTTGTTGCAATTGATAACTACAAGGCCGAGCATTAGGCCACCATTATTGAGGCAACATATATGATTGATGGTCTATCGGTTAGTGTATTATTTTTTTTAGGAGCATTAAATTCATTTATTTCCTGAGCTATAGTGGATCATTCTAGGCTAGTGGTATCTGTTGGAATTGTGTGCCTCAATCTCATAGGCTGAAACCTCTGAAAGAGAAAAGTCGGTGTGACATTCATACTGTCTGACCAACTGGTAGTTTAGTAACCTTGTGAAATGTTCAGGTCGTTGAGACCTTGTTGTTGTCTTGCCGACTAGTGCTATTGCTGTGACTTGTTGTGTTCGGTGTAATCCTCTGCCGAGTGGGTTGGTCTGGCTGACAGGTTATTCTTATTTGATGTCGGGGAGAGGCATGAAGACTCGGTAAGAACTCTTAGCGATGGATGGTTGTCTCATCGAAAGCTTTACACTCGGAGTCATTGGGGTGATTTGGAACCTGCGGAATGACTCTTACTGACAGCCTAAGTCTTGTCGACAAATGTTCATATCGGTATGACTTGAGGGCTTGTTATGGCTCTCACCGAATAGTGATAGTCTCGCTGATGGATATGAATATCGGTATGACCTCTAGCCGATAGCGATGGTCTTGTCGATAGCGCTACATGTGATGATCATCGGTATGATGTCTCAGCGATATGGATCGTCTCATTGATAGCTTTGCTCGATGAATATTGGTATGACATAAAGATCTATGAGACTCTTGGCGATAGGATAACTCTTGCCGATAGAGATTCACAAGATGGTTTTGGATTCGGTATAACGTCTTGTCGAAGGTGACGACTCTTGCCGATATCGACAGTTGGGCTTTGTGGCATCGGGGAGACATGGCTAGTATCTCACCGACATGCAGATACAGTTTGAACGCTTTTGACCAATTGACTATCCTACGTGGTTTGTCCTCGGTCAATCAGAGAAGCATAATGGGAACCACTAGCAGTTCGACTGTTGTGGCCATTCCTATGAGGAAATTCAATAGACCATGGACAACATGGATATACTCAAAGATTGAAGATGATGATTAGTTCAGTGTACAGTTTGGTGTGAGATAATTGTGTGAATTCAATCGAGAGTGCATTGTAAATGGGATGTTTTGTACTAGGTTTATCATCATGAATGATGCTGTAAATTGACATCAATTAGTGAAGCCCGTACTCTGTATGTAATTTCATTACTGTAATACAAAGGGGTTTCTCTTGGTGTGGTGGGTTTTTCTCTCGTAAGGGTTTTCCCACATAAATCTGGTGTTCATATGTGTATGTTTATTTCTTTGTTTCTATTATTTCTTTCAAGTGCATCTTAATTGGACTGTAATTGAAAATTTAAAGTCACCTCTGCATTCTTCCCTGAGGTTTTGATGTTAGGAGAGTTAGTTCCGCACCTTAGCTTTCCTTACAAGTGGTATCAGACATGGCCAGTTGTGTTATCCTTGTGGATACATTGGGTTTTTTGTGTCAATTTTGTTCAATGGGAGTCTTGTAGAAGTTTGGTAATTCAAATTATAGGTTAAGATGGCAAGCACGTCAAGAAAGATTGAAATTGATAAATTCAATTGCAACAATTTTGAGTTGTGGAAACTTAAAATGGAAGATCTATTGGTTGATCATGATCTTTGGATTGCTGTGTCTGGAACGAAGCCTATAGGCATGAAGCAAGAGGATTTGGACCTTGTAGATAGAAAATCAAAGGGGCTGATAAGGCTTTGTTTAGTAGACTTTGTTCTTCTAAATGTTCATGAAGAAAAGACTACATCTTCCTTGTGGAAAAGACTGGCAGCTATTTATTAGGGCAAGTCCTTGGTGAATAAATTATTCTTGAGGAAGAAGTTGTACACTTTGAGAATGTAGGAGGGAGGGTTTGTTGTTGATCATTTGAACGCATTCAACATGTTGATTGCTCAGTTAGCATCTGTGGGTGTGAAGATTGATGAAGAAGATAGATGTATGCTTTTATTATGTTCTTTGCCAGCTTCTTGGGATCACCTGGTGATGGCTATTGGGAGTATGACATCCACTTTTAAGATGGAAGATGTTGTTGCTTCTTTGTTATCAGAAGAGATGAGAAGGAAATCTTCTGAGATGGTGAAGGAGGCCTTGTTGTTAGAGGCAGATCAAAAGATAAAGGCAAGAAGAAGGACAACAAGTCCAAATCCAAATCAGAGGGGAGATCAAAGTCTCCTGGCAAGAAGTCCAAGGTGAAGTGCTGGAATTTTGGGCAACCTAGTCATGTCCCAAAAGGATTGTAAAGAGGAAAAAAATAAGAAGAAGAAGTATTCTTCTGACAATGATTCTTCTCAGAGTGATGCAGACGCTTTCATTGCAGCCTTGGCTATGCAGGCATCAAATGATGTCTAGTTGATTGATTCTAGAGCATCTTTCCACATGACATCTCATAGAGACTGGTTCACGAAGTATGAAAACTACGATGGTGGAAAGGTGTATTTGGCAAGTGATTCATATTTGGAAATTGTTGGTCGTGAAAGAGTCATAATTCAATTCCCTGATGGAGGAGTGAAGGGAATCAATAATGTAATGCATATACTAGGTTTGGCTCAAAATCTACTTTTTGTTAGTAAGGTGAATGATATTGGAGTGCAATCACATTCTCTAGAAATGGCTATAAGATGACTAGAGGCTCAATGGTGCTAGCAAGGGGTGCTCGTATTGGTACCTTGTATAAGCTGGATGCACATGCTGTACAATGCAATAGTGTCTTTGCAAAGTCACATAAAGCTACACATGGAGAAAAGATGGTAAAAGTTCCTGATAGTGTAAACTCTATGGAAGTTAAACTTCTAGCAGAAAAGACTATGCTTTGGCATCATAGGCTAGGCCACATTGGAGAGAAAGGTTTTAAAACTTTGAAGAATAAAAACCTGTTGAAGGGATT
Source organism: Sequoia sempervirens (assembly GCA_007258455.2). Taxonomy (NCBI): domain Eukaryota; kingdom Viridiplantae; phylum Streptophyta; class Pinopsida; order Cupressales; family Cupressaceae; genus Sequoia; species Sequoia sempervirens. The sequence goes on along the minus strand of VDFB02281492.1, from coordinate 103,200,041 downwards.
GATGATTGTAACCTCGAATTCAAGTTTTGTGAACATTGTATATATGGTAAACAACATCGTGTTTCATTTTACTCCAGTCCTCACAAATCTTCTAGTTTACTTGATTACATTCATTCCGATGTTTTTGGTAAAGTGAATGTTCCTTCTTTGTCTAAATCAAAATATTATGTATCATTCATTGATGATTATTCAAGAAGAGCATTTGTTTATTTTTTAAAAAGTAAATCAGAAGTGTTCAACCGGTTTAAGGAATTTAAAAACCTTGTAGAAAATCAGACTGGAAGAAAAATAAAATGTTTAAGGACTCACAACGGTGGTGAGTTTTGTTCTGATGAGTTCGAGAGGTATTGTAAATATCATGGGATTAAAAGACATAAACTACACCTTACACTCCACAAAAAATGGAGTTGCAGAAGGGTTCAACATGACAATGATGGAAAGAGCACGAAGTATGTTGAGCAGTGTTGGCTTGGAGGAGAAGTTCTAGGCTGAGGCACTTGCTACATCATGTTACTTGATAAATCGTTCTCCTAATTCTGCTCTTGTTGAGAAAACACCTTTGGAAGCATGGTCTGGTAAGAAGCCCTCTCTGAGACACATTCATTTTTTTGGTTGTGGCATATGCATATGTGTCAAATGAGAAAAGATCTAAATTGGAGAACAAGGCTGTTAAATGTATTTTTATTGGCTATAGTGTTGGCATAAAAGGATACAAGCTTTGGAATCCTAATACAGAGAAGGTTCTAAATAGCAGAAGTATTATCTTTCGTGAGTTGAAGCCTTCTACCTTGGATCTACAGTCAGAGACAAAATCAAAAACAAAAATGATGTAGTTGAAATTCCTCCGACACTAGATAAAGAGGAATTGAAAATTTAAAATGTACCCTGAGGACAACTCAAGTAGTTCTGAGAGTTCTAAAGAAGAAGAACAACCTCACCCTCTACAAGTGAGGAGGTATGGGTTTTCTTTGATAGATTCTACTTGTGCCTATGCTTTAATTTCTAGCACTGATGAGCCTAGGACTATGAAAGAGGCATTTAGAATGTCTATTCAAACTCTTGGTTGGAAGCCATGAATGAAGAGATGGCATCATTAGAAAAGAATGATACTTGGAGTTTGGTGCCCTTGCCTGAAGGCGAAAAGCTGTGGGTTGGAAATGGGTATTTAAAAAGAAAATAGTCCTGGATGGCAGTGTGGAAAAATATAAGGTGAGGTTGGTTGTGAAGGGTTATTCCTAGGTAGAGGGAATTGATTATGGAGAAATTTTTTCTCCTGTAGCTAAGTGACATCGATCAGATTTCTTTTGTCACTTGCAGTGGCATGACTTAGAGATTGAACAGATGGATGTGAAGACAACATTTCTTCATGGTGATCTTGAAGAAGAAATTTATATGTCCCAGCCTGAGCACTTTGTGGAAAAAGGTAAAGAAAAATTGGTTTGCAAGTTGAAAAAAATCTTTGTATAGATTAAAACAGTCTTCTAGAATGTGGTACCAGAATTTTGACACTTTTGTTTTGTCATTGGGATTTGTAAGATCAAAATCTAGTCATTGTGTGTATTACAAAGCTGAAAGTGGTCAAGTTCTTATTATTGCTCTCTATGTTGATGATATGTTGTTCATAGGCAATAGTAAGTTAATGGATTTTTGATCTTAAGTCTCAGTTGTCTGCAAAGTTTGAAATGAAAGATATTGGTGCAGCTAGGTATATTCTAGGAATGGAAATCACCAGGGACAAGAATAGTAGAAAACTTTGGCTCAGTCAGAGTAAGTATATTAGGACTATTCTAGAGAGATTTTGTATGAATGATTGCAAGCAACTAGTTGTTCCAGTTTTGCAGGGAACAAAGCTATATGTTGAAGACTGTCCAAAATCTCCTATTGAGATGGAGGACATGACCAGTGTTCCTTATGCTAGTGTGGTTGGTAGTCTAATGTATGCAATGGTTTGTACAAGGCTAGACATTTCCCAAGCAGTGGGAGTACTTAGTCAGTTTATGGCTAATCCTGTAAGATCACATTGGGATGTTGTGAAAAGAGTATTCAAATATTTGAAGGGAACTTCAGAATATGCTTTGTGTTACCATGGGAACTTGGTTGAATCACAGAGAACTCTTAGCATTCGAGGCTATGTGGATTCTGATTGTGTAGGGGACATTGATAGCAGAAGATCCACTAGTGGATATATTTTCATGATGAATGGTGGTGCAGTGAGTTAGATGAGTAAGCAGCAGGCTATCGTCGCTTTGTCCACTACAGAGGTAGAATACATGGTAGAAACACACGCCTGTAAAGAAGCAATCTGGTCAAAATGTTTGTTTTTTAACATTGGTTTTGATGCAGGACAAATAACAATTTACTGTGACAATCAGAGTGCTATTTGTTTGGAAAAAAATCCTACTTTCCATGCTAGGACGAAACATATAGATGTGTAGTATCATTTTGTACAAGATATGGTGGAGGATGGAAAGCTCTCTTTAGAAAAAGTGGATACTCCAGAGAATGTTGCAGATGAATTGACAAAGTGAGTGAGCACAGATAAGTTTTGGTTGTGTGCTAGTTCAATGGGATGTAATACCCATGAATTTCAGTAGTTTTGTTGTGCTCTGGAGGTGCCTATGTGATCTTCATCAAGTGGGAGATTGTTGAAATTGTGTGCCTCAATCTCATAGGCTGAAACCTCTAAAAGAGAAAAGTTGTTGTGACATTCGTATTGTCTGATCGACTAGCAGTTTAGTAACCTTGTGAAATGTTCAAGTCACCGAGACCTTGTTGCTATCTTTCTGACTGGTGCTATCACTATGACTTGTTGTGTTTGGTGTAATCCTCTACCGAGTGGGTTGTTCTGGCCAACAGGTTATTCTTATCAGATGTCAGTGAGACTCTGGGTGACAAGTGGTTTCGGGGAGAGGCATGAAGACTCGATAAGAAATCTTGGTGACAGATAGTTGTCTCACCGACAACTTTACACTCAGAGTCATTGGGGTGACTTGGAACCTGCGAAATGACTCTTAGCGATAGGCTAAGTCTTGCCGACAAATGTTCATATCGGTATGACTTGAGGGCTTGTTATGGCTCTCACCGAATAGCGATAGTCTCGCCGATGGATATGAATATCGGTATGACCTCTCGCCGATAGCAATGGTCTTGTTGATAGCGCTACATGTGATGATCATCGGTATGACATCTCAACGATATGGCTTGTCTCTCCGATAGCTTTTCTTGATGAATATCCGTATGACATAAAGATCTATGAGACTCTTGGCAATAGGAGAACTCTTTCCGATAGAGATTCACAAGATGGTTTTGCATTTAGTATAACATCTTGCCGAAGGTGATGACTCTTGCCGATATCGATAGTTGGGCTTTGTGGAATCTGGGAGACATGGATAGTGTCTCACCAACATGCAGATACAATTTGAATGCTTTTGACCGATTGACTATCCTATGTGGTGTGTCCTCGACCAATCAGAGAAGTAGAATGGGAACTACTAGCAGTTGGACTGTTGCGGCAATTCGTGTGAGGAAGTTCAATAGACCATGGACAACATGGATATACTTAGAGATTGAAGAAGATGATCAGTTCAGCGTACAGTTTGGTGTGAGATCAGTGTGTGAATTCAATCGAGAGTGCATTGTAAATGGGATGTTCTATACTAGGTTGATCATCGTGAATGCTGCTGTAAATTGACATCAGAGAGTGAATCCCATACTCTGTATGTAATTTCATCACTGTAATACAAAGGGGTTTCTCTTGGTGTGGTGGGTTTTTCTTCCGTAAAGGTTTTCCCATGTAAATATGTTGTTCATCTGTGTATGTTTATTTCTATGTTTTTGTTATTTCTTTCAAGTGTATCTTAATTGGACTGTAATTGAAAATTTAAAGTCACCTCTGTATTCTTCCCTAAGGTTTTGACTTTAGGAGAGTTAGTTCTACACCTTAGCTTTCCTTACAATATCTAGGCAAGAGGATAAGTGGGAGGTAGAGTTAGCTTCTTAGGCCAAGGTGGTTGTTGATTCAATAGTTTATGGATGCCAGTTGACTATCGAGACTTTTACCGCTGCCATTGATCTACGAGTTACTCCATTGGGATCCTATAGCATAGTGTTGGGTATGGACTGTCTTGATGCTCATCAAGCTAACATTGATTGTCATCATAAGACTGTAGAATGCATGGATGATGTGGGTACATTGGTAATAATTTCAAGGATTCTTAGACCCATTTCTCTTCACATGATATCAGCTATGCAGTTGAAGCGGAGTATGAGGAGAGGATGCTAGATATTTTCCATCACCATTAGTGATAAATCTGAGGGAATGATAGAGGTGTCACTAGATGATCATCCTATTCTTATGGAGTTTGCAGACGTGTTTCCTTCAGAGTTACAAGGGATTCCTCCCCATAGAGAGGTGGATTTCTACATAGATTTAGTTCCAGGAGCTCAACCAGTTTCAAGGGCACCATATAGGATGACTACATAGAAGCTCAATAAGCTAAAGATTTAGTTAGAGGACCTTCTAGAGAAGGGGAAATTTTGACCTATCATCTCACCTTGGGGTGCACCTTTCATCTTTGTCAAGAAGAAGGATGGGTCCCTTCACCTTTACATTGATTACAGACAGTTGAATAAATTGACTATCAAGAACCGCTACAATTTTCCCATGATTGATGACTTGTTTGATCAGATGATGGGATCCAATGTGTTCTCCAAGATCGATTTGAAATCTGTATACCATTGGTTATGGATAGTAGAGACAAATATCCACAAAATAGCATTCAGGACCTGTTATGGACATTATGAGTTTACAATGGTACCATCGGTTTAATGAATGCTCCCACAGTGTTCATGAGCTTAATGAATGGGGTATTTTGCACCTTTTTAGATAGATTTGTACTAATTTTCTTGGATGATATACTAATTTATTCATAGACAGTAGAGGAGCATGAGGAGCATTTGAGGCAGGTTTTGCAGTGTTTGTGTCGACATCAGCTTTATGCCAATTTGGCTAAGTGCTCATTCTTTCAATCAGAGGTTCATTATTTGGACACATCATTTCAGGTGATGGTATCTAAGTAGATCCATACAAGATTAGTTCCATTCTAGATTGGTCGACACCCACTAGTGTTACAAAGGTCAGGATTTTTATGGGCCTAGCAGGTTACTATCGATGCTTTGTGGAGGGTTTCTCTAGGATAGCACACCCCATTACCTCCCTTCAACGAAAGGGAAAGAGATTTGAGTGGAAAGAGTAGTGTGAGAGGGCCTTTCAGACCCTCAAGGATCATCTCATGAGTGCTCCTATTCTAGTAGTACCTGACCTAACTTTGGATTTTGTGGTTTGCATAGATGTATCATTGGATGGTATTGGAGTAGTACTCATGTAGGAGGGTCGAGTGATTGTGTGTGAGTTAGGAAAACTTAAGAGCCATGAGTTGAATTACTCCACACATGATTTAGAGCTATCAATTGTAGTTCATGCACTCACAAGATGGAGACATTTTCTCCTTGGCCATCACTTTGAGCTTCATTCTGACCACAACAGTTTACAGTACATCTTCACATAGCCAAACTTGAATGCACGATAGAGACGTTGGATGGATTTCTTGTGTGAGTATGAATTTGATGTACATTACATCAAGGGAAAGGAGAATGTAGTGGTAGATGCCTTGAGTATATGACGACATGAGATGATGGCTATGACAGTGAGTACAGACTTGAGGACTCACATTTTATAGCTTTTATCAGTAGATGGTTGGTATTGTGAGGTTTGCAAGGAGATATAGTCTCAACGATCCCTTAAGGGTAAGTATTCAGGATACACATTAGATTTAGATGGCTTATTGCATCATAGAGGGCATATATATGTTCTGTAGGTTGGGGATCTATGGATATTGATTTTGACAGAGGCACATAAGGCTCCTTATGCAGCACACCCAGGGGTGAAGAAGATGTATGAAAATCTTCGCCAAATGTATCATTGGGAAGGGATGCATAGAGATATTGCAAAGTTTGTGGCTCAGTGCCTTGAGTGTCAGAGAGTCAAAGCTAAGCATCAACACCCGGCAGGACTTCTTTATCCCCATGACATTCTAGATTGGAAATGGGACACCATATCTATGGATTTTATTATCGGTCTACACATGTCTTCTTGTTGCCATGATGCTATTATGGTGACAATTGACAAGTTGACCAAAGTGGCTCACTTCTCCCTAGTACGGACTACCTACACAACACCAGCAATAGCGAGGGTATTTTTAAATGACATAGTTAGATTGCTTGGGATTCCTTGCAAGATTATATCAAATAGGGATTCACTATTTACCTTAGTTTTTTGGCAAGCACTACAACAAGCTCTAGGCACTCAGCTTAATTTTAGTACAACATACCATACTGAGATAGATGGGTAGAAAGAGAGGGTTAATCAGGTACTGGAGGATATGCTACATATGTATGTGATGGATCAGAAGACTAGATGGGAGGAGTACCTTCACCTAGTAGAGTTTTCCTACAATAACAGTCATCACAGTTCTTTAGGTATGGCACCTTACCAGGAATTGTATGATAGACCTTGTAGGACACCTTTGAGTTGGGATAGGATTTAGGACAGGATGGCCATCGGTCCAAAGTTGTTATAGGATATGGAGTGATAGGTAGTTTTGATTCAACAATGGTTACAAGAGGCTTAGGATCGACAGAAGAAATATGCAGATACTAAGAGGTCGGAATGAAGTTTTTCAGTGGGAGATCGAGTATTTTTGAGAGTTCAGCCACTTAAGAGTCCAATCCATTATGGAAAGGGCTCTAAGCTGGAACCTTGGTTTGTGGGCCCCTTTGAGATTTTGGAGAGGATAGGACTAGTCGCTTACCGTCTAGCCTTGCCACCTAGCCTGTTGCATATCCACAATGTTTTTCATGTTTATGTTTTCTGATATAATTTCCATGATCCATGTCACATTTTGGATTGGGATGCCTTATATGTGGAGTCAAATGGCCAGTTGGTGTTAGATCCCATTCACATATTGGGTCGTTGGACGTTGGCCCTTCGGGGGTGAGAGCTGGACCAGGTCAGGGTCCAGTGGGATAGATACAATGAGGTTGCTGCTACCTGGGAGGATGCATCATGGATAAGGACATTATATCCTTACCTCTTCGAGGACTTCCAGGAGGAAGTCCAACCCTAGTGGGGGAGGATGTGAGACCCACCCTTTATTTTTCAGTATCAGGGATTATGCAACCTATGTTATGATCTGTATGGATAGTTTTGGGATTTTGATCATTTTGATGTTATGGATTATAGTTTGACATACTAATGTTATCAAAATATGATATACCTATAATGCGCATTGATCTTATTGTTCTTGACATGAGTTTTGTGATGCTATGCAGATAATGCAATTAATTTGATGATTTTGTTATCATTAACCTGTGAACTTTTGTTAAAGTGTTTAAATTGATATGTGGATTTCGAATGAACCACCATTATGGTTTATTCTGTTAGAATTGATTTTTGCAATAATATGTTGATTTTAACATGAGGTGGAAAAATGTGTTGAAATTTTTTAGCCTTTTCAAATGTTCCTTTACAAAGATATCATGTTGCAATCTCGTGTTTGTTTTCAATATGATGATGGATTAACATTTCAGTTGAGTGTGCAGGCTAACAATGACTAGTGGACATGGAAAAACCAAGGTGACATATTTTGTGATGATTGCGATGTTTATGTCATGTGTTGTGTCAGTAAACATATATCCCTTGTGTTAAATACTGTGAATAGTGCCAATAGGGTTGTAACATTTTAAACCCAAATCTTGGAATAATTTAAAGGGATTTCAATATGTTAGATGGTATTCATTCATCTTAGGCCATAAGGTTATGACTAGGGGGCAACTTTATGGGGTTAAAAATTAATCTCAAACTCTTTAGACCTTTTTTTTAAAGCATCCTTTATTAGTGACAAAATTCAGAAATTAGTTAGGTATCAAGGGCCTTATCACCAAGAGGGTGAGGGTTGTCAAAAAGAAGAAGCCACACTTGTCACTCAAACAATTGGAGGTGGTTGAATAAGGAGAAAAAATGAATTCTTTTGGTTTTAAAAATGGGAAGGAAGCAAAAAGAAGGGTTGTTGAATTTTGGGAGCTGGAAAAAAATAAGACTAAGGGTGAAAAAAGAAAGAAAAAGAGGATTCTGCTAGTGGGAGATTGCCATTATTAGTAGGAAGAATTATTTTCTTCTTTAGGTTGGTACCTACCCCGACTCTGGTAGAAATTTTGGTGAATTCTTGTGTGTATCTGCTAGAAATACTTGTATTTTTTTTTATTATGTCTGTAAAAATTTTTGGTTTAGGTGCATGTGTGTGTCTGCTGAATATATTGTTATTTGTTTTATTGTGAAATTTGGTGTGTACACTTGTTGGGAGTATTTGTAAATTAGTTGGTTGTGACTATTGAAAGGGCATTTCTTGTTTGGGTGAAATGGATTCTTCATGTTCTATTGGGGTCCATTTTGTGTGGGGTTTAGGGTGGGTGAGATGTCTAGCTGAGGGGAGCTATCACATGGGTATGAGTACCCTGGTAAAAAGGTTTGGGCTATGAGAAAATTGATTACCATGTGTGGGTATTAAGGGGTGAAGATGAATGTAAGGAAAGGAGGTTGGGAAAGGAGGAATGGGAATTGTCTGGTAGTATATGTGGATGAAAATTCATTTGGTTTTAGAAGCTTAAATTATGTGCTCCCTTCAATTTGTAGATGTCCCCACTCCCCCTTATGTTGGATTCAAAAAAGTGAGTCCTGAGTGGTGTGTAGTGTTGTGTTGATCCTATGATGTAAGCTTTTGTGTGAAGTAGTATGTATTATGTGATGTTGGTCTGTGTTTATGTAGCTGCATTTCTATAAGGAACTATGAAGGTTGTGTAACCTGGTCACCTTGGTTTCCCTAGGATTGGGGGTGAGTTGTAATCAACTCTAAGGTTGTGAGGAGAGCTCCCACTAGTTGAAACATGGTGTAGTGTCATGTGCAGGGAAATACTTGCCAATAAAGTGTTTTCAAAGAGGAGATGAAGACTTTTTCTTATCTATTCCACTGTCATTTTTTCCCAATATAAGAAAAGTAAAAGGGGGTTTGATTGCAAAAGCAAGCTGGGATTGAGTCCTTCTCTACTCTGATGTTAGAAGAGTTGATGTTTGTAAATAAAGGAATTGTGTGCTAATTGAGTTCCAAGAAGGAAACCAAAAGTTTGTGATGTATATTTATTAATTGTTTCCTTTCACTATTCTTTTCAACATAGTTATTATTATAACAAAGTACATGCCTGGAAGTGATAAAAGAAAAATGTTAGCTGTAGAAAGTTGGATTCAATAAACGGATATTTTTTCTAGTAATTATTCATTTAGTTGGACCAGCATTACTACAAACTATATGTCTACAAATGAAAAATATAACATGGGATAGCTACAAAGTATATGTAATTAAAGATTACTCTTTCGAATAATTATTTATTCAGCGGGTCTAGTTTTGCAACAAGGTGTATGTCTGTAGATGATAAACAAAGTGTATGTCTATAAATGATAAATAAAATATTCTAGCTATAGAGTTTGTGAACTCAATGATCATTCTTCTTTGTATTCGATTCATTTAATAGGATTGGTATTGCAATAAAATGTATGCTTATATTATTAAATGAAATGTGATAGCTATATATATATATATTTGGAATCCATGGCTACTACTTTCAGAACTTATTTGTTCAATGGAACTAGTATTGCACTAGCAAAAAAAAAGAAGTGAAATGTGTAGCTATAGGAAATATGGAATTAATGTTGGAAATGATATAAACATATGATCACAATAGCTTTATTAAGTAAGATACACGAATACTAGAAATTTGATAAATATGGTAGCGCAAGAAAATAAATAATAATAATAATATAATAATAAACCTTAGGGAGATTGTTGTCAATATCTCCCTCTCATTCTTTGAAAAAAACAATAGAGGATTTTTCCCCCTACAGTATTGATGCCCTAGACTCATATTTCTTGTGAAAATGGAGGCAATGTCAATACTATAGTTACACTTGATGCAATGGTATTATGTAAGGAGGGAAGAAAGCCTGGGATTGTAGCAATTATATTACATAAAGGTAGAACCAGATTTGGGTGACTGAACATTCCTAAAAACTTGAGAAAAGAAACAAAAATCTGGGTTTTTTTTGTTTCCCAAGTAGAATTGTTGAGAGGGGCGTAGATTCTTTTATCCCTTCCTCCAGTCATACCCCAAATGATGCCTCTACTCCACCCTATCTCCCCACCTTGTAAGAAATGACCATTATCCTACAAATTTTTTCCCTAGTCGTCCTTGTTCAGCCATGCCTCATGCATTTTGACTGGGATGCCAAGCCAAGCCGCAAAGAGTCATTTCCTTCCTAGTGCACCGCATCATTTTCTATTCACAGTATGAGAGATAAGGAGGAGAAGACCACTACAATTCGGGTTATGAAAAAAGTAAAAGAGAATAATAGAAATAAAATATCATAATAGTATTGAAGTAGATGTAGAGGAAACCCTAACTTCCCTTGGCGCTCAGGACAAATAAACATTTGTTGGAGAACAAAGTAAATGCCTTCCGAGATTATAGTGAGTTTATTTAAAAATAATAATAATAATAAAATGTAGGGTCACAGTGACATCGATTTAAAAGGAAATTGGATTTTTTCAGAATAAATTTAAATATACTTTTAGCATTACATTTAAGTGCACTCTTGTAATTTTAATTCCAGAAGATTTTTTTATTAAGGCATCAGAGCCTTGTGCCAAGATTTAAACGAAGTAGGAAAAATTCTTACCCAAGTTAAGAGAGACTTCCGCAACTAAATCAATTAATAAATCTCACTTAGAAATGTTGTTTTAAGGGAACCATATTTTCATCCATCTCCGCTTATGAAGGAAACTCTGAGAAATAATAATACTTTCATTCTTTTAGCAAAACTACCTAGAGAACTATAGCATTCAAATGTAAATTATTTTATTCCATAACTATAATTGATAGTAAGAGGAAATCCTTTTAAAATGAGTTCTTGTTGATTAATAATATGAAATAATTTTAAATTGGTTCTTTTGTTAAATAATAATAGAAATATTAAAATGTATAAAATTCACCATTAAGATAAATCTTTATAATAAATACTATGTAAGCATTAATTAATAAATATTATTATTATGGACTAGAGGATTAAATTAATGATAGTATTGATAAACTTAATATGAATATTTTACCCTTACAAACTATATTAGGCAGAATGGATTATTTAATACTAGTATTAAGTGAATATAATAAAGTTATTTTGAATTTTAAGTAAAAATATTTTACCCTTACAATTATATTAGGGAGAATAAATTAATTAATACAGGTAATAAGTGAATATCAATAAAGTTAGAGGAATGATGCTGCATTTTGGGAGGTGTCGGTATTGTGTAGGCATGGTAGCCCGCAACCTATGAAGGTTTTTGCTACATGCTTCTTTCCTCTATTGCATGTGCCTTCTATATGGTGGATCGGTAGTGGTTTGATGTGTAAGGGTCTTGGGGATTTTTTTCGACATTAAGGGTGGGTTTTTTCTATTGTAGTTTTTGTTTCTCTGTCTTGGCATCAGCTCATCTTTGGTTGCAGGTGCAGTTTGGGGTGTTTCATGGATTTTTGGGATGGTATTTTGTTGTGCTTGGTGTTTGATTTACAAAGGAGGGTGGGCTAATGCCCCATTTTTGTGCTTTTCTCAACTGTGGTTTGCGTTCTTTGGGGTTCTTTGTTTAGGTCCTTGCATGGCTTCTAGAGGGGTTTCATTTGGTGGGATGAGTATGTTGTATAAGGATACGATGGTGAGAATCAGTCCTTTAGTGCTTTTGCATTAGAATCCGATTTTTGTTGGGAATAGTTCTAGAATGGGAGAGCCTTCTTCTCTACCTGGAGGTTTTAGGCCTTTAAAGGTGAATGTGTGTCTTGCCAAGAGTGATAATAGGCTGGTTGTTGAGATTTAGCCTCAGTCTATTACGGATGATATCAATTATTTGTCTAATCATGCTTTGATCTGTAAGTTTCTCAGGATTCAGGTGTCTTTTCCCTTTCTAGAATCGTGGGCTCGACGAACTTGGTATCCAGAGGGGGATATGGATGTAATGTTGGCAGCCAATGGATATTTTCAAGTGGTTTTTTCTTGCATGTCAAATAGAAATAAAGTATTTGAAGGAGGGCCCTATTTATACAATCAAGTTGGCATTTTCATCAAGCCCTGGCATGTTGGATTTAATCCTATGGAAGAGCTTCCTTCACGGGCTCTGGTTTGGGTGTGGTTATCATGGCTTCCTTTGGAATTCTGGAGAGAGGACATTTTCAGCTTAGTTGCAAGCCAGCTTGGAAAACCAGTTGGTCCTTCAAGACAAACTATGGAAAAGAAGGTAATTACCTATGCCGGGGTATGTGTAGAAATTGATTTGAATAAGCCCTTGCCTAATTCCATGGAAATTTGGCTGGGATCAAGCTCATGGATTCAACAGCTTGATTATGAAACGTTACCATTTCGTTGTTGATTTTGTCATGAATATGAACATTTGCAGAGGATTGTCCCAAATCTAAACCTGTAGGGGATTCAAAAATGGGGTCGGCCAATGCACCTCCTAATCAAGATAAAGGGAAATCCCCCCTGAAGGAGGATAAGGAGGGTTTCATTCATGTAAGAGCTCATAATAAGGGTCAGGGCCAAAAGAGGACCTTTAAGGATAGACAAGCATATGAGGTTTTCAATAGGTTTGATGCTCTAGATGATCTGGAACAGTTTGATGGAACCATTTCTAATATGCCTATTGGCTAAGAGATTTTGGAGGTAGGGGAAATAGGTGGGGATGAGAACAATGTCATTCAGAACAATCCACAGGAGGAAGCAGTTGGGGTGCAAATGGATACATAGATACTTCCATAGGGGGGTATGTCCAGGATCATCATGGAAAAAATAGGCCCTTAAGTGGCAAAAAATTCAAAAAAAATAGAGTTAGGAAACTTGACATAAAAAATTGAATAAGTTATCTATATCATTTCAAAAATATGTACGAATAGAATCTACAACAAATTGAATGTAGTTTCTAAACTACTAGGTTTGTTTATAAAAAAAAGAATCTATTTGGTGAAAATTTGAAATTTCAATGTAGTGGTACTTAAATTTTAGAGAAGAAAAAAGAATTAGGTGTCTGTCTGACCACCCTAACCACAATAAAATAATATTTTTTTTTATAAGATTTTAGATATAAGTAGAGGACTCATGCCCCGATGTGATGCATATTTTTTTGTAATTTTTTTTCAAGTAAATAATTAATTATGATTTTTTTATTACAACTTTTTAAAAAATATAAAAACTCATATGTCTGACCACCTTAACTTGGTCAAAACTTCATGAAATTCAATTTTTCTTTTTTTAATCCTATAGTATGTGAAACATAGAATGTGATGCATGTTTTGAATTCAAAAAATGTGATACCGTTTGAAAGCTATAAATGTTTTTCAATCAACCTATCAATTAGGACTTTAGTCATAATTTGAATAGAAAATGAATAATAATTACTTATTAATTTCAAAATAAAGCATAATTTATAGCGGTGGAAAGGTTAGAATATCCTTTAAAAACCATTTTCATTTCATCAATTTTGGGTAAAAAAAGTCATCAGCCAGATACCCACCATATTGCCACTTTTTGGCCCATCATGATCCTGCACATACCCAAGGCCTATGGAAGAGTTGGGAGCAAGTGGGGGAAAGGGATTGCAAGATAATTTTGCTCCTACCTATTCTATCTCTTGCACTGGGAAAGATCAGAAGGAGGAGAGCAAAGGAAGGGGTTCCCCTTTTGTTTTAGGTATTCATTAAAAAGCCTTTAAAAAAGATGCTCTGAAGAAGCCTCTTAAGGTGGGGAGGAAGAAAGACCAGGAAAAGGTGAAGCTAGTGGGAGAGACTTTAGTGGAGTCTGATTCTATGAAGACCTTTGATTCCCACTTTTCTCTATCTCATAAATGATTGTTCTTTCATGGAACGTAAGGGGGTTGAATAGCATCTCTAGACAAAAGGCTATTCAAGAATTGATTAAGTCTTATTCTCCTGAAGTGATGTTTATTTAGTAAAATAATTTATCTATTGATAGTATGTTTAACACGCTGCTAATGTTTGGCCTAGATGTCTTTGTCAATGCATTGCCACTCAAGGATGTTCTAGAGGCTTGTCTCTTTTATGGGATCCTCGTAAGTTGGTCCCTTTGCGGTGGGTCTCTAACAAGTCTTATATTTCCTTAGTGGCCACTTATTGTGAAACTGGTGAGAATCTTTTGTTCACTAATGTTTATGCTCCTATTGATTTCATGGGAATTTTTTTTCTTTGGTCACATATAGGATATGTTCACTCTCTTGCTCCTTTGTTCCCCCATGTTTTGGCAAGAGATTTTAATGCAGTCTTAAGTTTGGAAGAGAAGTGAGGAGGTAATCTCAGGCTCGACCCTTCTGTGGGCCTTTTGAGGAGTAACATTGAATGTTTAAAGGTTGGGGATATTACACCTTCCAATGGTTTGTTCACTTGGAATAATCAAATATGTGGGGAAGACACAATAGTAGAAATATTAGATAGGTTTCTTGTGTCCTGCTTCTGGATGGCGGACAGTTGGAATACCAGATTGGAGATTTTGGACTTGAGAGGTTCAAATCACTAGCCACTTATTTTGTTTGCTTCTAAGTTTTGAATGACAAAGAATCCTTCTTTTAAGTTTCAGCTTATGTGGCTGAGGGATGATTCTCTTCAGGATCATATGCTTGCTTGGGGGAGGGAAGGGAAACCTACTTATGGCACTACTATATTTTCCTTTGTCAAGCAATTGTAGTACATTAAGTTTAAGCTGAAAAGGTGGAATATGGTGTGCTTTGGCAACCTCTTCATTTCTAAAAGACAAGCTCAGCTAAGGGTGGACACTATTACTCATCAAATCAAAGAGCAGGGTCTATCTGATGAGTTGTATAGAGAAGAAGTTGTGGCACTGAGACAAATGGAATAATGGGAGCTATGGGAGGAGATTTAATGGAAACAAAAGGCTCGGATTGATTGGCTCTAGGAAGGTGATAGAAACACTAAGTTCTTCCACAAAACCATAAAGGATAGAAGACATGGGAGTGCTCTCAATTCTCTCATGAAAGTTGAAGGGACTTTGGTCTCCTCTCATAGGGAGATGGCGTTTGAGGCTACTCATTTTTTTGGGAGTCTATTTTTAGAAGACTCTGATCCTACTAGGGTTGAGGAGAATTTGGTGCTTGATTGTATTCCCTCCATTGTTAGTTCAGAAATGAATAAGGCTCTCATTAATCTCGTTTCCTTATCTGAGATAGAAGTAGTGGTGTTTGGAATGAAGAATGGTAAAGCCCTAGGGCTGGATGGTTTTCCTATAGAGTTCTTTCAAGCCTTCTGGGATATACTCAAGATGGACCTCTTTGAAGTGGTGTAGGAGTCTTTTAGTAATAAGTAGATGCCTAATGCTTTGAATGAAACCTTCCTTGCCCTCATTCCAAGAAAGGAAGGAGCTAGCTCTCTTAACTCCTTTATACCTATTTCTTTATGCAATGTGACGTACAAAATAATCACAAAATTTATTTCTGAACGATTAAAGCCATGGCTCAGTAATCTAATCTTTGATGAGTAAGGGGGATTTGTTACTAGAAGACAAATTTTGGATGGTATTATCATAGTTGTGGAAGTTGTGCATTCTATGGTTGTCTCTAAGGAGAAAGCTATGTTCCTAAAGTTGGACATGGCCAAGGCTTATGATAGGGTTAGATGGAGTTTTGTGCAAAAAGTTCTCAAGGCCTTTGGTTTTGGGATTGAGTGGATTAGTTGGGTAATGAGTTGTATTACTTCACAATATTTTGTTGTCCTAATTAATGGTGAACCTAGATACTTTCTTTGGTGCAGCTAGAGGCCTTAGGAAAGGGGATCATGTCTCCTCATACCTATTCATTCTGATGGCTGAAGGTCTGGGAAGATTTCTCAAGTCTCAAGTTAGGAAGGGTTTGATTCAGGGTTGGAAGTGGGGGCATGGAATTCCTCCTTCTTCCCACCTCCAATTTGTGGATGATACTTCTTTGATGGGTACAAAAATAATTAAGGAGGTAGTTAGTTTCTGAAGAGCTTTGGATATTTATGTGAAAGCCTCAAGAAAGAAAATTAATGAAGAAAAGTCCCATAGTTTTTTCTTCAATACCCCTACTCCTATTCATGCTCGGATTGCTAAGATCTTGAGGTTTCAAATTGGAACTCTTCCTTTTGTGTACCTTGGAATCCCTCTTCTAGACCATAGACTGTCAGGGGCTATGTGGCAGGAAAATTTGGATAAGTTTTGAAGTAAGGTGAGTCATTGGACCCATCGGTGGCTTTCAACTACTGGGAGAGTGACTCTTTTGAAGTTTGTGGTCCAATAATTTCCTATCTACAATTTTTTGTGTAGACTACCCTAGTTGGCTTCATTAAGGATTTAAATGCTCTTTCCAGAAAATTTTTATGGACAGGTAACTTTCTCTCCTCTAAGTGGAGTCTGGTCAAATAGGATTTTGTTTGCAGATCAGAGCAGGATGGTGGCCTTGGTTTGCAGAAAACAAGCTTGAATGGTAGGGCTCTTTTGGAGATGGTGCATAAGCTAGGATCAAGGATGGGCTAAAATACTTAATGTTAATTATCTCGGTGGAGTGGATTGGAAAGATGTACCAAGATATAGTTTGACATGAAGGGGATCCATGATTTGGGATACTTTGAAGAGAGGAGCGGAGTTAGTTAAAAAGGATCTTTTCTGGATTTGTAATAGGGGTGAGGATTCTTGGGATGGGTTCCCTCCTATCTTGTATCAGTACCCCCACCTTCAACCTCTTTGAGATAGCTTTCTTGCTGCAGGTTGGAGTAAAGTTGAGGATTTTAAGATGACTTTAAGGGTGGGCCATGGCGAGGTAGCCAAATGGAAAGAACCCCATGAATGGCCCCCAGGGGGTTCTGAGGGTGAGAGGGAGACTCTTGCTAGGATTCTTGTATGTAGAGCATGTAACTCTCTAAGAGAAGTTGATATCCTTGTTTTGGGACCTAATCTAAAGGGAAAGTTTTTCAGTGGCCTCTGGTTATCAAGAGTTGGAAAGACTAACTTTTGCTAAGATGGACATTTCTTGGTGGACGTAGGTTTGGAATAAGTCATCTTGGCCTAAGTGTATTCTTTTCTTGTGGTTTGTGGTGCAGAATAAATGTCTTACCTGGGAGAATCGTCAGAAGAGGGGTTTTCATGGGCCTTCTATCTGTGTTTTATGTAACAAAAGTGAAGAAAATAACTCGCACCTCTTTTTTCAATGCTCTTTCACCAGGGTTATTTGGAACTAGTGGTGGGAAGCTTGGGAGCATGCTTGTGTTCATGCTAGCTCTTTGGTTGAGTTCTAGAATAGTCTTGGTAGACCCCCTTCTAAGACCCCCTTTCTTGAGGTGGCTTGGGATATTGGTCCAAGATTTATTATCTCGCAGGTGTGGTCGGAAAGGAACCGCAAGATATTTCAAGGTAAGCTAAAAATGGTGCAACAAGTGTGGTTGCAAGTTATAAATATGCTTTAGGAGACCCTCACTGTGAAGTGTGACCTCTCTGAGGATATTGATCTTGGAGATGTGTGATTGGTTCAAAATTTGAATATTTTTTGTGCAGGTTCTATTGATTCTCTTTGTAAGAAAGAACAAGTTAGAAGGAGGCAAGCTAAAAGGAAGGTTTGTAGGGAGGGAAAGTGCCCCCCCCCTCTAGGGACTCTTAAGATCAATATTGATGGGTCTTTTAGGGGAAATCCTGGGCATGCTAGTGTTGGAGGAATTGGCAGGGATAGCTCTGGTAAGGTTATTTTTCTCTTCTCAAAATATAAGGGGTTAGAAGACAATGACTGCATGGAGGCTCTTGCTATCCTCTTGGATCTTGAAAGAGGATGTGCTCTTGGATGGGGCAAGATTATTTCTGAGTATGAATCTCAAGTTGTGGTGGATATGTTGAATCTACAATGGATGGAGGATGTGGATTGACAACTCGTTGTGGTGGGTAGACAAACTCTTAGTTTGAGTGCTTCTTTGGATGCAGTCTCTTTTTGCTATGTTCCGCACAAGTGGAATAGGACTGTTGATTTCCTAGCTAAGTGGGCTTCTAATCGCTTGGAGGAGTGGGAGGCAGGAGAGTAGGCTCACCTGCCTCCATATTGTGTTCATGATCTAGAGAGTTTGGTCAAGCAAGATATGGATGATTAGTTGTAGCCCTTTCAGGAGCTTCTTTTTGTTGTTATGGTTTTCTCTTTTGGGCTTGAGGCCCCTGTTTCATGTACTTTTCTGGTTGATTCAATAAATTTTTACCCCTTTTCCAAAAATAAAATGTCAATAAAGTTATTTTGAATTTTAAGTAAAAACAAATTTACCCTTACAAGCTGTATTAGGGAAAATAGATTAACTAATATTAGATTATTAAGTCAATATAGTAAAGTTAATTCAAAATTTTAAGTAAAAGTCTTTTACCCTTCCAAACTATATTAGGTAGAATATTGGAGTATTAAGTGAATATAGTAAAGTTAATTTGAATTTTAAGTAAAAAAATATTTTACCCTTACAAGTAGAATATTGGAGTATTAAGTGAATAAAGTAAAGTTAATTTGAATTTTAAGTAAAAATATTTTACCCTTACGAACTATATTAGGTAGAATAGATTAATTAATATTGTAGTATCAAGTGAATATGGTAAAGTTAATTTGAATTTTAAGTAAAAATATTTTATCCTTTCAAACTATATTAGGTATAATAGATTAATTGATATTGGAGTATTAAGTGAATAACATTAAAGTTAATTTGAAATTAAAGTAAAAATCTCTTACCTTAGATAGAATGAAGATGTAGTCAATTTATACTAGATAGAGGATAAGCAATGTTAGCAATTTAAAATTTATTGTTGGTGCGAATCCTTCTCTCCATGCAAAAGAACCGAATATGGATGAATTTTAAAAAAATTAAAAACAATTATTTATTAATAAAGAGACTCCTTACCTTCATATTAAATACGACATAAAGAAGAGAAAATTATGTTAGGATTACTTCCCTCATATATCCAAGGAATATGGGAATTAAATCGATAATAATCACATAGGATTTATTATTCATATTAATTTAGTATTCCTAATTTATTAATGTATTGGGGATGAATGTATAATGTTAGTGAATATACCGTCAGTAGCAACACAAAAAAAAAATCTAGTGCTTACTAAAGGCATATGGCAAGGTTCGTTTAAAGAATCAAGTCCAACATATAGCGTGTAATTATTTTTAGTAATGCTAGTTTCGGCAAAAAGGAATAAGTTGACATAACTATTTTGCATCATTAGATGAGTGAAGGGACTGGAACTATGTTATTAAATATTGATGACTAGGCCTATTCCTTAAATGAAAATTACACCCAAAAAATTTGGAAAATACCTTAACTCTAGTAAGCAATTTTAGGAAATACTCAATGATTTCATTTTAAGATAAAATAAATAATAAATAGCAAGGGGAGAGAAACTAAAAAGAAAAAAAATTGAGGGGCCTGAAAATTTTTCACAAGCAGCACTGGGAGGATTTCTAAAATTCCACTTGTTTGCTATTTGTCCTAACGGGTTGGTTGTTAGTAGGTGAATTATTAGGGCATCAAACTTTCCATAAAGGTCGTAGGTACCCACACTAGATTCAAGACATTGCTTGACCAACATTACAAGCAATTAGATTTTTTTTAGGCGAGGCTTTTATGGTGCCACATTGCTCCTAACAATAAACATCCTTACAGTAATATCCATACTACAACCTATTAGTTTTCACATATTTTAATAAAAGGAACAAGCTTGGGTGGTTTGAGTTTCATTTCAACCATATCTTAGCATCTCAAAATTTATTATGCTATGGATTTATCTGACATAATTTGATCTTCGGGCGAGATTATTAGGGTGATAGATTTAATGCAATCATGTGGTTTTTATCTTTTATTTTTTAGGTTGTGCAGAGAGATTTATGCTTGTTTGCTTCCCTTTCCTTCTAAGGGAATTTCTATGCCTTTCCTTGGGAGTTAATAATCTATTACAAAAAAAATTATTAGTGTCTTCTACTCAATATTTTAGATCAATTGTGAAGGTAATTTATAATCCATAGAATCCAACCTTTGTATTTTTTATTATTTTAAAGTAATAGTCAAAGAAGCATATCAGACTATGCCTATTTGACCTTTATCATGCCTCTTATTATGTGCTTATATTAAACTTATGTTATGTGTATTTTATGTTTTCATACATGATCTTGATAATTGATCATTCTCCATTTTGCATCCTTTACAGTATCTAACTTAAAATATATTGAAAATTGAATCATGTTTTATGCTCTTTCAGTTTTGTAAAAGTTGTGTTAGGTTTCATACTATGCTATTCAATAAAGGTATCTCTATAGTAGTTTTGAAGCACTAACAATTGCTCTTTGGTCTATCATCTTTTTTTAGACCTTAGTGGGTGCTTCTTGTGAGAGGAAATGAATGTTTTCTTTATGCTTTCATCAACCTTTTTAGTTGTTTCTTCTCTCAACAATGAAGGGTGGGTATGTGTAGGATCATCATGGAAAAAAAAGGCCCTTAAGTGGCAAAAAATTCAGAAAAATCAAAGTTAGGAAACTTGATGTAAAAATTTGAATAAGTTATCTATATTATTTCAAAAATATTTAAGAATAGAATATGTAGAAAATTGAATGTAGTTTCTAAACTACTAGCTTTTTTTTTTTTTAAATCTATTTGGTGAAAATTTGAAATTTCAATGTAGTAGTACTTAAATTTCAAGGGAAAATAAGAAGTGGGTGTATGTTTGACCACCCTAACCACAATAAAATGATAATATTTTTTATAAGATTTTAGATATAAGTAGAGGACTCATGTCCCAATGTGATGCATATTTTTTTGTAATTTTTTTCCAAGTAAATAATTAATTATGAATTTTTTATTACAACTTTTAAAAAATATTAAAACTCATATGTCTGGCCACCTTAAGTTGGTCAAAACTCCATGAAATTCTTTTTTTTTTTAAATCCTATATTATACGAAGCATAGAATGTGACACATGTTGCGGATTCAAAAAATGTAATACCATTTGAAAGCTCTAGATGTTTTTCAATCAACCTATCAATCATGACTTTAGTCGTAATTCAAATAGAAAATGAATAATAATTATTTATTAAATTCAAAGTAAAGCATAATTTATATTGGTGGAAAGCTTAGAATCTCCTTTAAAAACCCTTTTTGTTTCATTAATTTTGGATTTAAAAAAAGTCGTCAGCCACATACCCATCATATCACCACTTTTTGGCCCATCATGATCC
Source organism: Sequoia sempervirens (assembly GCA_007258455.2). NCBI lineage: Eukaryota > Viridiplantae > Streptophyta > Pinopsida > Cupressales > Cupressaceae > Sequoia > Sequoia sempervirens. The sequence goes on along the minus strand of VDFB02281492.1, from coordinate 103,178,600 downwards.
TGCACATACCTGGGTATGTATCACTACATGTTCATTATTTCAGATTTGATGCTCCAATAGGGAGATTTGAAATGTTGTAAAATATTTTAGCAAATCACCTTAGGTAGTTTATTTTTTGTATTCCTTCTTCCCTTTTCCCCAAATCAAGAATGAAGAGCCAACTTCTAAAATCCTAGAGGTCATTTAGTAGAATGCAATAGGTCCCCATATACTAAATTTCCTATAAGGCTACTTGGAGAAGCATATGCTTTCATGATCAATAGTTCATTTTATGGCACACTAGGTGGGACCTATAATTTTTAAAAGCATTTGATGCTTAGCCTTCAAGAGGTACTCAGATCAGATTAGTAGCAAGCAGTTTGAAATGAACCTATGTATCCATTCCCAAGATCCAAACAAGAGCATCTTATAAACATAATTTATGATACTTAGAATTACCATCTTTTGCTCCTAGGAGAAGAAGCACTACAATTTTTATATCACTTGATTGGAGAAGTATGGTTAGATGCACAAGCCCTATATCTAGAGGTCTATCTACTATGTTAGTTGATAGATCATTCTAGCTTAGAATACCTATTTTTTGTATCCATAGAGGTCTATTCCCCATGGCCCATCCACCACCTAAAATTTTTTTTTCATGGAAAAATGGTTGTCCACTTATTCCTCCTACCCCTCCAGATTTATGGACTACTATCCATACCAATTCTCTAAATATAGTTCTAAAATTCACCAAGGAGGACTTGAAGACATCATTAGAGCATCTCCAAGATGTTTATTATGTTTGCATGATTCATAATTTATCAAAGAGTAGAATATGGCTCTCAAACTGTTGATTGGATCTTTCAAGGGAAATTCCAAAGAATGGTATCATTCCTTGATTTCTAATTCCATCAATACCTAGGATGAACTTGGAAAAAAAATATTTGAACACTTCTAAGAAAAAGGGGACAACTCATCTTTACTAAAACAACTAATAACAATCAAGAGATCACCCCAAGAGGCAGTTACTGACTTTAACATTGGGTTTTATAAGACCTGACATAGGAATTCCACAATAGCCATACCACCACTAGCCATGGAATTCATGTTCTAATTAAAGGCCCTTAATTTGGATATTGCAATTATGATACAGTCACTCAGAGGTGACACTCTACCAATGCATATGACATGGCAATGAGAGTAGAAAATGTTTTGTTAGATGTTGGGAAGATCTCACCTAGGCTAATGATGTTGATGTTTGCAAAGATATTTTCTCAAACACAAGAAAAAGTCACTCCTAGTACATCCTATACACCTCCTCCATCGATGTACATGTATCCTAATACACAGAAAAGTACTTCAGGCTATTCTTCATTAGTTGTAGAAATGAACGACATATAGAATCTATTGAGGTATTTCTAAAATGCGATTGTTAGTTTAAAGTGTCAGCAAGAAACACCTCCAAAACCTCCTCCTCAAAATTATCAAGGAGGTAGACATCCTTTCCAACACAATTCATACTAGGGAGGTCCAAGAGGAAAAACTTAGTCATAGGGTTTGGGTCAAATAGTTCTAGTACCCACTCTACTTTAGACTGTGACATCTAGCTCAAACATAGACTTAGTACTTGGCAAGAATAATTTGGAAAAATATGCGAATGATTTTTGTTTTCCTTTGAATGATGCCCACATGACCCAAAATTTCCCGAGGGGGAGTCTCTAGTAGAAAATAGTAGAGTAGAGGAGCCAAGGCATCCCTTTAGATATGGGAGCCTATGCATATCAGTCTCCCAAGGTTGAGAGTGCTAGACTAAGTTCTCAAATGCAAGGCATGTCCGGAGAAAAAGAGTCATAATTATCACCAAACCAAGTGCTCTTTTCTTGGACTAAGGGAGAAGATGCAATATTCACAAATGAAGTCCCAACAATAGGAGACACATAGGTCCAATCAGACTATAACACACATAATAAGTGGAGATTTATGGGAGAGTTTGTGCCACAAATGCAATAAAAACTAACACAATAGTCTCAAGTACAACAAAAGGCTCGAGACAAGGTTTTTGGCGCACCTATAATAAATCATCCCTTTCTAAGATCAAGAGAGACACCTCTTTTTAAATGAAAGCTACCACTGATCAGATTGCTCAACCTAGTTGAACAGTTGAAGAAATTCCACACCATTGTGTCCTTATGAGAAATTCTAGCTATTCTAGAGTAAAGATATTTACTTTGAGATGCTTTGGGAAAAGAGGAGCAGACTTCACAACCAAGCATAGCCCTGATGCATAGCTAAGAAAAAGACAAAAGGTTAAACCAGGAGCCTCAGAATTCAAGTGTTGTGGTGTTCATGAATATTAAAGAAAGATCGATTGGTGGTGAGCTATGTAGACCAAATCCCACCATATTTTTCTTAACCCTTATTATGGTGGGAAAATTATTACATAATAACATGATGGATTCAAGTGCTAGTACAACACTCATGCTAGAGCTGGTGGTAGATTCCCTGAATTTATAATATAAGTCCCTTGATAAGGGAATTATACAATTATATGGGAAAAAGGTCCCAACACAAGGCTTGATCAAAAGCCTTGCATTGACCCTATATTCATGTCCTAGCCTAACAGTTACCAAGAAGGTAGTAATGATTGATATTGCTACCATCTCGAGAGTGTGCTTATCAAGGGAATTCATCGCTAAAATAGGGGGATACTTAGCTCTTAATTGGTCCCATCTAATATTAAGAAATAAACAAGGCACAAAAATAAAAATACTATTAGAACCACTACACACTAAGCACATTGCATAAGATGTAATGAATTTTTTATTCACACATACATCCATTTCCAAAAATGAGATGTATTGTGTGGAAATATTAGAAGATGAAGTAGCAACTGGTGATCAAAGCGCTAAGGAGGAAGTCTTGATAAATCAATTCATGGATTTTGACACTTTCATTAACTTTCATGCTCCTTGTCTAGGAACGTATAATATATGACAAAGAATAGGCCATCCCAAAGGTGGCCAAAAATAAGGAGGCTCAAGAGGAGGGATCAAACCATGAAGAGTCTTATAGACATTGCACTTCAACAATGCAAGATGCAAAGCTAGCTCAGGAGAAAGTATCCACCTATTATCCCCTAGCAAAAAGGAGACTCTTAGAGCTTTCCAGTTCTAGTTTCCATGAACAAATAATGAGGTAGAATATGAGGGCCTATTCCATGGTTTACATATAGTGAAGAACATAGGAATTAACAAATTGTATGTATTTGAGGATTCAAAATCAGTGGCCAAGTAGATCAAAGGATAATCAGTCACAAAGAATGTGTGAATATGGTTTTATTAACATAGAGTATGGAACTTGATCGATGAATTTGATGGTTTCAATATCCAAGTGGTTATGAGGTCACAAAATGTCATGGCAGATAGGATGTCTTCAATCAACTCCCAATTTGAGCTAGTTTTGACCTAATGGTGAACCATCATGCAGTGTAGCTTATGGTTTCACTTACTATCCTTGATGACTAGAATCAGAAAGTCTTCAAAAATGATGCTTATATTACCACATTCATTCAAAAATTGGATAAGTTTGCAGATAAACTACAACCAAATATTGAAGAGGCATACTAGGGCCAGATCATCCATCTAAAGAGTGCTAGTGTAGGTTTTTATTTTCCTAGTGGGTTAATCTATTTTTCCCTTAGTCCTAGTTTCTTTGTACACTTAATTAGCTAGCTTAAAATAATAATGTGAGTTTATTACTAGGAGATAAGTGTGTGGTATCCCCTTCCTTAAAGGGTGAAACCACTTTCCACTTTTGGTGGTCCATATCCACTTTTTTGTTGATTCCTATAGAATCCCAATCCTAATACCTACAAAACACAAGAAACAAACACATAATTAGATCACATGCAAGTGAGAATCAAGATTTACCATGAAATCCATTAACAATGCTCAAACTAGGAAATGAAATGAAGAACATAATAAGAAAGCAATGAAATCCTAATTAAGCATGCAAACTCTTGATCCCATGGGGGAATTGGTGCCAATTTGATGTAAAAATTGGCCCTTTCCCAAATCCTATGATGCACATTTGTTGATGAGTGATGAAGGTTTATCCACTTTGTTGAAGATTCACTTGAGCTCCATGATGAAAAATCTGCATAACCTAGCTAAGACCTTGATAAAATTGATTGAAGATGGATGTGCTTGAAGATGAAATTGAATATAGTAAGTTTGCTCAAATTGTGAATGCTGAAATGAGGAAAGAAGCCTCTTATTTATAGAAATACAAGATGGAAGAATGCCCAAAATGAAGCAATGTGGGACTAACTCTCAACTAATGGCCAAATGCCACTTGTCAAGAGGTGAATGGGCAAAGGATGTGCACATTTTGATGAATGTGACCATAAATGAAATTAGGTAGAATTTCAAAAATAATGAAATGACATGTAAGAGGGAAAAAAAAATGACTTAAATGTTGCTTGTCTCAATGCACAAGGACATGTAAGAGGGAATGCATGTCTTGTTGGAAGGACAAATCCACTTGGAGGGATTTCAAATTTGGAAGAATATTCCCCAAGAGATGCCATGTTGAAAGAAAATAGGGATTTAATAAATGAATCAAATGTATTTTCATGTGCAAGTGGAAAAAGATAGAGGATGGGACATGGATTAAGATTAAATTAATTAAGCTCTAATTAATTTAATGAGGTATTTGATGATGTGACTAATTGATTTAAATTTATGGGTTGATTTAAATCAAAAGATGAGAAGAATGTGATTTAGATTTAATTAAATAAACGATTTGATTTATTTAACTAAAGGGGATGATGTTAGATTAAATTAAACAAGGTTTAATTTATTTAATTTAATAAGATGACTTTAGAGATTTAATCAAATAAAATGAATTATTTAATTAAATAGAGACTTAGGGTTAATTAGATCAGATTGATTGATTTAATTAACGAGAGAGAATGACTTAATCATATAAATGATTATTTATTTTATTAAGGGATGAAGATTGATGACAAGCTAAGAGGATGATTTAGGTTGAAACAGTGTTAGTAATTAGGATCAAGTATGTCAGGATATTTTCCATGTCTACATTTTTCCCCTCTTTGAAGCGATGCACTTGTTGCATTGGTTCAAAGAATAAACTGTTTCGATCAAAAGTCAAAAAAATTCAATTTCAAAATTTTCCCCACTATTTCCCTAGTGAGAAAAAACATGCCGATATATTTCCCCCTCGAGAGATCAGATGAAAATTTAGATTTTTGGGTGATCTCGCAAAAAAAGAGGACAAGGTGTCTAACGAGTCCAAAAAAGGCTACAGGATGCCAATAAATGGGATAAAATGCAAAAACGGTATGAAATGACCCTTGGTTGGGTAAAAATGGGATCGAGGGACCAAAATCCTATCAGGACGGCTAAACAAGGTCAAAAAACCCTATCTTTTAGGCTTAAATAGGCCTTGAGGGGCCACTTCCAATTCATTTTCACATTTAGCCTTTAGAGATTTTGTAATTTTAAGCTCTGACACCTTCGCGAGATGGTGCAACGATAGCTTCGCCAACACATTTCTGATAGAGTACGGACACACCAGAGGCTTCCTAGCACTACACCATCGGTGAGTCAACTTGACCTGACTTCATTTTTTATTTTCGTGCTCATTTATTAGGCTAGGAAGCTTAGTTTTTAGTAGCGGTCTTGTATTGCACCATTGGAAATTTTAAAATGTCGTGTGGCATCAAACTTTGTTGCAGTCATGAGTAGCGACGCCATGACACAATTTGGAATTAGGGTTTAAATTCCAAACCTAGCCACATATGTGAAGTGCCCCGCCATGGTTCCTTTTAAACTAAGTCGTATTCTCAAATTGCAATGTCATTGCAAAGTTTGAGGGTTAGAAGCTTCTAGCAGCATAATTTGAAATTTGTAAACTGCACCACACCCATAGACAGTGATGCTTAAGCTATTTGGGGTACGCCGGGACAAGTCAGAATCAAGATTTTTTGATGAATCTTAACCTGGTGACTTTCTTGATGCAGGAGGAGGTAATGATACTATATTCACATGAGCAAAGGTCCCAAGATCTATTTGGAACTTTACAGGGTATGCCCGAGCAACTACAAGAGCATCTAGGGGCCATTGGTCTTTGGTATATTGCTCATGATCTACCCAATCAAACAGACTTAGGTATGTTGACAACCCTAACTGAGAGATGGAACAATGAGACATCCTCCTTCCACCTCTCGATAGGTGAGGCAACGATCACACTAGAGGACATGTGGTGGATCCATAGATTGCCCATGCATGGAGAGTACGTGATATATGGCATGGATGATGGGAGGGAAGCCTGGTACGATGTTATGGGCTAGGACGAGCTTGTATTTTGTGAGGGTCAGATTGAGTTAGAGCATTATAAGCTCTCTGTGTCACCCTTTCGTCTTGTTATTGCAACTATCATATCAAGTCTCATCACACCAAATCGGTGGAGTTGATACTTCAGTCCTGGATGGGGGCTCACTTGGGAGCACATGGTTCGATGATGGAAATGCTTTGCTTGGGGGCCAGTTCTTCTAGCCTCATTATATAGGGATCTTCATGAGTTTTCCTACCTCAATGGCCGAGCACTTGGGGTGGGGGTTACATTGCTACACATCTAGGCTTGGAGCACATTTTTGTGCTATGTCTGAGGGTTATTCCAATTACTATGGAGCCATATGATCTGGTTGTTTGGTGATACCACAGAGTTGTTTCCTTCACACATACAGGATAGCACGGGATTACTCACTAGAGGAGAGTCCTTGATGATATGTGTGTTTTTACTTGGCGGCCATATCTTGGATGGCCCGCATGGTTCGACGATGTGCAACAACTTTTATTTCCCCACCAGGATAGACTAATGTAGGGCAAGGAGCACATGATGCCCAAGATGTACCTACTAGGTAGGGTTCAGAGGCAGTTCGTCAAGCCATAGGATAGGCTAGATGATTAGTATGTGGCCATTTTTGCACAAATAACGAGCTAGAGCTCCTGGGGCCATTATATACCTACACACGAAGTAGTGTAGAGTTTGATGCAGTTGGTGGCTAGGCCATGGCCATATGATCAAGGGAAGGCCGATGCAGGGACCACACAGGCATACAAATATTGGTTCAGGCCACCGCTTAGACTTACAGTTCCAGGGACACCATCTGCCCAATGGAGAGCCAGAGGCGGGGGAGCAGGAAGAGGCTAAGGGAATGAGGACCAGGATTAGGGAGGCAGTGGGCCACCACCAGATCAGCCAGTTTAGGAAAGGGGGCCCCAAAATTAGCCACTCCCATATCTTCAAGTGGGTGAGAAGAGACAGGATCAGGACCCGAGACAATAGGATAGGGTACCGACACCACCTAGGGATGGGGGCCATGATCAACCACCCGTACAACCACCTCTCTAGCCAGACCCTAGAGACGATCAGATTTTGCAGCTACAAGCCCAAGTACGAGCATTTATGAGATGATATATGAGATGATATTTATTTGATGATATATGAGATGATATTTTTTTGATATTATGTGATATGTCCTATTTAGTTATGCTTTATGGATGGATCTTATTTCTATATGTTGTGCAATGTGATGCAATGATGTTTTATGTTATGATGCTATGAGATGTTTTGCTATCTTTTCTGTTATGATATGATGATGCAAAATTATTATGCGACTAATAGATCTATATTATGCCCCTAGTGGATGAAATACAATCTTTTTCTCTTTTCATTATCTTTCTCATGCGCTATATGGTGATGTACTTATATGATACTTATGATGATTATATGATGCTTATGTATGTTCTATGGATACTATGATGATGATATGATATGATGAATGTAAATGATGTATGGATGCATTTATTTTTTCGTACCTTTTCTTATGCACTTTTCATGATGTATGCAAAATGTTATGGTATGCAAATTCTTAGACTAACGGATCTATATTTTTATGAAATGATGGATGATCTAAGATGTGTGTAATTTTCTCATGTATGATATGCACTTATGATGTTATAATGATGACATGATGACATGATATGATGAAATGATGTTTTATGAAACGATATATGCATGTGTTATGATATGATGTTTATGATATGCAAATGGATTCTTTTGATATATGATGTATATGTGATGGCGTAATGGATGATTTTATGACATCTCCATATGACTATGGAAAAGGATGATACATATGTATGTGATGTGATGAATTGTTAATAATGCTTACATACATGGTATGCTCATATGATTATGCAATGGATACTTATGAGATGCGTGATATAGATTATATGGGATAATTAATGAAATGTTTATGTTGTGGTTTATGATATGCTTAGAATAACCAATCTATATTATGCAATGATGGAGATGCAATGTATTTGGTATGATTAATGTGTTCTATGTGATATGATATGTAGTATGCTGACAGTATGTGGATGCAGGATGAGTGCAATGATGATAATGATTTGTGATTAACTGTCATGGTACCATGTTAATGTGAAAGAAGATAGAAGAAAGTAAGAGATTCCAACAAGACACAAGATGATGATGATGCCAGTGATGTTGTTGATTATTTTCTGAGGAGTTGGGATTTTCAAAGGGCCACTTACCTTATGTTTGATAACACACATAGGCACGATGTATCAAGGTATTAAGAACCAGAATGGAATTGTACCTAGTGTGATGGACTTTGACTCAACAATTAGATAGGAGTACTCTTGTTCACACCTAGCATACAAAACATTATTTAGAATGTAGTTCAAATATTCCAAACATCTCAGACCAAAACATAGAAATGCAAGCCTTCCTATGTGGTCAACAAGAAACCTAAAAAACCTTCCCTAAAAACCAAGCAAAGCACGCATAACCAAGTTATATTACAAGAATATCCAACAAACACAACAAATAAAAAGATAATGATTGTTTCCCCATTCCTATCTCTCTAAATCCTTTCATTTGGATATCATAGAGAGGCCCTTAGAATGAGCACAATAAGATAAGTTCAACAAGATAAACATAAAGTAAACAAACAAGTTAATGTTCTTTAATACTGCTATGAGACTAAACTATGGTGATGCTCAAAACATAACACAAGAAACAAACACATAATTAGATCTATCTGCAAGTTAGAACTAAGATTCCCCATGAAATTCATTCACAATGCTCAAGATAGGAAATAAACAAAGAACACAACAATAAAGCTATGGAATCCTATCAAAACATGCAAACTCTCAATCCCATGGGGAAATTGGCACCAATTTGATGTCGAAATTGGCCCTTTCCCAACTCCTTTGCAAGTTTGATGATCTTTGATGAAGATTGATGATGATTTGATGCTTCCTTGGAGAAAATCCTGCATAACCTAGCTAAGAGATGAACAAAATGGATAAATAATGGATGAAGATGATAACTTTGGCTCTAATTCTCCTCCTCAAATGAGCATAATGATTTTACATTGATTTTGGCTCCCCCTTACAGTGCACTCACTTCTCGGGTTATCCAAGCATCAGTACCCATGAATCTCTCATGGGATACTTCTCATCTCTACTAAAAGCCGTAAAATTGTGGGGTAGCTTCAAAACGATTGTTCTTCAACCAACAAATAGATAAGGATTTTGGCCTTTTAAACAAGTGGTTCTAATGCAGGCATTCTATTCATGGGGGATCATCCATGCAGCGAGAGACCATTGTTTCCCTTCTCTTCGAAACAATCCGCGTGATACTTTCCTTTCAACAAGGACCCACACTTATATACTGGTTGGAAGTCTCTTGGCTTTAGCGTGTTGGTTGGGTTGTTCCCTTCAGTGATTAATTTTTCCCACAAGGTAGGCCCTCTAAGATAAACAAAAGTGAGAAAACATATCCATAGTTTGATCGATCTTTGTTGAGAAACAAAGAGAGAACACACCCAATATGCTCCACTCACACTCGCAAGATTTGTTCAATTTTAAAGTCCAAATTGAAGTGTGTGGGTAATCACTTACACAACTTAATGTCACCAAAAGGCCTTTTGATTCTCAAGATTGTTGTGAGGTGCGAGAGAAGTGCATACATCCTTTTAATGATATTACTTTGAGTAAGTAATTACAAAACAAAGAAGCACTTGTTCATTTTAAATCCAAAAGTCAATGATTTGATTCTTTTTAGAGCACCAAAAATGAAATATGGAGATTTCATTTTTCAATTGTTAATCCTCAAACCAAATCTAGTGAGTTTGTCCTCAAGTTCTTTTTAAGCCCTTTGTAGAAAAAATTGAAAGCCTTTGTAGTGTTCTTTTTAGAGCCCAAAATAAATTTAGTATGTCCTAAGCACATGAAAAGAAAAAAATCCTTAAGATAAATTATGAATTCTCTAAGAGTGTTCAACAAACACTAAAGTGTTCAAAAACACTTGATATCATGAGATGATGATGTCATTATGAAACTTCCACTAGGTTTCTTTTCTTCACCTTTTATTAATCCAACCTACAAAAACTAGTTAGAACTACAAAACAGAGGTCATGAAAGCAATTAATAACCCAGATGATCAAAATTAAAAAAGCACATGTTATAAAAAACTAAAATTTTACTTTTTACTTCACTCCAGCGGTGGAGTCTGCATAGGTAGTGTAGTTTGATGAACCTAGCGGTGCTATATGGTGCTACTAATTATACAAGTGATGCTCTGTAGCAAAACAAAGAGTGTGATTGTGTTAGAGTTTTTCCTAGCAGTGTTGTTTGAAGTTTGAGAATTCTAGCGCGTGAGATTTGAACCAGCGGTAAAGTTAAGAATTTTGAATTCTGGGCGGGAAAGATCGAGCAACACAGTTTGTAGTTTGAAGTGTCATTATATGGTGCCATTGGACTGGTAGTAGTGTTGTATGGTGTCAGTGGATTAATAGCGGTGTTGTTTCCTATAGACACAAAAAAATAGAGAAAAAAGCACAGAATTTTGTTAAAAAAACATGATTTAAACTTGATATTTTCCCTCCTTCTAGCGCCAAATGTAGAACCCCAATCCTAAAACCTACAAAACACAAGAAGAAAACACATAATTAGATCACATGCAAGTGAGAATCAATATTCCCAATGAAATCCATTAACAATTCTCAAACTAGGAAATGAAATGAAGAACACAATAAGAAAGCAATGAAATCCTAATTAAGCATGCAAACTCTTGATCCCATGGGGGAATTGGTGCCAATTTGATGTGAAAATTGGCCCTTTCCCAAATCCTATGATGCAATGTTGATGGTTGATGACTTAATCAGATAAATGATTATTTATTTTATTAAGGGATGAAGATTGATGACAAGCTAAGAGGATGATTCAGGTTGAAACAGTGTTAGTAATTAGGATCAAGTATGTCAGGATGTTTTCCATGTCTACATTTTGCCAAGTATGTCAGGATATTTTGGATCAATGCACAAGGACATGTAAGAAGGAATGAATGTCTTGTTGGAAGGACAAACCCACTTGGAGGGATTTCAAATTTGGAAGAATATTCCCCAAGAGATGCCAAGTTCAAAGACAATAGGGATTTAATAAATGAATTAAATGTATTTTCATGTGCAAGTGACAAAATCTAGAGGATGGGACATCGATTAAGATTAAATTAATTAAGGTCTAATTAATTAAATGAGGGATTTGATGATGTGACTAATTGATTTAGATTTATGGGTTGATTTAAATCAAAAGATGAGAAGAATGTGATCTAGATTTAATTAAATAAAGGATTTGATTTATTTAACTAAATGGGATGATGTTAGATTAAATTAAACAAGGTTTAATTTATTTAATTTAATAAGATGACTTTAGAGATTTAATCAAATAAAATAAATTATTTAATTAAATGGAGACTTAGGGTTAATTAGATCAAATTGATTGATTTAATTAATAAGAGAGAATGAATTAATCAGATAAATGATTATTTATTTAGTTAAGGGATGAAGAGTGATGACAAGCTAAGAGGATGATTCAGGTTGAAATGGTCTTAGTAATCGGGATCAAGAATGTTGGGATATTTTCCATGTCTACAATCCCTATTGGTTGGATTTTCCACCTACATCCTCTCCTTAGTTGTACATAAAATCACTACCTAGCTTTTATTTGCATACTTCTACATCTTGCAATCTTTGAAGTTCATGCATTCATGACTCATGTATCTTTTCAGCATGAAAGCTCTTTTAATGCAATATTGTCACATAGACATTGCATAATCTCTCAGAGTCCTAGTTTGCATTCTTGTTTTTTTCTTGTTTATGTAACTTTTATTTTCTCTTAAAAATTTCCTTGGGTTATTCAATCTATTTCAAATTTCTAATAGAGGGTAACAAGCTTTGAAAAGTGTTAATCACCCTAGAAAACTTTTTCGATTGTGATGACACAAAAAATAGCAAGCAAATATTTATGGAAAATAAAGGGGATTATTAGGACCTCAATGTTAGAAGTGATCAAAATATTAAAGTAGAAAAGGATGTACCTCAAAAGGACAAGGAGAGGTTGAAATATTTATGTGCGAGATATGATAGAGTGGTAGCTTAGGCCTACAATGATTTAAAGGGTTATAAACCTACTATCATCTAACACACCATCAACCTAGTCAAACGAGCAAAGCCAATTTGAAAAAGATAAGTACTAATCAATCCCAAGGTAAAGTCCCTAATATTATAAGAATTAAAGAGCTCGATTGAGTCTAGAATCATGTATCCTACCAAGCATTCGACTTGGGTGTCCAATATAGCTCCAGTTTGAAAGAAGAAGAATGACATTTGGCTCTATGTATATTTTAAGGATTTAAACAAAACATCCCTAAAGGACTATTATCCTCTGCCATCAATGGATCAAATCCTACAGACTATGGCCACATAAGAGATGATCTCTCTACTTGATGGCTTTTTGGTCTATAATCAAGTCAATGTCATGGATGAAGACCAACACAAGACAATGTTCACTACTAAGTGGGGAATGTTCACATATGCAAAAATGCTTTTCGGACTATCTAATGTAGAGGCCACCTTCTAGCATGCAATGGATGTCACCTTCAAGGATTTGATCAGTAAGATCATCCTTATTTATTTGGATGACTAGACCATTTTTTTAAAAACCCAAGAATTATCATTTTGATCACTTAAAAAAGGTCTTGTAGAGGTGCTAAGAGTTTTGGATTTCCTTAAATCCCAAAAAATGTGTATTCAGGGTTCCATAAGGAAAGCTACTTCGCTAATTGGTCTCTAAAAAGGGTATCTCTATTGATCCCAAAAGAATAAAATCCATAAAGGATTTTTCCTTATTGGTAAAAAAGAAGGGGGTTCAATCCTTCTTGGGAAAGATTAATTTTGTCAGCAGGTTCATTTTTTAATTTTATAGACTTCCAAGGCCCATTACATTCATGATGAAGGACTCAATTTTCAAATGGACCTCAGAGGGTAAAAAAACTTACGAGAAAATAAAAGAATCCATTTCCATGCCTCCAGTGTTAGAAAACCCAGATTTTTTAAATGATTTTACCATGTATGTCTACGACAATGAGCACAACATTGTTGCGGTGCTAAGGAAATATGATAAAGATGAAAAGGGAGAGCATCCTATTGGTTTCCACTCAAGGACCCTCAAGGGGTATGAGAAAAAGTACAACATTGTAAAAAAATAGGTGTTTTCCATCTTAAAAGACCTTAAAAAATTTAGACACTTGATATCGGCAAGCAAGATGATGGTCCTTGTGGCCCACCCTAGCAACATGAGGGAGTATATTATGGAAGGAGGAATCATAGATAGAAGGGAAAATTGGATCACTAAGATCCTTGAGTATGAGATAGAAGTCATTTACAAAAAGATGGTCAGAGGAAGAGGGTTGTGTGAATACCCTGCTAGGGAATACCTTGTTAGAGGAAGAGGGTTGTGTGAATACCCAAGAAGTACCTATAGATGTAGTTTTAGTTAATCAGTTTGAGTTAGTGGAATCTTTGGTATCTGATAGAATAAACATCATGTATATTAGAAGGTACCTGACCAATATCCCTTCACACAAAAGGATATTCTAAAGCTTACAAGGTTTCGGGTATGTTCTAATCGAAGGATTTTTGTTCAATAGAAATTTTCATGGTGTCCTCCACCATTGGATAGACAAGGAGCAGGCCAAAAAAATATTTGAAGAATTTCACAATAGTTGTGCGGGAGGGAATTTCTTCACCAAAACTACCACCCAAAAAATAATGCAAGAAGGCTATTACTAGCCTACCTTGTTTTTGGAATGCTATGATTTGGTTAAAAATTGTTCACAATGTCAATTTTTTTGGTAGGCTAAAAAATTCAACTATGGGCCTTTGCACCTGATTGTAGTGGATTAGCCATTCACACAATCCAGGGCCTTGATTTTATCACCATGATTAAACTTATTTCTAGTGCAGGGCATAAGTGGATAATAACAACCATGAACTACTTCATGAGGTGAATAGAGGCATCCCCATTGAAGAATGCTACTAAAGGAAAAAATATCAATTTTTTTGAAGAGTTGGTAGCAAGATTCGATTCCCCCAAAACCTTGATCTCTAATAATGCTCAAGATTTTTTGGGAATTGGAATGTTATAATTTTCCTTAAGGCACATAGTCTACCTCAAGAATTCATCCAACTACTATCCATAGGGAAATAGACTTGTAGAATCCACAAATAAAAACTTCTTCCCAATGATTAAGCGAATTGGCTCAAAACACCAAAGGGATTGGCATAAGCACTTATGGGAAGCCTTATGGGCTGAGTATATCACTCCAAAGAAAATTTTGAAAGCTTCCCCATACGAAATGGTTTATAGGAAGGAGGTATTTTTTCCTATCTCCATGGATATTTTTACATTGCAACTACTCAAAATCTAGAAATTGAAGAAAATGGTAGTGTGGAGGTAAGGTTTGATGAAATACTAAATATCCATTAAACTTGAGAAAATGATTTTGATGCCATGACCAACCGCCAATAGGTGGTCAAAAAATGTTTTGAGAAAAAGGAATTCAACCCTATTTTTAAAGAGGGATACTTAGTCCTAAAGTATGATGAGCATGTTGGCAAGACAAGACAACATGCTAAGTTTGACTCCCTATGGAAATGATCATTTCATATCATAAAATGTAGAGAAAGAAACTCTTTTGAGTTAGAAGACAAGGAAGGAAACACCGTTAGAATATTGGTAAATGGTATTCACCTAAAACTTTTCAATTAAAATTCTTATGACATGTATTCTTGTAAATTTTATACATTATGTACCATATGTAAAAAAATTGTAAATTTTGATATTCTGACGAAGTGGACACACAAATGTAGAAAGGAAAACACTATATTTATTCATATATAAACATCATTTACATATAGTATCAGGCTCTTATACCTTTTCTTTTAAGGAAAAGTGGAGCTCTTGTAAGCTCTGGATACAAAATAGGTAATTATATAGAAAGACACTTTTAGCCAAAAGACACAAAAATTTGATAAAGGAATCAACATAGAAGACGTTAAAACCCAACACTTGAGTTGAGGTGAAGGAATGATATGACGATGGTCCTAGAAATCTAAGGATGCAATGATTAAAGCTCTAGTAAAAAAGAAGAGGCATCTTTGAAGAATTTGACCGTAAGTCAATTTGACCTAACATCCCTAGCAATAGCTAGATGGGGAAGATACACAAGGTCACGAAAGTCAGTGTACCATTCAACATCATAAATTAAATTGGAATTTATTACTCGAAGTAAGCATCTAGCTAGGCTCACCTTCTAGTGATTCCTTTCCAATGAAGTCACCTAAAAATTAGAGAGCAAACGACATTAGAATCACAAGTACAATTAATTGAGTTCCTCTCTATGCTACATGAATCATGTGTCTCTTATTGGGAAAACATAAAGAATGTAGTGACATCCTTGTGGTTGGCTTTAATTTTTATGCCATATGTGCAAGATTTAAGTACTAAGGTTAGCTCAATCATTGAGAAGATTATGCAATCAGTCACTCCTAGGGAGATTGAATCAAAAAGATTAATTTTTAATATTTACAAAGCTACTAAGGATAATTTGGTAGACGTGGGGATTTTGGATAGAAGAGTGGCTATCAAAAAAGCTAATGAATTCATAAATTATAATAGGGCATGCAAAAGGGCAATATTTTTCAGGATGACTTAAAGGTTAAGGCTAACAAGATGGAGGAATATTTTGAGGAACTAATTCAATTGGGACTACCTTCCCCTTTTCTACCCAACAAAGCAATGTTAACTAAGGAAAACATTAGGCAATATTTGGAGGGAAAGCTATGTGATCAATTGGATTTCCAAACCTTAGGCCCATCCCTGACCATCAAGGAAATTGAAGACATCCTACATCCTCTAGCTTGATCTATTTTCACATTGGAGCCACAGGAAAAAAATAGTGACATCTTATTTAAGGATATTTTTTATTTACATCAGACCTCTAAGGAGTTACAAACATTACTTCATACTTTAGACGTAGACTGGGAGTTTCTTCACTCCACATTTCTTAGGCTTTAAAGTTGTGTTCCTATCTTTTCTTTTTGTTTTTCGTGATTCATATTTTTCCTTGGTTCAAGCCTCCATAGGTTAAGGCCCCCTAACACTCACTAGGACTGTAGAGATTTTTCTCTACTTGCATTTCAAATTGTTTCCTTTATCTTATTTATCTTTCGTTCTTCCATCAACTTCACTTTTTGGAGGTATTTCTTCCCTTTTCCTCCATTTTTTATTTGTTGTTGGGCTCGCCCATATGTCAAATGGGTGCACTTTCAAGAAAGGTCATGACTCTTTGTTCGTATAAAGGCACACAATGGCACCAAGTGGTGGCCATGTGGCCTTTTTAACATTACTTACCTCTTGGGGAGTAGAGGATGACATGCATTAGCATCACAGGATTTTTCACAAGCAGCACTAGGAGGATTTCTAAAATTCTCACTTGTGTGCCACGTGTCCTGCCAGGTTGGTTGTCAACAGGTGAATTTTTAAGGCATTAGACATTCCCTAAAGGCTATAGGTTCCCACACTAGATTCAACACAACTCTCACCCCACATTGCAAGCAATCAAACTTTTTTGGGATGAGACTTTTATGGTACCACATTGCTCCTAATAGGAAACATCATTACTGTAATGTAGGAAAAAGTATCCCTTTTTCACACTTAATTTGGGAATAATTAATAAAATGAGCCTAATATTTCCTCAATTTAGTGTTGTAATATGTCTTTCATATTCGCATTAAGTTTAGGACCCTTTAAGATTAAATGGACTTAATTTTCCCTTATTTAGGGTGTTGTAAGGTGTACCTTTACACTTTCACACTAATCTAGGTCCTTATTAATTAATTTAGGTTAATTTTCCCTAATTGGCCCCATTAATTCAAATCCAAGGCTAATTAAATGCAATTTTTGAGGGATACAACCTAACATTCATAAATTTCATTACACAACACTTAATTTTTGAAGATGTATGTCCTAGGTAGGTGACCTAGGACCCATTCTCCATGGGGTGAATGGGTCCTCATTTAGGCCTAGGACCCTGATTTTAGATAGTGTTTAACATTTTCTAATGTGTATCCTAGGTAAGTGGCCTAGGATCCATTCAACCTATGATGAATGGGTCCTCACTTAGACCTAGGACCCCTCTTTGAAATATGTTCTTGGTAGTATTTTAATGATCTCAATTCAATAATTCAATGTTGTCTTGTGATATTTGAATTTCAGGAATTAATGTTAAGATATGTATAAATGCAAGGTTATTTCACTATGTTTCATCTAAGAATTTCAAGCAATCAACAAATTTTCACAAGAGCATTTCAAGTTATTCAAGGCAGATTATTGAAGATTATTGCAGCAATCAAGATTCCATTATCATATCAAAGATGTATTACATGTCATGCATGTTTTTTGAGCTAATATATTGATGTAGTGTTCAAGATCAATTCAAGTATATAAAAGGCATTGTTCACATCAAGTTTCATGATCAAGATCTACATTCATTGAGGCCACTTTATGCTAGTTTGCAGATTTATCTAAGGTTCAAATAAGGTTTGGTGATTTGTGACATTGTTGTTCATTCATCATTCCTTCTTTCATATTTCATTTCCTTTCAAGGTTTAATTACCAAAACAGGGTTTGACCAAGGCAAAACCCTATTCTCTAATAAACAAAAAAATTATCTCTTTGATGTGTGACTGTAGATTTTAGGTTTAATATCCTTTGAAGAGTAGAAATGAAGAAAGTTGTACAGTTGTCAAAGTTGCACAAAAAATTGTCAAATCACATAAACTCCTCTATAGATTTTATTTCCAATTGTCTGATAGTGAACACCTAGAATCTATGAGTGCAGACTGAGCAAAACAAAACTAAGAAATTAATTTTTTGGAGCCCTATCCATGACCCATTCATCATAGGGAAAATGAGTCCTTAGTGAGGTTTGAGAAATCATATTTGGTGATAGGTACACATTATTATCACCTTTCCAAATCTACATTTTGATAGTTAGTTATGTTAGTTTTCATATATGTCCTTTTATAGCACATATTTTAAATGAAATTAGAGAAATAGGTCCCATTTTTCATCACTCCATTGTGGTGAACCCAAATTTTGATCATTGAATTTTCTGTTTTTGGAGTCCTTTTCATCCTAGATTTAAATCTTGCACTCATTTGCATCTCTTTGCATTGAATTAGGTCTCATTTAGGGTGTCTATTTTGCATTCAACTTTTCATTTCATCTAAGGTTTTAGGATTGCATATTTTGTATTCTTCAAATCTGAAAAATACAAAAAAAATTAGTCTTTTTGCATATCATCTACATCATATTAACTTGCATTTGAAAATTGAAACAAAAGTTGCATATCAAACTAGCTTTTCTAGGTTATTATTTTATCATAATTTGTACTTTCATTACACATTGGATTTATAGAAAAATCAAACTAAAACTTGTAACCAACCAAAATCTAAAAACCACTAAAAGTCACTTAAATTTTTTCAAAAATATATTTCAGAAACCTCATCTAGGACCCATTTGCCTAGGGAGAATGAGTCCCTAATCAGGTCATAATCTAATTTTCTAGGCATTAAAATATTCAATTATGTATTTTTGTTTGCTGCTTTTAGATTTTTGTTACTATTTTCAAAAAATTTGTTTCATCAATTTGATCATATCTAGCTTAATTTGGTAAAATTTAGTGCATTATGTGATTTCAAAATTGCATTTACAAGACTTCATTTTCAAAATTTTACATAGTGTAATCAACAAATTTCCTTGTTTAGAATCTAGAAATTGCATTGCATTCTAGGTCATTCTATTGCACCTTTACCCTCTTTCCATTTTGAGTTGGAATTAAGTTTGTAAAACTCGTATGAGCTTTACAACTTGGTGTACTATTAGAAATACTATTGTAATATGTAGTTCAAGACTCATGTCATCCCATGATACACCATTTGCCATGGATCTTTGGTTTTCTAACTTCCTTTCGAATAGTGTTGATAATCAATCCCCTATGGATCATAACATGCATACCTCATTTTCAATGCCTTCCTTACCTACAACCAATGTGCATGATGTTGTTCATGTCCCACAAGAAAACATAAAAAGAATGGATGAAGCCATAGAAAAGTTATAATACTTTGTGCTTGTCGAAAACATGGACATTACTATCATTTCTACTTTACAAAATCTAAGGAAAATGCTTAAAATTGAAAAAGAAATACAAATTTTCTATAGCCTCGATTGCTTCCTTTATAATAACTTAAACAATCAAAAGAATGATAAAATACATTCCTTGGTAAAATTTATTGAAGCTAAACCTCATAAGGACTCAACCAAAATTCCTCTTGATATTTCTTTCTCACAAAAAGACATAATCAAACATGCACCGAATGGTCCTCTTTACATAGCTAGAAGAATCAATGACAAACATACTAATGGGATAAAAAATTGATCTAATTTGCATCGAGAATTTGATTACTAAAGAATTCCTATTTGTGCATGAACTCTATTAAGATACATATGAAAAATTGAAAGCATGGACTAAAACACATAATGGTTTTGCTTGTCCTATGATGGGCTCAATAAATCCCCCTCTAAAATTCAGACCGAAAACATTAAATGTCTCATTCACCATCATCCAGTCGTCGGACCAATTTTGTGTGAAGTTAGGTTATCCATGGCTTTTCATAAGTGTTTAAATTTTCCTTTGGTAATCAAATCTCTACTGTGCACCATAGTGGCTTTAATCTACTATCTTCCCATGGAAACTTTTCATTGGATTTCTTTTGGCCTAAGCCTATTGAACCTATTAGACCAAGTGAGGATTACTTTTTCAAATGATATCAAAAGTTTAAGGAAAAGTTCATAACAAAATTATCCCTTAGAAATATGCCTCAACCCATGATTGAGCCACCTATCCTTGAAAAAATGATGATTGAACCAAAAGTCCTTCCAAAAATCCAAAAGCAACCTACCATTTCATATAAGAGACCATGAGACAACCAAAAAAATCTTGTTGCGCCTCCTAAAATCAAACAAGTTTACAAAGCTAAAGAGAAAGAGATTGAGCAACCTCCCATGGTTCCTTTTGTTTTCCTCTAAGGGAAGGAAATAAACCTATCATTGACAAACCTGCTCCTACACAATCACAAATTGGCAATAGATTATAAATAAATCAAACTGCTAGAGAGTGTAGGCATAGAGCCTATGATATTTCTCATATGCTACAAACTAAAGAAGAAAAGAACAACATACAAAATAAAAAATCTAGACTTATCTCCTACAAGGCATGATTTCTCTTCACCCTCGCCGCAACATAAACAAGAACCTTCTAGAGACATTATCATTCAACCTCCTATTGTCATTAATTTTGATGATGACATTAACATCACAAAGATTGATGAGAAAGTGCATAATGAGTTAAATTAATTTTTCTCCTCTTCTATGAGATCAAATGACCATTATCCTAAAAAGAGTGTTGAACTTGGTGTATGTCCTAGTTCAACACTTGACATTGTCCCTTTAGCTAGTTATTTGCCTTTCGCACACCGACCGAGATTGGGATGTGGATGGACTACTATAGGTCAATTCACATGTGCCTTACTACTATTTTTCTTTGTTTTTCTCTTCATGTTTCTTTATGTGATAGCATGTGCATACTATGATCACCCATACTATTTGTTTGATGTATCTCTCTCTCTTTTGTGCATTCTTGTATCTACATTCTTCACTATGTTGTAGATATTTTATCCTTTTTTCTTGGATTGTGTTTTCCTTTTTGGGATGATGCAAGGCATCAATACATTTAGGTCTCTTCCATGTTTACCCAAAATGATTTTTCTATCTTTTCTCTCTTTTTGTGTCATTCTTCAAGTTTTATGACTATTTGGGGAATGATGATGTTTCTAAGCTCTATAACAACATTATAAAAAAGATATACTAACCCCAAATCCATAGATCCTTATGTATTTTTGGGGGAAACCTAGCCTTCCTTTTTCATGATAGCTTTATTTCAAAAATATAACTTGGCATAGGAATTTTTGAGTAAGCTCTCATGTCTTAGGATTGAACATTGGCTACTTTAAAGCAATTTCTCTAAGCAATGGTGTTAGCAATGGCTTTAAAGTGGGGGCATATATTGATAATACCTTTCAACATTTCTCATGTTTTATGGTGTGATTCTTTCTTTTTCTTGTGATGCATCATTTTCTTGGTGGTGTCATTGGGTTTGATGTCCTCAAAGAGTGTGATATTTCCTAGTGTACAACTTCCCTCTTAGTGCTAATGCGATGCACTGCATTCCCTAAGTTGTGAATATTTTACTCTTTACTTGTCCTATCTTGGAGACATTAGGCACAATGTTCTTTAAGAAGAATAACTTACAAGAACTAAGAAAAATTCCTTTGAATAAAAAAACTTTACTAGCATTATTGTTCATAAGTGTTAGCATAAAGGAGCTTGTTAGCCTTATGAAGCTTGAAACCCTAAAATTCAAGGCCACCAAGCATAATACACCTTTCTTGCTAGTTGAACCTTACCTTGTTCATAGGTGTTTGGCATAACATAGCTTGTTAAGTACTATGAAGCTCAAACTTTAAATTCAAGGCCACCAAGCATAACACACCTTGCTTGTCATTGGAGCCTTTCCTAGCATTGTGGTTCCTTATTGAAGTTTTCAAGAGGATGACTTTGATATGGTATGGGTGCCTAATATGATTTTCTCATTTTCCATCCTTTCGGGATACTCACCTAGTGGGTAGCTAGAGGTTCCACTACCCTAGAGTGAGTGTGAAAAAATAAAATTGATGGCTTAGATGTGTTCCACGTCACGTTGGACAATCTAGGCTGCATCTTCTTGGTCTTTGATGTTGTATGATTGTGTATCCTTGTCATTGTTCCATACATAAGTGTCTTGAATGTATACTTTAGTGTGAGTTTTACATGGGTCATACTCTCACTAAAGTGGGGGAAAACTGTAGTGTAGGAAAAAGTATCCCTTTTTCACACTTAATTTGGGAATAACTAATAAAATGAGCCTAAGATTACCTTAATTTAGTATTGTAATATGTTGTACATATTCACATTAAGTTTAGGGCCCTTTTAGATTAAATGAACTTAATTGTACCTTATTTAGGGTGTTGTAAGGTGTACCTTTATACTTTCACACTAATCTAGAGATTTATTAATTAATTGAGGTTAATTTTCCTTAATTGGCCCCTTTAATTCAAATCCAAGCCTAATTAAATGCAACTTTAGAGGGATAAAACCCGACATTCATAAATGCCATTACAAAACACTCAATTTTGGAAGATGTGTATCCTAGGTAAGGGACCTAGGACCCATTCGCCATAGGGCGAATGGGTCCTCACTTAGGCCTAGGACCTTGATTTTACATAATGTTTAAAATTGTTTGATGTGTGTCCTAGGTAAGTGGCCTAGGACCCATTCACCCTATGGTGAATGGGACCTCACTTAGACATAGGATCTCTCTTTGAAATATGTTTTGGTAGTATTTTAATGATTTTAAATCCATAATTCAATGTCGGCTTATGATATTTGAATTTTGAGAATTAATGTTAAGATATGTATAAATACAGGGTTATTTCAGTATGATTCATCCTAAGACTTTCAAACAATCAAGAAAATTTTCACAAGAACATTCATAGAGCATTCAAGAGCATTTCAAGGCATTCAAGGGTGGATTATTGAAGATTATTGCAGCAATCAAGATTCCATTTTCATATCAAAGATGTATTTCATCATGTATGTTGTTTGAGCTAATATATTGATGTAGTGTTCAAGATCAATTCAAGTATATCAAAGGCATTATTCACATCAAGTTTCATGATCAAGATCTACATTTATTGAGGCCACTTCATGCTATTTTGAAAATTTATCCAAGGTTCAAAGAATGTTTGGTGAGTTGTGAAATTATTGTTCATTCATCATTCCTTTTTTCATGTTCCATTTCACTTCAAGGTTTAATTACCAAAACAATGTTTGACCAAGGAAAACCCCTATTCCCTAACAAAGAACATTTTTCTCTCTTTGTTGTGTGATTTTAGATTTTAGGTTGAAGATCCTTTGAAGAGAAAAATTGAAGAAAGTTGCAAAGTTCCAAGAAAAGTTGTCAAATCACAGAAACTCCTCTACGGATTTTATTTCCAATTATTCGACAGTGAAGATCTGGAATCTAGGAGTGCAGGCCAAGTAGAACAAAACTCAGAAACTAATTTTTTGAGCCCTAGCTAGGACCCATTCACCATGGGGTGATTGGGTCCCTAGTGAGGTCTAAAAAAGAATCCTTGGTGAGAGGTACACATTATTCTTACCTTTCTAGATCTGCATTTTGATAGTTAGTTCTATTATTTTTTAGATTTATCCTTTTATAGCACACATTTTGAATGAAATTAGAGAAATAGGTCCCATTGTTCATCAATCCATTGGGGAAAACTCCATTTTTCTATGTTTCAATTACAATAATAGCTAGATCATATCTTAGCAGTTTTTGTATATTTTAATAAATGGAACAAGCTTGGGTTGTTTGAGTTCCATTTCAATCGAATCTTAGCAGCTCAAACATTATTACGTTATGGATTTATCTAGCATAATCCAATTTTTGGATGAGAGTTTTAGGGCAATAGATTCAATGCCACCATTTAGTTTTTATCTTTTGTGTTTAGGTGATGGAGAGAGATTTATGCTTATTTGCTTCCCTTTCTTTATAAAAGGGAATTTTTTATCCTCTCCCCGGGGGTGGAAAATCTATTAAAAAATTATTTGTTAGTGTCTTGTAATTAATATTTTAGATTAATTTTGAAGGTGTGTCTTGTCCATAGCATATGACCTTTGCATTTTATATTATTTTGAAGTAATAGTTGAAGAAGCCTATTAGATTGTGCCTTATTGGACTTTATTGTGACTCTTATTCTTTTCTTACATCAAACTTGTGCTTTGTGTCATTTATGTTTTCAAACATAATCTTGAGAATTGATCATTCTTCAGTTTTCATATTTTACGGTATCTAACTTAAAATTTGTAGCAAATTAAATCTTGTTTTACACTATTTTAGTTTTACAAAAAATTTGTTAGGTTTCATACTATGATATTAATAAAGGCATATTTTTGTAGTTTTGAAGCACTAACCATTGTTATCTGGTTTATCATCCTATATTGAACCTTAGTGGGTGCTTCTCGTGAGAGGATATGCATTTTTTCTCTATGCTTGTATCATCCTTTTTAGTTCATTCTATTCTTAATAATGAAGGGTTTGTAGCACTATGTGTTCATTATTTCAAAGTTGATGCTCCAATAGGGAGATTTAAAATGTTGTAAAAGCTTTCGACACATCACCCTAGGTAGTTTATTTTCTACATTCCTTTTTCCCTTTTCTCTAAACCATGAACAAAGAGTTGGCTTCTAAAATCCTGGAGGTAATTCATTAGAACACAATATGTCCCCATCTACATAATTTCCCATAAGGTTGTTTGGAGAAGCATAGGCTTTCATGATCAACATACACCATAAGGAACTCAAAGCAAGAATCATCAGCATGACCTATGCATCCCATGATACATTGTTAGAAAAAAATGTTGAAACCAAGAAATATCAAGGGGAAAAGTGCTTGGGAACTATATTAAAAAACATATATAATACATAACCAACAAAGAAGTATTAGAAAATTTTAATGAGTTGCACAAAAAAACTACTTATAATAGCTAAAATGGAAGAATTTGACAACTCAATGCATATTTCAGCTACAAATGATTTATAGAGGATACATAACAAAAAATACTAGACTCCTACTAAATCTTCCAAATACAATAAGTATTAAAATATATAGAAAACATAAATAAAATAAATAAGTATTTTAGTTTATGAATGTCCTCTTAGGATAGATTCACCCCAGGCAAAATGGGTCTTTCTATAGGGATCCAAAATCTATTTTCACATTCCTCTGTTCTTCGATCTGCACTCCCAATTCCTCTAGATTTCATAGTCAGAAAGTCAGAATTAAATTCTACAAGTGAGTTTTTGTGGCTAGACGACAATGTTGATAATTTTGACAACTTTGCAAAACTGCACCTTTTTATGAATATTTAATCCTTCTCCAACATGAGATCTGCATCACACAAAAGAATTTTTTTTTTTTTGGTGAATGGGGGTTTGCCTTGGTCAAACCTTGTTTTGGTATTTAAACCTTGAAATGAAATGAAACATGAATGGAAGAGATGATGAATGAACAATGCTATGTTGCAACTCACCAAACCCTTGAATGGAGATCCTTGAAGGATTGACACCTAACACATCTCTCTAAGGTCTTGATATTGCATGAAATGGTTTAATTTGGTGTTGATCTTGATGCTTGAAATTTGACTTGAATACTTGAAACCTACATCACAATATTAGCTCCAAAACATGCATGAATGAAGATAACTTGGACATGATGCTTGAGATCTTGAATGTTGTAACAAATTATTGAGAAATATTCTCCTAAACACCTTTGATAATAATCTTATCTCATGTGTAATTTTCCTTAAAATGCTCCAAGGATTTGAATTGATAAAATGACCTTATATTTATAGGTAATTTTCTAATTTCCTAAAAATTAAACATCAAAGGCCGAAAATTGCAAATTGAATTTGAATCATAAAAATGTTGCTAAAACATATTAAAAATTGGGGTCCTAAACTTAAGGGGGGCCTATTCACGCTTGGGAGGATGGGTCCTAGTCCCCAAACCTAGGACACACCAATTTCAAAGCAATTTAATTAATGTTTTCAATTGTTAAATACAAGTTTCCCTTTCAAAAAATGAGATTAATTAGGCTTTTAAATGGATAATTTGGCCAATTAGAAGCTTAATTAAGTCAAATTTATTAAGAGACCCAAAAATAGTGTGAAAATGTAAAGGTGTATATTTTTCAACACTATAGTATGTATCCTATTTTTTGGTTGTTCTATTCCTTTACCTTATGGTCATGTGTAGTGATAAAGTGTTCATGTTTGATGGGTAGTGATATCATGATCACATGGAGAAAAACCCCCGATTTGGACCAAAAAATGGAGCGATTATATAGGATTCATGGTTTTATCCCTTAGTTACTTGAAAGCATTAGAAGATAAGCCACTAACCTCTTTGTGAGTTGTGGAGATGATATGTTTCACATGTTCTAAGCTCCTCCACAACTTGGTTTTTCCTATTAGGTTGTCGTTTACTCTTATTTTATTTTGTGGGTTTGTAGATTTGTGCTTATTCTATTATTTAGATGACACTTTTGATGTCAATGTATAGATGTTCAAATGGATTTCATGTTTAAAAAGATGGTTTTGTATTTTTTACCTACTAAATAAAATATGTGGTATGTAGATCTCTGAAGAGACTGTATTTATGGTGTTTTGGATGAAGATAATTATAGGTCATGTGAACACCAAACCTGCAAAAACTAACAATAGTTCAACAATCAAGTGGTAAACATGTTAGAAAGCAAATCCAATGTTCCCTATGGAATTCTTTAACCAAAATCACTAGAAAACATGAAATAAAAAGAAATTGAACAAACTAAAGCATGCCATCTAAATAAAATCAGCTAAACCTCCATCCCATAGGGGGAGTGGTGCTCCTTTGATGTGGAAAGAAGCTCTTTCTCAATCCCTTTGATAAGCTTGATGAAGTGTAGATGATCTAAGTGTAAAATTTACTATAATCTAGCTAAATTGCTTGAAGATGATGAAAATATTGAAAGCTATGAACTCAAATGACTATAATGGAAATGCATGAAATTGTGGATCCATATTTTGAAAATGATGCCTCTATTTATAGAAGCCAAGGGTTGAAGAATGAGAGGATTTGATGAATGTGGGAGAAATTGAGAGACAATGAGAAGTAAATGTTGATGGATGAGAATTTGAAATTGGTGTAAGAGGAATTGAATGAGATTTGAGATGATGTAAGAAGATTTGAAAGGTTGTAAGAGAATTTATTGTAGATGTGAAAGGTTTTTGAAAACCTTTGGAGGGAAATTGAATGAGAGGTTGTTGAGAGGAATATTCCTTGGAATATGCCTTGGTGAGGGAAAATAGAGGTAATTAGATAATTAGAAGAAATTAATTTTATGTGCAACCTCGTTAGTTGACCATGGTTGATTTAACTCTTGAGGAGTTAAAAATTGGAAGATTTGTTTAATGATGATTAGAAGGTGATTTAGGATTAATTAATTAAAAATTAATTAATTGGAAGAGGTTAGGGAATTTGTGATATTTGATTTAATTAGTTTTAATCAAATAAGAAGACTTAGGGGGATTTAATTAAATGATTTGATTTAATTAAATATGATGAATATTAGTTAGAAGAAAGTTGAATTAATCAATAAGTTTAATTATTTGATTAACAGTTAAATTTGCTGGATTTAATTAAATAATGTTGATTATTCAATTAACTGATGAATTTGAGGTGATTTATGAAGAAACGGTGTTAGTTGAACAAAATTAAATGCATAGTATCAATCAAGACTTTTTCGGTGTGTACAGGTCAAGTATGGATTTTTGGAGGGTTCTTATTGATTCATTGTTACTCTTATGTGGGTCTATTTGGAAAATCAGATCTAGTAATGATCTTGATGTTTGAGTCTTGGAAATCCACATGTTATACCAAAATATTTCTATTTTGTATGACTAATTTGGGGTTGCACCAATCTTTTAGTTATTTGAGATTGGAGCATTGATTATGTATTTATCCTTTTAGATCTTACATATGTACAGATCTTGTAAAATTATCTAATGTGGATTATGTCTCTTAGGCCATATTCTTAGTCACCATTATTATGTTGGTATTTGTAGTGTAGTAAAAAGGATCCCTTGATCTTTTCACACTCATTTGGGTCCTCCTTATGGATTTTGGCTTAATCTTTCCTTGATTTAGTGTTGTAATGTGGATAACACATTCACATTAGGTCTTGAGCCTTTGTGAACTAATGGAAATTAATGGTGCCTTGCTAAAGTGTTATGAAGTGTTGTAACACACTTTCACGCTTTTCTAAGGTTTATCAATTAACTAAGCATAATAAATATAACTTTAATAAAAATCAACCTTAATCTTTCCTTATTTGGAGTGTTGTAAAGTGTTGTGACTCACTTTCACATTTCTCTAGGTTTGTCATTAATAATTGGGTTTTCTTATGCTTTAATTGGACCTATTTTGCATCCACAAGCCTCATTTATTACATCTTTTTTATGATAATCTCGACACCAATCATTGACCAATCATAATTCATGAGTTCCTAGCTTGTGTGGCCTAGATTTAGTGTCTGGGACTCATTTTCCACCTTGGGTGAATGGGTCCCACCTAGATCTTTTGGCCCCGAACCATTTTTTACACATTTCTACAAACTTTTCATTTTTGGTCATGTACATTATGTTTGATGGGACTCATTCACCACCTTGGGAAAATGAGTCCTATGTGACCAAAATTCAAATTTAATTCAAATTTCTGGTGGGATTTTATTCTCCTAGAAATGATGTTAGCTTGTAGTGTTGTAATTTCAGGAATTCTTGCATAATTGAGTATAAATAAAAGGTTCTTTCACTCATATTCAACACCTAGCATTCAAAAGAGTTCACAAGAGAATTTAAGCATTCACAAGAGCATTCAAGAGTCTTCGGGTAGATTATCAAGTATTTTAAAGCATTCTTCAAGTGCTAATCATCATGTGAAAGACTGCATTCTTCATGTTTGTTATTGTGCTAACAATTGTGATGTAGAGTTCATGATCAAAGTAAGTGTTTCAAGCAAGATCAACTCCATTCAAGAAAGAGTCAAGAACCACATCCATTGTAAGTATTTCAAGCATAGTTGCAACACCTTATTTCTAGGGTTTGGTGAGTTGCAACATTATCTTTTGTTCATTCATCATTCTCCATTCATATTTTCTTTCATTTTAAGGTTTAACTATTCACTAACCCCCACAACATTTTTCCCTCTTCTTGTGTGTGATTTGCAGAGCTAGGTTGCAGATTGGTCAAGGAGAAAAGTTGGAGAAAAGTTATCAAATCACTAAATTTGTCATCAAGCCTTAGAGAATCTTGGAGAAGGCCTACAAGTGGCAATTTACGGTTTCATATGCGGAAAATAGTCAAAAATAGTAGAATAGACTGAGAGGAACATAATCAAATTCAGAACTTTTGGAAAGGTAGAAGAGGACTAATTAATCACTAGTGGTGAATGAGTCCCACTATATAGACCTGATAGATATTTTCACATATCTTAATACCCTTTTGGCTAAAACTTGCTCCAATGCACTTTCCTAGAAGTAGGACTGATTCGCCCAACTTGGCAAATGAGTCTCAGTCAATTGTGATAGCAAATTTTCCAGAATTCCAGACCTCCATTCTATCTTTCTTCAGCCTCCCAGGTGCACACTTTTAGTTTCATCATTTTTTGTGTTGTTTCAAGCATTTTCTAGGTCATTTAGTGTTATTTTGCATTTAATTAATGCTTTGCATTTCATTGTGCATTGCATTTTCTTTTTCAAGTCTAATCTTGGTGGTGAACCCCTCATTAGATTTTATTCAGCCTTTAGGACAACCCCTTTGTAGGATTTCAATCTCCTTTGCATCGAAATATCAAGTGTTTGTTCTTGAGTGAAGTGTGTGAAGATTGTCTCTCCTTTTAGGTCCTAAACCCTAAAGTTGAAAGAGAGTCCACAATTATCCTCCATTTCATTTTGGTGAACCTACATATAGAGCATAATAATTTTGATTTGGAGTGCATTTACATCCTATATTTAGCTTGTATTGACATTTGTATTCTACATTTTCAAAATTTTCATTAGTGAAAAAATCATTTAGCTTTCATTTTTGCATTTAATTTCATTGAAAATTAATCAAATTCTGCATTTTCATCTCATACATAGCTCAAAAAACATAAAAATGCATAAAATTCAATTCAAAAATTTTCAAAATTTTCAAAAAAATCCTCATTGGGACTCATTCACCACCTTGGGTGAATCAATCCCTTTGCACATTTTACATGGCATTTTCTAGCATTTAAAGTTCAATTTCCGAGTTTTTGTTTGCTAATGTTACCTTTTTTTTTTAGTTGGAATACTTTCTATTTCATTCAATTCATTGCATTTCACTTAATTCATCTTGTGCGTTGCTTAAAATAAAAAATGCATTTACAACATTGTTTCATAGTTTACAATTTGAAATTTGCATCATGGATATGTACTTTAACAAGCTATGGATGCCATTGAAATCCTTAGTGGATGTGTCAAGTTGTGCTTTTGGAAATGATACTAATGATATTGACCTTACTCATGCTCACTCAACTCCTAATTCATGTCCTCCTCGTGATGTTGACATAATTGGAGAAAATTATGACAACATGAATAAGTTCCTAAATGATTGTCTTAATAACCTTGAAGCTAATGCATCCTTCTATCCATCCACAAAACAAACAAATCTTCCCATAATACCACCTCTTCATATGTTTGGTTACTTACATCCTAAAACAAAAGTTGAACCTAAGTTCCCTACAATAGGTGAACCTAGTTCCTCTGGACAAGAAAACATTCAACCATTTTATGATAACAAAGTAAAAAACACTTCCATAAATCTAGAATAAACATATGTAAAAGGCTTCACAATCTTTAGTAAACAAGGATGTGATACAACAAGTGAACATGAAATTCATCAACTCCTAGAGAAAATACCAACCAATGAAAACATAAAGGGGTTAGGATATCAAGATCCCTATCATACCACAAGGCCTCCTAGATAATATCTAATGCTTCATGGTGATGTCACAATGATCTTCAATTCCCCTATTGAAGATCATCTTAGGACCTCCTACCCTAATCCCATCTAGAGAAGTTGGTGAATTTAGAAAAAAAAAACACCTTACAAGCTCTCACACACCCAAAAAAAAGTTGAATGACAACTACATCTTATAAACAAAGGTCTGCTTAAACTTCCACCTCATACTAGAAGCAAATTCCCTAAATATAACATGAATTCTTGTGCATATCATAGGATTCTTTGGCATCTTACTGATGAGTGTCAAAATTTAATAAGGATCCTCCAACAATTTTACATTACAGAAATAGTCCCTTAAAGCGGGACCCCCTTTCCCAACCCCTTGTCATATAATAGTTGTAGAACATCCTATTCTCACTATTACATGAAATTTCTCATCACCTACCTCGACTCATTCTTGTCTCAGACTCAGTGTGGGCAAAAAGCTGATAGCCTTGTCCTATTAATGTATTTTTTGTTGTCCCTTAGCTACGTTATTCACCTTCCTCTTATACAGATTGAGATTGGGAGGTGCATGACTTGCTTATAGGTTGACTCGCATTTTCCTTACTACTCTTTTGCATCTTTCTTTTGTGATTGCATGTGTGTAATGTGATCCCCCTATGATGTTTTGTTTGATGTTTTTTCTCTCTTTGTTACATTCCTCTATTTATACCTTCATTCTTCTCTATGTCGTGTATCTATTTTGCTTTTTATCTTCATATATTTTTCATTTGTCTTGTATTTTCCTTTAGGGGAAGATATAACGTGTCGAGACACCATATGCCTCTTCCTTGTTGACCCAAAAGGCTTTTCTTTTTCCTTTCCTTTTTCTCTTTTGCATTTTTCTTGTGTTCTCTTTTTGGGGATGATGCAAGACATTGAGACACCCTATGTCTCTCCCATGTTGACCCAAAAGGATTTTATTTTTCCTTTCCTTTTTCTCTTTTGCATTGTTCTTGTGTTCTCTTTTTGGGGATGACGCAAGACATTGAGACACCCTATGTCTCTCCCATGTTGACCCAAAAGGATTTTCTTTTTCCTTTTGGGGAGGATGCAAGGCATCGAGAAACCCTATATCTCTTCCATCTTAACCCAAAAGGATTTTCTTTTTCGTTTCCTTTTTCTCTTTTTCATTTATCTTGAGTTTTCATTTTGGGGATGATGCAAGGCGTCGAGATAGCCTATGTCTCTTCCATGTTGACCCAAAATGCTTTTCTTTTTCCTTTCCTTTTTCTCTTTTCCATTTGTCTTGTGTTTTCCTTTTAGGGATGACTCAAGGCATCAAGACACCCTTTGTCTCTTCCATGTTGACCCAAAAGGCTTTAATTTTTTTTTTCCTTTTTCTCTTTTTCATTTTTCTTCTATTTTCCTTTTGGGGATGATGCAAGGCGTCAAGACACCCTATGCCTCTTGCATGTTAACCCAAAAGGCTTTTCTTTTTCCTTCCCTTTTTCTCTTTTTCATTTTTCTTGTGTTTTCCTTTTGGGGATGATGCAAGGCATTGAGACACCCTATGCATCTTCCATGTTGACCCAAAAGGCTTTTCTTTTTCCTTTCCTTTTTCTATTTTTCATTTGTCTTTTGTTTTCCTTTTGGGGATGACGTGTGGCGTCAACACCTTATGTCTTCCATGTTGACACAAAAGGATTTTATTTTTCCTTGCCTTTTTCTCTTTCCATTTTTCTTGTGTTTTCCTTTTGGGGATGATGCAAGGCATTGAGACACCCTATGTCTCTTCCATGTTGACCCAAAAGTTTTTTCTTTGTTTTCACTCTCTTTGTGTCATTCTTTCAGTTCTATGTGTATTTGGGGGATGATGAAAGTTTCAAACTCTCTAAAAACAATGTAGCAAAGAACATACTAACCTCAAATCCATAGATCCCTTATGTGTTTGGTGTTTTAATTTTGGGAGGAAACCCCTCTCTTTTCTTTTTCTCTTAGATGACATAACTTTACTCAGAAACATATGACTTGGCATATGGCTTTCCAAATTGGCTCTTATGTCTTCCTTCTTGTTCAAATTTTTCATTTTCTACTTTAAAGTAATTTCCCACAGCATGGTGTTTAGCAATTTATTTAAAGTGGGGGCATACATTGGCATTATTCTTTTGCATTTTTATTTTTCATGGTTCTTGGTGCAATTTTCTTCTTCATATGACGCGTTTGCTACTTTGTGGATGACATTGGGTGTGGTTTCCTTCAAGAGTGTGATCTCTCTTAGAATATTATATTCCTCTTGGTGGCTTGATGTAACACAATGCAT
Organism: Sequoia sempervirens; assembly: GCA_007258455.2. Lineage (NCBI taxonomy): Eukaryota > Viridiplantae > Streptophyta > Pinopsida > Cupressales > Cupressaceae > Sequoia > Sequoia sempervirens. Next base: position 103,145,055 of record VDFB02281492.1, on the reverse strand, counting down.
CCTCTAAGTTGTGAATCTTATATTGTTTGATGGGTCCTCTCTTGGAGACATTAGGCACAATGTTCCCTAAGTTAAAGACCTCACATGAACTAAGTAAGACTCTTTTTAATATTTCCTATTTTACATTTTTTCATTTTTTTTATATGACCAACTTGCATAATGGTATGTGCAAGACCATGATGGGCCAAAAAGTGGCGATATGATGGGTATGTGGCTGATGACTTTTTTTTACCCAAAATTGATGAAACAAAAAGGGTTTTTAAAGGAGATTATTAGCTTTCCACCAATATCAATTATGCTTTACTTTGAATTTAATAAATAATTATTATTCATTTTCTATTTGAATTATGACTAAAGTCCCGATTGATAGGCTGATTGAAAAACATCTATAGCTTTCAAACGGTATCACATTTTTTGAATTCAAAACTTGTGTCACATTTTATGCTTCACATACTATAGGATTAAAAAAAAAAAGAATTTCATGAAGTTTTGACAAAGTTAAGGTGGTCAGACATGCGATTTTTTATATTTTTAAAAATTTGTAATAAAAATTCATAATTAATTATTTACTTGGAAAAAAATTACAAAAATATGCATCACATCAGGACATGAGTCCTCTACTTATATCTAAAATATTATCATTTTATTGTGGTTAGGGTGGTCACACAAACACCTACTTCTTATTTTCCACTGAAATTTAAGTACTCATTGAAATTTCAAATTTTCACCAAATAGATTTTTTTAAAATGAACCTAGTAGTTTTGAAACTACATTCAATTTGCTATAGATTCTATTCTTACATATTTTTGAAATAATATAGATAACTTATTCAAATTTTTACGTCAAGATGCCTAACTCTGATTTTTTTGAATTTTTTGTCACTTAAGGGACATTTTTTTCCATCATGATCATGCACATACCCATAACATAGCTTGCATACCTATAGATCTATCTTGTTTTTTCATGAGCTCCAAGCATACGAAGTTTTTCTTGCTTCATGAAGCTCAAAAATCTTTTTTGTGTGGTGCCTTATTAAATTTATCCTGGGAGGTATAACTTTGGTATGTTTTGAGCAAGAAGCCCAATCCAAGGCATGAATTTCCCCATAGCCACTTGCATGTGTGTGAGTACATCCTAGCAATGAGTATGTTTCTCACCTTTTAAGACTTCTCACTTGGCAGATAGTTAGGAGTTCCATCACCTCAGAGTGAGTATGCATTTTTCAAACAAATAACCTAGATTTGATTCACATCGTGATGGAAAAATGGTCAAAGCTTGATCTGACTCTTTTATTTCACCTTTCCTTTTCTTGATCTTTGGAAATGTATGCTTGTGCCTTGTCGATGCTCTTTATATCATTCTCATGTGTGTTCCTTTGTGCTTATGTTGGTTTTTCATGGGATCTTGATCCTGAGGTGTTGATCACACCTCTTGACTTTTGTCATCTCATCTTGCTAGCATTGGTACATTTGAACCCCCCTTGGTGTGTGTTTGTCTACTTTAGTGTGAGTTTGAAGTAGGTTCATCCTCTCACTAAAGTGGGGGTTAAATGTAGTGTAGTAAAATGGATCCCTTGACATTTTCACACTCGTTTGGGTCCTCCTTGTGGATTTTTCCTTAATGTTGCCTTGATTTAGTTTTGTAATGTGGATAACACATTCACATTAGGTCTTGGACCTCATGAACTAATGGAACTTAATGGTTCCTTGCAAAAGTGTTGTGAAGTGTTGTAACACACTTTCACACTTTTCTAGGTTTTTATTAATTAACTAAGCATAATAAACATAATTTTAATCAAAATCAACCTTAATCTTGTCTTATTTGGAGTGTTGTAAAGCGTTGTGACTCACTTTCACATTTCTCTAGGCTTGTCATTAATAATTGGGATTTCTTATGCTTTAATTGGCCCTATTTTGCATCCACAAGCCTCATTTATTGCATCTTTTTGATGATAATCCAAACACCAATCATTAACTAATCATAATTCAGGTGTTCCTAGCCTGTGTGGCCCAGATTTAGTGTTTGGGACTTATTCGCCACCTTGGGAGAATGGGTCCCACCTAGATATTTTGGCCCCAAACCAATTTTGACACATTTCTTAGCACTTTTCATTTTTGGTCCCATACATTATGTCTGATGGGACTCATTCACCACCTTGGGTGAATGAGTCTCATGTTACAAAAATTCAAATCTAATTCAAGTTTTTGGTGGGATTTTACTCTCCTAGATATGATGTCGGCTTCTAGTGTTGTAATTTCAGGAATTCTTGCATAATTGAGTATAAATACAAGATTCTTTCACTCATATTCAACACATAGCATTCAAAAGAGTATTCAAGAGTCTTCAAGGGTAGATTATCAAGTATTTTAGAGAATTCTTCAAGGGATAATAACCATGTCAATGAGTGCATTCTTCATGTTTTTTATTGTGCTAACAATTTTGATGTAGAGTTCATGATCCAAGCAAGTGTTTCAAGCAAGATCAACTCCATTCAAGCAAGATTCAAGAACCACATCCATTGTAGCCATTTCAAGAATAGTTGTAGCACCTTATTGCTAGGGTTTTCTGAGTTGCAACATTATCTTTTGTTCATTCATCATCCTCCATTCATATTTACTTCCATTTTAAGGCTTAATTACCAACAAGGTGTTTGACCAAGTAAAACCCCTATTCACTAACCCCCACAAAATTTCTCCCTCTTCTTGTGTGTGATTTGTAGAGCTAGGTTGAAAATTTGTCAAGGAGTGAAGTTGGAGAAAATTTTTCAAATCCATAAAGTTGTCATCAAGCCTCAAAGAAGATTGGAGAAGGCCTACAGGTGGAAATTTACAGTTTCATATCCATAAACTAGTCAAAAAGAGTAGAGGAGACTGAGAGGAATAAAATCAGATTTAAAACTTTTGAAAAGTAGAAGTGGATTGATTCACCACTAGTGGTGAATCAGTCCCACTGTACATGCCTGATAGATATTTTAACAAAACTGGATACCCTTTTGGCTGAAACTTGCTCCAGTGCACTATCCTAGAAGCAAGAATGATTCACCCAGCTTGGTGAATGTGTCCCATTCAACTATAATAGTAAATTTTCTAGAATTCCAAACCTCCATTCTACCTTTCTTTAGTCTCCCAAGTGCACACTTTCAGTTACATCATTTTATATGTTATTTCAAACATTTTCTAGGTCATTTAGTGTTGTTTTGAATTCAATTAGGACTTTACATTTCATTGTGCAGTGCATTATCCTTTCCAAGTCTTAACTTGGTGATGAACCCCTCATTATATTTCATTCAACCTTTAGGACAACCCCTTTGCAGGATTTCAATCTCCTTTGCATTGAAATCTCAAGGGTTTGTTCTTAAGTGAACTGTGTGAAGATTGTCTCTCTTCGTTTAGGTCATAAACCCTAAAGGTGAAATAGAGTCCACAATTTTATTCCATTTTAGTATTCTTATTGCAATGAGAGATGATTATTAAGAGTACCTAATGTATTTTTTCATTTAAACATACAAAAAAAATTATCGTACATGAGTAGCTATGTTCACTTTCAGTAGAGTTTTGATAATGATATTGATCATGATACCATGTATGACTTGGGATTAATTTTAGTGTGAGCTTTATGCAATTATATAATATGTTTTATCTTACTTGTTTCAAGATTTTTCTTATCAATTATTGTTATAGTATGTAGTTTTATAGGAGTGAATTTGCACCCCTTATGCAAATTCCCCTTTTTCCCTTCTTCACATTAGAAAACCAAATTCGAAGGTTAAATTCCACATAAGCCTGTTGCATTCATTCCACTTGGTGGTCGTTTTGTGTGTCAGCAGAAAAATAACTATCAGGGATGCTTGTGTGGCATGTAGACATCTATGTGATGTGCTTCCGTCCTTGGTAGATTCATGCATCTGGAGCCTGAAAAGGAATTACACTTCCCATTAGAGGTCAATTTTTAATGCCCCCTTCGATTGACCGACCCAAATATGGTCATTTTCTTCATTTTTTCCTTCAAATTCACTCCTATATTCTTTTCATCTTCTTTTACATCTTCTAGGCACTCAACTTGATCTCTCCAAGAATTTTAGCATTGACTTCTTGCACTTTTAGCCTTCAAGCAACACTTTGTACTCCATAGCAGCAGTAACAACACTCCATCAACTCTGTAGAGAAAGTATGGAACAAAGACCATTGCAACAGGGGCTTGAGTGCTCTCATTTTCTCCTCCATTAGCTTGTGAGCTCTTGGTAGAGGTGGTAAGATTTCTAATCCTCTCCTCTTTGATTTGGTGGGTAGCACCCTACTATTTTTGTAGTTCTTTTATGTTCTTTACTTCATTTCTCTCTTTATCATATATTTATCTATTATTGTAAACTTGGCTATCCGTGGAGGTGGAAACACCCAAACGAGGGTCTAACTGACGCAGGCCCCTATATAGCCACCCAATAATTTTCCTCTTGTAGACATCGAAAATATACTGATTGACATCGTGCATCTGATCCTGACTTACTAACATCGTTTCTTCCTAAATCATCCCTCGGTCTCACCGTTTAATCAAATTCCCTTATTTGATTAAATTCATCAATATTCATCTCTTAATTAAATAAATAATTTTGTCTAATTAAGTCACTTTCTCTTGTTAATTAAATCAATCCATCTGATCTAATTATCCCTATTTAATTAAATAATCAATTTATTTGATTAAATCTCTAAAAGTCTATCCATTAAATTAAATAAATTAAAACCTTATTTGATTTAATCTAACACCATCCCTTTTAATTAAATAAATCAAGATCTTTATTTAATTAGCCTCTTATCATATTCCTCTCTTATCTGATTTAAATAAATCCATAAATTTGAGTCAAATAAGTCACATCATATAATCTCCTGTTAAATTAATTAACCCTTGATTAATTTAACTTCATCTCATGTCACATCCTCTAGATAATGCAAGTTGCACATGAAAATAGATTTAATTCATTTATTAAATCCCTATTTTCCCTCACATGGCATCTTTTTGGAATATTCTCTCAATTTGAATTCAAATTGATCCAAGTCAACATGTACATCCAACAAGGCATTTAAGATCTCTTACATGTCCTTTGCCTTGAGCCAAGTGGCATTTATTGCATTTTCCCTTCCCTCTTACATGTAATTTCAACAAATTTGAATTTCAAATATTGGCATTTATAGGCACAAACCCCAAATCTTGCACAACCATCATCCATTCATAGCTTGACAAGTGGCACCATATCCTTGGATAAAAGTTAGTCCCATATTGCTCAAATTTTGGCTTTCATCCATCTTGAAATCCTATAAATGAAGAGCTTCTCTCCTCATTTTATCATCCACAGTTTGAGTAAAGTTACCATGCTCAAATATCTATCAAGTTTCACATATTTGAGTTCTTAACTAAGTTCTTTTGTAGATTTGGCTAGGAGTCTTTATCATTCATCACCAAAAGTGGATCAAAGTTCATCATCAAGTCTACATATCGAAGCTTGCAATCGTAGGAATTGGGAAAGGGCCAAATTTCCATATCAAATTGGCACCAATTCCCCCATGGGATTAAGAGTTTGCTTGCTTAATTAGGATTCAATCTTGTTTTTGTGATTTCATTGTATTTTTCATCATTCTCTTCCTAATTTGAGCTATGTTAATGAATCTCATGGGGAATCCATGTTTAGGCTTGCATTTCCTTGTTTAACTTGTTTAATCATGTTGTTTTGCAGGTACCTAGATGGAGGGTTCACATTTTGGCGCTAGAAGGAGGGCTACATTCCATTAATTCTAACTTTTTTGTGAAAATTCCACGTTTTTATTGACACACAAGAAATTCCAATGCAGGCTCGTCAGCGTCGTTGTTTTCGCACTGCGAGCTCATCAGCGTCGCAGTTTCAGCACCGCGGGCTCGTTATCGTCGCTCTTTTAGCACCGTTGAGCTCATCTCGCCAAAAAAATAAAATTCTAAACCGCGCCGCTAGACTCGCTGATCTCCCCCCAGTTTCAAAATTTTTAAAACTCTGACACTTTCAAGAACCGCACCACTAGACGAAAAGAGCGACGCAATCATGGTCTTTGCCCCGACACAGAGCACCGCTGACTGGTAAGTAGTGCTATAAGAGCACCGCTGTAAGGAAAAAATAGCGACGCCTTCACGAATTGCGACGTTGGAAAATAGAAAAAGGGAGAATTTAGTTTTTTAGCATGTGCTTTGATTCATGACTTATTTATCTACTGTTTTCTAGTTTTCTAACTTCTATATTTTTTTCAGAATCTGATTATTTCCTATTTTATAGGTTGGAAGCCAAAAGCAAAGCAAGGAGAAGCATGGAGATGATATGGGGTCTAATCAAAGTGTTTTTTTAACACTTAAGTGTTTGTTTAACACTTCTTCAAGAATTTGTCATCCTTTTCTTTCTTTAGAACACTAGCTTTCATTTGGGTTTAAAAAGGATCCTTCTTATTTATTTCTTGCAAAAGGATTAAAAAGAACCTTAGGATCAATAACTTACTAGATTCTATTTTTGGATTAACAATTGAACAAGGAAATTTCTCACACTTCATTTGGTGCTTTAAAATGTACTCACATTTTGCTTTGAGGGTTTAAAAAGAACAAGTGTAGTTGTGTTTTCGTGAGGGCTTACTTAGACTAAAGCCATTGGAAAAGGACATATGCGCTTCTCTCGCGCTTTATAGCGATCTTGAGAATCAAAAGGTCTTTTCCATGACTTTGGGTTAAGACAAATCAATCACCTCCACACTTCGATTTGGGCTTAAAATTGAACAAACTATTGTGCGAGTGTGAGTGGGGGCATTTTCATGTACATTCTCTCTCTTTGTTGCTATCAAAGATTGATCGAGTTATGGATTTTGTTCTTCATTCGCTTTTGTTTATCTTAGAGGGCCCGCCTTGTGGGAAAAAGTAAGCACCCAAGGGAATGGCTCAACCGGTAACAATCTGAACCCGAGAGTATTTCCAGCTGGGATATAAATGTGGATATTGGAAGAAACGCCAATATCACGCGGTTGACTCCAACAAGATGGATCCGAAAGGGGACTCTTGCCACGTTGGGTCGACTCCTACGAATGGAAAGTCCTTACTAAAACCCATGTGCTAGAATTGGCCAAAATCCTTTATCTATTTGTTGGTGCAAGAACGGTTGTTCTAAAGCCACCCCACACTTTTACGGTCTTCTAGTAGAAATGGAAAACATTCCATGGGAGTTTCATGGGTGTTGATGCTTGGCTGCCCCGTATAAGTGAGTGTCATGGAGGGGAGCCAGTGGGGTCAAGCATCTAACCATTTGCTAGAGATAAGTGTAGCTAGACTTGTCCAAGTGGGAATCCAACAAATATTGTCGTTCAAATTCATAGGATTGTACTTATTTTTGGGTTACAAAATGCATTGCTTGATCGAAAACATCATGGAAACAAACACTTAACATTATTCAAATTTCAAACCCTTTTGAAGACAAAAATAATTGACTCAATCCATATGTTATTGCTTTCCCTTGGGACTCATGTCCTTAGAGGTTTCTAAGCATTGGATTATATCTCAATTTGTCTCCTTAAGTAAACAATAGGAAACCCTTGCGTTAAGTTCATTAAATTTCCACATAACATATCTTGTGGAGTTTGAAGAAATTAAGACATTGGACATCTTACTTTGAAAACTTAATCAAAGAAAGTGTTTTTGGTAAAATAAAGCCATTAAGCAAAGCTAAGCAAAATGAATATTCATGTGTGATTGGAGACTCACAAATCCCAAAGAAAAAAATCATTGGAAATCTGAAAAGGAATGTTCAAATGAAATCATTTCTTGGTTACAAAGGTCTTTAGGAAGCATATGCATGCTCTTCAATACCTAGGTCTAGGAAAACAAAGTTTCTTTTTTAGGTTCACCTAAGGATCAAAAAAAATCAAGCCTCTTTCATCCATCTTTCAAAATATCAAATCCATCTCACGAATCATCTTTTCAAAAATCTTGAAATTATCCTTTATACTAGGCTTTGTGGCAAAATAAAAAATCATCCAAAACATTGAGACCATATCCTTGAAAACATTACCAAAATCACCTTTGGCTAGGAATGTGTAAATGCATCCTTTTGCATATCCTTAGTCAAAGTTATCCAAAATCATCTTGTCTAGCTTAGTGTATGTAGATGAATCCTTCTCCATATGCTTAAGTGAAACAATCATCTTGTTTGAATAGGTGTGGGTAGATGCATCCTTCTTCTCACACATATTTGAATTATCATCCTTTGGACAAAGCTATCCCTTAGATCATTATCAAACATCTTAGGGTTTTTTTGTTCAAATATCCCAAATCAAAATCAAAATCAAAGTCAAGGACCAAAACCCAAAATCAAAAGCAAAATCCAAAGTCCTAAAAGCCTAGTGTCTCATTCAAAGTTCATCAAAAGACAAGAACATCCATATCATCCATTCCTAACATCATCATCATATAATCACCTTTGATCCTCAAAAAGCATCCTAAAAAATTCACTTTGGGACATAAAATAGAGATTAATCCAAAGAATCGAGAGATTCATCTCCCATATTCTCAAAGATTGATCCCCATTTTATGGTTCTAACTAGATCCCAATACAAGAAGAGTATGGAAGCCAACAAAGAAACACCTGCTTCAAGTGATCTTAGCCAAACCACTCCTGAAATGAATCCCATTGGAGATGGAGATCTCACAATTAGCCTTCCAACATCATCGCAAAACCCACAAGAAGAAAATCTAGGAGAGGACCCTAGACATTTGGAATGTCTCGCAAGGAAATGACAGAAATGCTCCAAAATTTGGACAACCATAGAATCATCAACATAATGATGAGACTTAACCCTTCGTTGTACATGCTTGAATTAGCAAAACAAGGGGCCAAGTTGCAATCATATTTTGATGTAAGTACTATCATGGACACATCATTTCCCCCAATCTCATCCACCATCCCCATCTCATCTACACCTCCATCCCAAAACGCCACACAAAACATTCCACAAATCACGACGTCGATTGCTCCAACCCAACCAAATGTCAACAAGGGAAACACATTCCCCAATGCTCTTCAATCACATCCCCTTGTTAATAATCAAAACATGGACGCAAACACCACCTTGGAACAAAACATACTCAACAACCCATTACACAAAAATGTTCCTCTCACTTTACATTATGACCCATCATCAACATCTTTTCACGGAGCACCACAAACACCTCTTCTCACAAATTTACAAGAAGAGGGAGATACGTTCAGACTAGGGGGTTTATTCGACACCACAATGTTTTCACAACAACTCATGCCTCTTACATTTCCACCTCTTCTGCCATTGCCATTATCATCCGCACCACTCCTTGGTCTAGGGCTTCCTCCCCTACCCAGTATCAATCAAACCTACATCCCAACCATCAATCAAAACATTGTACCAAACACACAAAATTTATCGTTGATATCGCAACAACAAACGATAAACACACAAGCAATGGCAACATCATCAAACACACCCTTAACATCACAAAGCATGGTCTCACAAGGACCAATCACATCAATACCATCATCCAACATGCAAAATATCAACACAACATCATCATCTACCACTATTCCAAATCCACCACCACCCCCACCACCACCAACGTTCAGCACACCAAATCAATATGATGCGGCATTACAAGTTGCTTTTCAAAGAGGATACCAACAAGTTCAAAAACAAAAATCCGTGCAACAAGCCGCTCAAGCTGCACAAGCTGCCAAAGCTGCACAAACTGCAATACAAGCGCAACAAGCACAACAAGCCCAGGCATTATTGCAACAACAACAACAAGCCACCCAAGCTACGCAAGCATTGCAAGCACAAAGGGTCGCTCAAGAAAAACTATTATTGCAGCAACAAGCTGCACAAGCACAAGCAGGGCAAGCCCAAGCACAAGCTCAAGCGCAAGCTCAATATCAAGCACAATGAGCGCAAGCTCAAGAAAAAATTCTTGCACAAGCAGCGCAAGTGCAAGCATATCAACAACCACTAAAGCAAAACCAAGAGAAAAAAGAAGTAGCAGAATTGGTAGCCCAACAACAAGCATTGTGGGAACAACAAGCACAACAAAAAGCATTTTTGGAGCAACAACAAGCGCAACAACAAACCCAAATCCTAGCGCAACAACAACAAGATCAACAGCAAGCATTTTTCATCCAAAAGCAAGTAGAAGCCTACTTCACCCGCCACAACATACCGATACCATCGAACAATGCACTGACCAACCCGCACTGACCAACCCGTCCACCCAACCAATGATTGAAACACCTCAAAATACTTTCATCCCACCCCCTGATCCCCAGAATGATGTGATGACACAACTCAGGTTGCTCTCACAACAAGTGCTCAAACTTCAATCGGGGCAGACAACCAAAACACAAAGCAACTTGTGTCCCTATCCATTTGATAGGAGCCTAGACATGAAACCATTCCCTAAGGGATTTAAAATCCCCAAATTTGAGAAGTAACAAGGGATGGGAAACCCTGAAGATCACATCAGGGAATTCTAGGTTCATTGTATGGAGGTCACATATGACGATACTTATCTGATGCGGCTATTCCCTAGGAGCTTAGCAGGTCCCGCTATAGAATGGTTTTCCCGCTTACCTTTAGGCATTAAAAAATTCCAAGAAATCAGAGATGAATTCATCAGGAACTACGCACGTAACATCGCAATGGATGTTAGTCTCAAAGAATTATACACTCCAAAACAAGGAAAGAATGAATCTTTTGCTTCATTCCTTCAACGATGGTGATCCAAGGCCAATCAGAGCAAGTGGACCATGCTAGAAGAACAACAAGTATGTACGATCATAACCAACCTTGAAAGCTACCTGTCATTTCATCTCAAGGTTCAGGGAATCACTACATATGAACAATTGATCTCCAAGGTGCTCAGCATCGAAAGAGCCCCTATGACCCAACCTTCCGAATCAACATCATATCATGAACCGCAAAACAACCACCCATCATCTAACTACAACGATAAACCTCGTACATAGGAAAGAAACAAGAACATCAGTAATGATGGCATCGTTGATGCCAAGGTGATCATTAGTGGTCCACGCCAAAATACACCCGCACCGCAAATCCAACCACAATGCCAAAACACTCATCACACAGCATACCAACCCAATAATCCCACCATCAATAACCTCACTGACCAAAGAGGACCACCCCAATGCACAACTTATCCAAAATGTAAATACACCATTTTGGGGGAACCATTGGAGGACATAATGAAAAAGTTGATTGTCGAAAAACTCATCCAGCCTCCTACATTTGAAAATTACCAAGAACCCGATGTCAAACCCCCTTGGTACAACGTGAATCAACTTTTTGAATTTCACAAAATAAAAGGTCACGCCACAAACAATTGCATGAGACTCAAAAACATCATCCAAGATCTCATTGACAAGAAAATCATAAACGTGGAACAACCTACGGAAAATCATGACCTTAAAATCTACACGAATCCGATGCCGAATCATGGAAACAAAGGAAATAGAGGTGATAAAGGGAAAGGAAATGTAAATCATGTCTATGAATCTTTCGTTGCCTCGCTAAATGAAGACTGCATGGTCATCACTATCAAGGGCGCCCATGTTGAAGATTGTGGAGTCACCACAAGAGGCGACAAAGTCACCATTGCAGGATCATCCCAACCAAATAGAGTCCCTACATCAAGAGCCATTCTGTATAGCTACAATGTTGTAGACCAACTCAAAAGAACACCAACACACATCTCCATCGTGGATTTTTTAAAAATCTCATCAGTGCATAAAAAGATCCTTGAGGAAGCATTAGCCTCATCCACCGTCTTTGCAGATCTCAATGCGGAACAATTCCAACCTATGGTCAGAAACATTATAATGCCTAATCTTCTTACATTTTCTGACCAAGATTTCCCCACCCAACCATCTCACAACCGTGCACTTCACTTGGAAGCCATTGTAAACAAAAGAAAAATCAAAAGGGTCTTGGTGGATGGAGGTGTAGGTTTGAACATCTGTTCTCTTAGCCTCATCAAGCAGTTAAAAATATCAGAAGATTCCATCGACAAAGGCAAGGGCATCACAATTAGAGCATATGATGACCAAGAAAGAGTGTCTCAGGGCACAATTAAGCTCCCTATCCAAGTAGGGCCAACACTCATGGAAACCATGTGTCAGGTCTTGGACCTCGAATTACCATATAACATCCTCCTGGGATGCCCATGGATCCATGCAATGAAAGTTGTAGCATCAACCTTCCACCAATGTGTGAAATTTACACATAATGGACAAGAGGTTACCATTCATGGAGATCCTGAATTTTTTTCATATTGCAAAAATCTTGAAGCCAAGTACTACAAAATCCCCCAATTGCCAAAGAATGATGAGGGCCCATCCACATCATACATCGATCCCACCACTCTCGCGTCCACTTCTGTGACAGAGACACCTGCCATCCCCACCATTTCTAACATCAAGCTCATCATCCAGGAGGACAGTTGTGGAAGTTATAGGCTCCCTAATAATGCTTTTGTGATAGGAGAGTTACCTCAATCTCCCAGATCATGGGGACGTCCACAAGAAAACTAAATGTCTACATCACAAACATATATTGAAGATTATCCTGAATTCACAAGATGGGGAGACCTTGGCCATGAGGTTATTGAAGCAGATCCATCTCACATGTTGTATTGAGATAAAAGACCAACACCTGAATTACCAATGGATGAAAGAAGTAGGGGCTTACAAATGATGTTTGCAGTGGGCTACAAAAGAAACCAAAGATTGGGACAAAATGACAACGGCCTCATTATACCTATCATGCCAGAGATGCGACCCATAACAAATCTTGGTCTTGGATGTACCCCTTTGAGAATAACCATACATGGCCAAAGTCCTCCAGTTAGAGCCATTAATGTTTCTCCTCAGCCAATACTAGTACAAGTACACTCACCAATAGTCACAGGTAGGGACACACATAATTTAATAACCGAGCCCTATATTAGTAGCAATGACGAAGATACCTTATCCAATCTACCTAGGTTATTCGAAGATACCACCCTGTGTATGATTAGTACCATATCCTTTGAACCAGATAATCAAAATCATGAGATTCATTTAGTCTACCCCCAACTGATCGACTATAACCAACGAGGACCACCAGTTCTTGATACATTTGAAAATGACGAAGCGCTCTCAGAATTCATGGGTTTGAGGGATAACATTCCAGATGGAGATCACAAGGCAGGATTTATAATGGAGTTAGACACACACGCCTATTAGGGGGAAATGATTGAATCCTTCAGTAACAAAAGTGAGAAACTAAGAATCATATCCAGGTCCTTGAGTGAAAACCACACCGTGGCACTCTCTGACAAGAAAATAGTAAAAAGAAAGGATGTATCCAATGGTGAAAACCTCTCTAAGGCGCCTGAAGATGAAGGATTCAATCTTTCCCTAAGAGCTATTCATCAAGAGAAGTCAACGGTCTTGGCCGAAAAATGCAACCCAGTCAACCTAGGAACAAAGGAAACCCCACATATCACATTTTATGTGGAATCACTATTATCAAAAGAGCAAGAACTCCTAGCAGCATTCCTGAAGGAAAGAAAAATAAACTTTGCATGGAGTTATGTTGATATGCCAAGGCTTGATCCAGAGACTATGGTTCACCATCTAGCAGTATATCCAGATGCAAAACTTGTCAGATAGAAGCTTCACAAAATGCATCCTCAAATCATTTTGTTAGTCAAAATGGAGCTCAAAAAATTGTTAGATGCAGGATTCATACAACCAATTGATTATCTAGAATGGGTGTCAAATTTGGTCCCTGTTTCAAAACCTGACGGAGCCATCAAAATCTACATGGATTTGAGAGATTTGAACAAAGAATGTCCCAAGGATGATTTCCTGCTTCCCAATATCGACATGATTGTAGACATGACAGCAGGACATGAGATGCTATCACTAATGGATGGATTTTCAGGATACAACTAGACTATGATAGCAAAAGAAGATCAACACAAGATGGCTTTCACTTGCCCATGGGGGACCTACTGCTGGAACATGATGCCATTCAGCCTAAAGAATGCAGGAGCAACCTATCGAAGGGCCATGACACTAATATTCCATGATATGAATCACAAAACAGTCAAAGACTATGTCGACGACATCCTAGCTAAGTCAAGAAAGAGACAAGATCATATAACAACCCTAAGTGCTATATTTGACAGACTGGAGGAATACAAAGTCAGACTAAATCCCAAGAAGTGTCTTTGGTGTACAATCAAGTAAACTACTAAGATACATAGTCTCCATGAGGGGTATCGAGGTGGATCTAGTGAAAGTAAAAGCAATCCTCAAGATGGAAGCACCAAAGACATTAAAACAACTGAGGGGCCTCCAAGGCCGACTTCAATCCATCTGACGGTTCATAGCACAATTGGCAAACAAGCAGAACCCATATTCGCACCTTCTCCACAAGGGGGTAGTATACAAATGGGATACAAAATGTGAAGAGGCATTCAACAAAATAAAGGAATATCTACTGACACCGCCAGTCTTAATGCCGCCCATTCCAATGAAGCCATTGATCTTATATGTATCAGCAAAAACAACAACCCTTGGAGCCCTACTAGCCCAGCATGATGAAAACAGAATGGAGAGGGCCATCTACTATATTAGCAGGACAATGGTGGGTCATGAGCTAAATTACTCATTCATTGAGAAAGCATGCCTTGCAATAGTGTTTGCATCCCAAAAATTATGACATTATATGCTACCACACAAGATAAAGCTCATCGCAAAAATTGATCCCCTCAAGTATCTCTTATCCAAGGCAATGCTCACAAGCAGAATGGAAAAATGGGTAATGATACTGTCAGAGTATGACATCGAGTATGTAGAGAGGAAAGCAATCAAAGGACAGGTTATTGCAGATCAACTAGCAGAAGCACCCATTTATTCTAAGAATCCTCTTTTATCTGAATTTCCAGACGAATCCATCTTTAACCTCAACGTAGCAGACCATTGGAAACTATACTTCGATGGTTCATACACACAACATGGATCAGGAGCTGGTGTCTTCTTCATCACCCCACAAGGGGACTGCATACTGAAGTCATACAAATTGGCATTTCCTTGTACTAACAACATCACAGAATACGAGGCTTTGACTATAGGTCTCAGGATAGAAGTGCAATGGAATATCATAGCTCTCAAGGTGTATGGAGACTCTCAGTTGATCATAAATCAAGTCAATAATGAATATCAGACACAGGATGACAAGCTAACCCCATACAAGAAATTGGTGGAGACTCTAAAGGAATCCTTCATCGACATAACATTTGAGCAGATTCCAAGAACCAACAACAGAGCCACTGATGCCATGGCTACAATTGGGTCTCTAGTAGACATCCCTCACAACGTGCCGAAATATGAATTTCTGATCGAGCAGCTTCTTGTTCCCACATTCGACGTACCAGAATCAGAATATGTGTGTCAAATCGTTGGTCCTGGTGATCCTTGGTATCATGACATCTATACATATCTTCACATAGGAGTCATACCTATTGACCTACCATCGAGCCTAAAACGAACCTTTATCAAAAAGGAATCCAGATTTGTCATCCTAGGTGATACCTTATACTGTAGAAGCATAAAAGTTACTTTACTGTGCTGTCTAAATGCTGAGGAGGCATTAACCGCTCTAACCGAGGTTCATAACGGTATCTATGGCTTACACTCGAGCGGAATAACCATAGCCAAGAAACTGCTGAGGCTGGGGTACTATTGGCTGACAATGGAGCGAGAATCACATGATCATGCTAAAAGGTGTTTACAATGTCAACAGCATGGGGACCTCATCCATGCTCCATCTCAAGAGATTCACCCAATCATCACGCCATGGCCCTTTTCATAGTAGGGACTTGACCTCATTGGGAAAATCACACCTACCTCATCTAGTGGCCATAAATTCACTATAACTGCAACTGAGTACTTCACTAAGTGGGTGGAGGCCATACCCATGACATATATCACTAGGAAGTAGATCTCAAAATTCATTTTGAACTATCTCATTTGTCGTTATGGTGTCCCACAAGCCATTATCTCAGATAATGGGACACCATTAAAAAATCAGGATGTCCATGACTTATGTGAGAAATTCAAAATCCAGCATCGCTTCTCCACCCCATACTATCCCCAAGGCAATGGCCAAGCAGAAGCCACGAACAAAACCATCCTCAAAATCCTCAAGAAAACAGTTAATGACGCAAGTCGTGACTGGCACTTGTAGCTTAATCCCGCCCTCTAGGCTTATCGAACCAGCATCCGCACACCCACTGGTGCCACCCCCTTCTCCTTGGTCTATGGATCAGAAGCCATACTCCCCATTGAGATCGAGCTCCCGTCCCTTAAGATATCATTGCAAAACCTCATCATGGATGAGGACTATCAGGTGTCAAGACTAAATGAGTTGGATTTACTGGATGAGAAACGAATAGATGCTTTGAATAATTTGCAAGTCTATCAAAATAGACTCAAACGAAGCTACAAAAAAAAGATCAGAAGTAGGACTTTCCAAGTCGGAGAACTGGTCTTAAAAGAAAATCAAAAGAATGTCTTGAATCCTAGCAGCAAAGGCAAGTTCGAACCCAATTGGTTAGGGCCTTTCATCATAACAACAAGTTATAAATCAGGGGCATATCAACTATCAACACCTGAAGGGGAACCTCTGCAGGAGCCCATGAATAACTCCCATCTGAAAAAGTTTTATGCCTAATTCTTTTGAGGTATAGAACTAAAAAATCTAAAAAATCAGAAAAAGTCCTAAAAAAATGGTTACTTCGGTGAAAACTTGGCAAACAGGTATCTTGGTAACAACAAAAAACACAAAAAAAGCAAAAAAAATCCCAAAAAATTAGAAAAGGATCAAAAAAATCATCCTCCAATGAAAACCACTTCGATGGCACTTTGGGCAAGTACCTCGGTGAAAACCTGGCAAACAGGCACCTTGTGTAAATAAGCACTTTCCATCCACTAGGACCTTTACGGCTTGTTCATCATTATCCCTCCATTTCACTCCCATCATCCATCGCATTCAGGTCTCCATCCATCACTCATCCATTTGCATCCACACCATAGCTTGGTCCTATGTTCGTATCATGATCCCTCCTAGTACTACTTGGCCCATCCTCAAGGTCACTTGTCTTGGCTTTATCGAAGTAGTCTATTACATCATGCTGGGGGCATGTTCTCATTAGATCAGATTCGGGTTTGGTCTT
Organism: Sequoia sempervirens; assembly: GCA_007258455.2. Classification (NCBI taxonomy): domain Eukaryota; kingdom Viridiplantae; phylum Streptophyta; class Pinopsida; order Cupressales; family Cupressaceae; genus Sequoia; species Sequoia sempervirens. The sequence goes on along the minus strand of VDFB02281492.1, from coordinate 103,127,745 downwards.
AAAGTCCTCAAACTTAGAAAATCCAAAAACATTAGAAAATCAGAAAATCCAAAAACATCAAAAAATCAAAAATCCAAAAACATTCAAAACACATCAAAATTCAAAAACAGGTCAAAAAGTCATTCAAAAAGTAAAAAATAAGGCCGTCTTGTCGAACTACGTCATCTCTGAGCTTGAACGTAGGAAAGGTTGATCTTTGATCATCCCCCGAGACATTTTAGGTTAGTCCTATAGGAGTCTGTCATAATAAACTGACATCTCATCATGTATATCTTCATCTGTAAATTGGTCAAGTCGTCAGTTGAACTACATGGTCTCTGCGTGTATAACGTAGGCAAGGCTAATCTGTTGATCAGCCCCCGAGGCCCCTAGGATAGGTCTTTAGGTTAGTATCTTGGTCAAAATCTCATAAAATCCCAAAAACATTTGAAAAATCAAAAATCAAAACATTTGTAAAACCTCAAAAAATACCAAAAATGGCCTCAAAACATTGCAAAACATCAAAAACATCTAAATATTTGAAAAAATCCATCCACCTCATCTCACTTGCACCCGCAATAAACACCACTCATAATAAACTAATCGTCATCCTCAATCTTTGGTGAAACAATTCGAAACAAGTCTACCATGTTTAAAAGTAGAACTTAAAACGCCAAGTCTTAAGTCTAGGTCAGTGAGTAAACAAATTGGTCATCTCTTCGTATCGGTAACACCATCATCTAAATTTTCCCCATATCAATCATAAATGAAATGACATGCCGCCATCCACTAACATGTCCTAGGATGAATCCTTCCTACAATGGGCATTATCTTTTGGCAATAAGTTTCACTTATCATCTTAGAAAACACATCTTTTTCTGTTAGCGGTATTGAAGAGCATTAGTCTGTTTATTTACTTGGTCTTTTCTTTTCAACTTATCTTATTTGGTGCTCATTCCAAGGACATCTCGATGATATCCCAAAATAGCGGATTTAGAGAAATAGGAATGGGGCAATGATCATTATCTTTTGTCTGTTGTGCTTGTTGGACGTTCTTGCAATATAACCTCGGCGAATACTTGCTTTGTTAGACATATATGGAAGAGGTCTAGGGCAACTTGTTGACTATTACAGGGATAGGTTTACCTTTCTGTGTTTTGGTCTGAGATGTCTGAAAATTCTGAAATACATCCTAGCAAGGTTTCTGTATGCTAGGTGTGAACAAGATTACTCCTATCTGACTGTCGAGTCAAAGTCCACCACACTAAGTACCATGCCATCCTAGTTTTCTATACCTTGATGCATCGTACCACATGTGTTATCAAACATAAGAAAATTTGGCCCTTTGAAAATCCCAATCCCTCGGCAAGTAATCGTCATCATCATCACCATCCTCATCATCTGCATTTGTGTCATCATGCGTCTTGTTGAAAGGACTTCTTCTTTTCTTACTAACCGCGCTAACAAGGTACTATGACAGTTGATCATCATCACCATCGATTCTGCATCCACACATCATTAGCATATTACATAAGCACATCATATAGACATCATTAGCACATTGCATTGCATATCATATGCAAAACATCAAATTCTCATCATCATATAAATAAGGCACCCATATCATTGCATTTCACCCATATCATCGCATTTCACCCATATCATCGCATCTCATAGATTATATTAATCATTGCATAAACATTACATTTGCACTTCACAACCATTTCACATTACCATCTAAATCATCACATAGCATTTACAAAATCATTTCATAAATCATTTATTGCATAATCACAAACAAATAGGCAGATAAGCATTTAATTCATTACACATATCACTCTGCATTAACATATCGTTGCATCACATACATCATTTAGGATAATAACATTTGTTATTCTAAAACATCTCATAAGACCATCGCATCATATCACATTCATCCATAAATCATCGCATATATAAGCGTTTTCTACACATCATTGCATATACCATAAACCAATTCATTTCACATATTGCATTAGCATAAAATAAATCATCATATAGTTAACATCATTGCACATCATATCATAGGCCATAATCAAATGCATAAACGCCATTTGAAATAAATGCATCCATAACATATAAAAGAAGAATCATACATGCATAAATAAAGGAGTACACATGACATCGCATCAAAATCAACTCATATATATCATATCACTGTCATAGTACAAGAAGAATAATCGGATCACTGTATGTATGTGTCAATCAGTACAAAATGCCCATCGGGCTATCAAAAATGAGCCCATAAAGCACAAAATACATCATAATATCCTGATCGTGGCCAATCTCTATGGATGCTACCCTCACCTCTGTCACTGTGACCCTTTGGTGGTCTCTGACTGGCCTACTCTGAGTACTCAGGAACCCAGGCTGCTTTAGGAACATGATCGTGATAGGCACGGCGATAGTACTCTACCTCTCAAATGGCCTCCCTCTAGGATCGGACCGACACTGTGCCCTGGGATGACGTAGCGGCTGTCATGATCTCTATCTGTTGCCTACGGCCCAGCTCTGTAGCTGCATGTAGCTTTGCGAACTGTCACTACTGTATAGCCTGATCTCTCTCCACTCTAAGCTAATCTCTCTCAGCTTGTGCCTAGTCTCGCTTAGTCGTCACTGACTGTACCTGTGCCTGTAACTACAAAATCAAGGCATCTCGTGCATCGACCTACCTTGCTAGTTGTGCCTGTGGCTGTACGAGAACCTAACCCTCACCCTCTGCTCATGGTGGTGGGACTGGCGGGTCCTGTTGTTGGTCCTGCTTAGGGACATCCCCATGATTTGGTGGAACTGGGGGCACCAATGGTGGGTCCTATTGAATCACAACCCTGGGACCTCATCCTTGTCCTCTCCCCCTGCCTCTAACTCTATGTGACTCTGGGTCCTCACCTAGAACAGTCAACCAAAGAGGAGGCCTGAACCAATCCCTATATGCCTGTGTAGTGCCCAGATCTGCCAATCCCTAATCATACGCCTAAGGTCGGACCACCAACTGTCGGAAGCTGTCGACCACCTCCGTGGTCGGAATACCTGGCCCCCATGCCACCTGTGTCATGCTACGCACAAAAATGGCCACGTAGTTGTCATATGGCTGATCCTGTGGCTCCCCAAACTGACGCTGTACACGCCCGAGCAAGTACCACTCTATCATAGTGTGCTCTCGGCCCTGCATGTATCTATCCTACCGGCAATAGAAAAGCTGGTCTGCATCATCAGCCCATCCGGGCTGACCAAGGGATGGTCTCCATGTGAAAATGAGCATCTCATCAATGACCCACCTCTAGTAGGGGATCCCATGCTCTCCAGTGTGTGTGAAAGACACACCCCCTCTGTATCGAGCCACAAGGGCATCCTCTGCCCTAATCAGAACTAGAACCACTCATGGATGTAGCACAAAAATGTGCTCCCATGCCTAGACATGCAGCAAGGTAACTCCGGCTCCCAGCGCTCTGCCATTTGCATACATGTACTCGTGCAAATATCTATAGAGTGAGGCCAATAGCACGAGCCCCCACGCGAACTCAACTAGTCTGTCTCAGACCATCCTCTCCCAGCAATATCCCCATCCAGGACTGAAGTACCGCCCTCATCTATCTGGGGCAACCAAACCTAAGATGATCGTTGTAATCGACCAGCGGAAGGGAGGTGCTACCACTCTGTACCTCTCTAGCTCAATCTGCCCCTCGCAGTAGATGATATCTTGAGTGGCAAGGACTCGGGTACAACAACCGCGTCCCTCCTCCATGTCATAGATCACTTGGCGGCCATGAATGGGCAATCGTAATATCTGTCAGAAGTCCTCCAGTGTGACGGTCGCCTCACTAGTGGGAAGATGAAACAAAGACGTCTCGCTCTGGCATCGCTCCACCAATGTCAACAACATCCCAAGTTGTGTGCGCACGGGCATTGCATAAGTAATGTGCCAAAGTCCTGCAGCCCCCAGCTGATCCTAGTCTCTGTCGCTAAGATCCTAAAGAACACTCACTAAATCCCACAACCGATGCTCCCGAGAATAGAGCTCCCTAGGCCCATCCTGCATCACCAAAGCCAGCATGTTAAATTTTTTTGGAAAATTCCTGACGTAACGCTCCAAACTTGCATCCAGCGGCACAATTTGTGAAAGCGTCACAGTTTGAGTTTTCTCAAACTCTGACATTGGACCCAGAATTTGGCCAAATGGTGTCACCGCGACGCCATTTTCCAAAACTGGCCCACGAGTCTGAGCCGAGCCTAAGCCCAGTGGTGGAATTTTTAAATACCAAATTGCACCGCTGCGGCGCTAAACAACATCGTTGCGGCACTAAACAACCAGAAGTGACGCACTTCAAACACTGAGCGACGCTATAATAGCACCGCTAGAGGCGAGCTCTCCCTAAAACTAGTAATAAATGTAATAAAATAAAAAAATGAAGCTTTAGTTAGGGTCACATACCGGGGCACCGATGCCTGGTGGCCGCGGGTAGGTCCGAACTCGGTAGAAAATGTGTAGAGGAAGATGTCGTTGCACCATATCATCAAGAGGTCAGAGCTTAAATGTTGAGGTTCGCTAGTGGAGGTGTGTGAAAATGACTTCAAAGTGACCCCTTGGGCCCCTTTTAAGCCTAAAAATTAGGGTTTTTTGACCCTCTATGGCTGTCCTGCTAGGGTTTTGGACCCCTGATCTTTTTTTCGTCCGTTCGAGGCTTGTTTTCATCATTTTATTGCATTTAGGCACGTTTTTAACCTCCCAGACCCCTTTCGGACCTCTCAGGCACTTAGTCACCTTTTTTCACGAGATCACCCAAAAAATTTGAAATTTTCGTCCTATCTCTCGAGAGGAGCATCGTAATGGCATATTTTCTCCTGCCATGCAGCAGTGGGGCAAGTTTTAAATATCAAAATTTTGGCTTTGATCGAGCTAGTTTATTCTTTGAACCAACACAACGAGTGCATTGCTTCAAAGAGGGGCAAAATATAGACATCGAAAATATACTGATTGACATCGTGCATCTGATCCCGACTTACTAACATCGTTTCTTCCTAAATCATCCCTCGGTCTCACCATTTAATCAAATTCCCTTATTTTATTAAATTCAACAATATTCATCTCTTAATTAAATAAATCATTTTGTCTAATTAAGTCAATTTCTCTTGTTAGTTAAATCAATCCATTTGATCTAATTATCCCTATTTAATTAAATAATCAATTTATTTGATTAAATCTCTAAAAGTCTATCCATTAAATTAAATAAATTAAAACCTTATTTGATTTAATCTAACACCATCCCTTTTTAATTAAATAAATCAAGATCTTTATTTAATTAGCCTCTTATCATATTCCTCTCTTATCTGATTTAAATAAATCCATAAATTTGAGTCAAATAAGTCACATCATCTAATCTCCTATTAAATTAATTAACCCTTGATTAATTTAACCTCATCTCATGTCACATCCTCTAGATAATGCAAGTTGCACATGAAAATAGATTTAATTCATTTATTAAATCCCTATTTTCCCTCACATGGCATCTTTTTGGAATATTCTCTCAATTTGAATTCAAATTGATCAAGTCAACATGTACATCCAACAAGGCATTTAAGATCTCTTACATGTCCTTTGCCTTGAGCCAAGTGGCATTTATTGCATTTTCCCTTCCCTCTTACATGTCATTTCAACAAATTTGAATTTCAAATATTGGCATTTATAGGCACAAACCCCAAATCTTGCACAACCATCATCCATTCATAGCTTGACAAGTGGCACCATATCCTTGGATGAAAGTTAGTCCCATATTGCTCAAATTTGGGCTTTCATCCATCTTGAAATCCTATAAATGAAGAGCTCCTCTCCTCATTTTATCATCCACAATTTGAGTAAAGTTACCATGCTCAAATATCTATCAAGTTTCACACATTTGAGTTCTTAACTAAGTTATTTTGCAGATTTGGCTTGGAGTCTTTATCATTCATCACCAAAAGTGGATCAAAGTTCATCATCAAGTCTACATATCGAAGCTTGCAATCATAGGATTCAATCTTTTTTTTGTGATTTCATTGTATTTTTCATCATTCTCTTCCTAATTTGAGCTATGTTAACGAATCTCATGGGGAATCCATGTTTAGGCTTGCATTTCCTTGTTTAACTTGTTTAATCATGTTGTTTTGCAGGTACCTAGATGGAGGGTTCACACCTCTCTACTGTGTGTAGGTGAAAGTATTCTCAGAGCTAGCTGGAAAATAGGATTTTATGTGAGGTCATTCTTGCCACCCTAGCATTAATTTACTTACTTTATCACATTCGTCTATATATTTTGTATTTCATAGTGTTATTTTGTTCTCCTAAAAACCACTAGCTAGGTTGTTAGTCTATTTTCCTATGTCTAAAATTTTCTCTTTAGTCCTCTGGTCAGATATATGCTAGCACACTTGGGAAATGCTAGCGTGTTGCATTGTCATCCCAAAATCGTGATTTCATCCTGAGGCAAAGAGCTTCCTGAGGCATAGTGTTGAACCCAAAAACTGGCTCGCCTAGTGCCATTCCAAGTTTCAGGTCAGGAGAGTGATTGAAGGGCCTTATATTCCTCATCATTCTCATCTCACACCTCCTAACACCCCTTTAATCTGAGTTAAGTTAGGGAATCCTTCTACTTTGGGCTCTCTATGACCTGGGGCCTTGAATGTGGTTGATCCCCCTGTCTTACATTTTTGGTGAACTCGATGTGAACCAATGTCTATTCATTTGTTGGTGTTGAGGCTTTCCCCTTGTGCCTTGTGGTTGTACTTGAGTGTTGTGAAGTTTAATGAGCATCACAACCCTGTCCACAACCTCTAGGTATATTGTTAGGAGAAGTATACGACACTTTCTAATGGAAAGGATGAAGGTCACTACTAGTTTCTCTACAAGCCTTTTCTCTGGTCTTGTCATTGGTCTAGCCACATAGAAGTAGTTGTCAAGGTGCGAGATAGGATTCTCTGATGAAACTGATCATGTCCCCACTCCTCTTGTGTCTCCTACACTATCATCGGTAGATGAGCATGAGGTTGTTCACATACCTGCAGAATATGGCTTTGCCCTCAGCAAAGGGTTGGGTGACTTGGAACATCACTTGTAAAGAGACCTAAAGTTGGCTAGGGCCACCTGGGTTATCAGTGAACTAAAGTACATGGTGGGAAAAAATTGAAAATGCATAGAACTCTTAGCTAGTCTCTCTATTCTAACTAATGCATGTTCTCCTCCAAACAATCCTAATTTTATATGAGGATCCACTTTTGACGATCATGAGAGGTAGCTAGGACTATCAATGCCTCCTACATCTATATACATGACCGATGTTGTACCCTCAATCAACATCCCCTCTGCCTCTGAGGGACCCAACACTATCAAAGTGAACAACATCCCCTTGAGTTTTAGCTTCATCACTCCTATCACCTCTAGTGGTGTAGGTTTTAACAAGATGAGCAGTGAAGGCTTTGGTAATGGTAGTGGCTTCAGAAGTGGGGGTGGTGCTGGTGGAAGTGGTTTCGGTAAAGGTCATGGTGGTGGCTTTGGAAGTAGAGGTGGCTTCGACAGAGGCCCTACTAGTGGCAGTAGCTCCGGTAGTGGTTCTGGTAGTGGGAACTGATGGAACTTCAATTTTTTTCTCCTTGTGTTCCATTCCTTCCCTGCCTTATGTTAACTAGTCTTTCATGGTGTCAAAAAATTTTCCTTGGGTTAGGGGTTTTAGCCTTATTTTCATATAAAACCCTTGTGTTTATTTTATGCCTTGGTTGGGATCTATTTCCCTGTTACTTTTTGAATGGTTTTAAAACATCTTATGTCTTATCGTTCTGTCTAGGTTGGGTCCCTTTAGTCTCAAATATTTTATTTCCTCCACTAGGTTTTATTTTCCTAAGTCTTGGTTGGCCCCATGTTTCATCATATAAAAACAACTTATGTCATTATTTACCATTGGCCTAGTGATGTCCGCTTGTCCTTTTAATAAATATTTTATTTTGCAGAGGGATCAAATTCACACTACTGTTGATCAATTCCCTTCAGATATCAATGGTTTCCCACCATTGCATGATCGGGAATTATAGGATCTTTATAGATTGGGATATCATGGGCGGGTACCACGTGCCCTTTTTGGTGAGGCCGATGGGGATAGGCTTGGTTGACCATTGATCAATTATCATCAAATATCAACGGTTGCCTGCCATCAGGTGATCGAAAGTTACAATATTTTTATTGATCGTGATATCACGGGTGGGTGCCATGTGTCTCATCTAATGAAGCCGAAGGAATAAAGGAAATACTGTGGTACATTATTCCAGCCTTAAATACATTAAAAGGTGAGTTACTAAACTGCTCTTAGGGTGCATGTGTTTTAAATCGATGGATTTGTTATAATATTGGTGGGAAATCTGCTTGATGGATAATGATAAGGCTGACAACTGTGTTGAAGGAACGAGATCATTGATGCTCAAGATCTACAGTTGCCTACCATCGCGTGATCCGAAGTTGTAGGATATTTACTAATTGCAATATCGCGGGTGTCCACCACATGGACTTCCTTGGTAGCGTATGGTATGGTGGCCCCCTTATTTCCATGTTTGCAACTGTGTTAGCTTGTTTTGAAGATGATCGTTCGATGATTTGATTCAACTGAAGGATCAAAGACTCGAATTTAAGTCTGCATCAAATATGGTTGGAGTCGTTCGTGCAACGCACGAGTGAGCTTTAATGGTGGATGAGATGCTTTGCTAACATGATTTGATCAATAAATCAAATGTTGTGGTTACAATGGTTTTCAGTTTTTTTTTTTATGGTAGTCTTGGCATGGGTTTCTTGTGGTTTTTTATTGTTGCATCAACTTTTCTTAGCTGACATGATGAACAAGAATATTCTCCAGGGTAATGGCGGTTGCAACAGATTTTTGGAATATCACCAAGTGTTCCAATTGGCTCGTGACATGTGTACTTTTTGGTCTGATGCTTTTTTGCTCCTTCATTTTCTATAAGAAGTATTTCAAGGCCATAAGTATGGGTTAGCAAGTTAGATAATTTTTGGGTTGAGTCTAGGCGAATTTACAGAGAAAATTGTAAAGTTTAATGGTTTTAGAGAGAAATGCAATTTAGGTTTTGAGTCATTCTATAGTAGGTTTTGAGTTCATGGGGATTTAATGTTGTATAACAGTACTAGCATTTGAATTGAAATGATAAATTCAAGCTCATGTCTCTCCATTGTACATGCATATCTGAACTTTGAATAAAATAACTAAGGGTTGTTTCATTCATCTCACTGTTGTGGTGTGTATGATTCTATTTTAGCTTTAATTCAAGGAATTAATTAAAATGCTTGAATGGGATTATAGGTGGATATGTTCTATATAAGTATTTGATAATTAGTATGGAGTTAGAATAGATATTGATGAGATTGTAATGCAATGTCATCAAGGATTTCATATGTTATGTGGTAAATTTGTCATATACCTTTAGATGCTTATGAATTTGACTCCTGCAATGGATATATGACACTGATCTAAGTTGTAGTTACACATATGATTCAGTATTTGTTTGTCTTTGCCTAGAGCTAGCTACAAATTGCAAATCAATGACTATCTTATATTGTGGATTGTGTTGTAGTTATCTCATGCTCGAGGTAGTTGATATTAGCGATGAACTGTTGATTCTATTCAATATTATCCTATCATGTTGAGCTATTAAGTGAGATTATCTGCTATTGTTAATGTCATTTATAATAATGGTGTAGAGGTTGTAAACACATTAAGGGATTGCAGTCCCGAGTCTTATAGAGCCCGAAGTGTAGGAGGCCTTTTAAAGTCCTTGTCAGTTGGTCTAGGTCCTTCGAGCTGCCCCTGATTGAAATTGGTAATTCCATAGGTAGATTAGAAGACCAACCTGGTTACATTGTAAAATGAAACCAACAAAATGGCGACTCCACTAGGGATCTAATTTTAATATTTCTTGTCAGTGTGTTGGTTGTCCATTTTTCATAGAGTTTTCATAGTATTTATGTGATTTGAAGGTTGAGCCTATAATTATGTGTTAGGTTTCTCCACTTCTTCTATTTTCATAAGCGTTAAGAGTTATGTTGTAAAGCACTTTTGTGTGTTGTCAGTACGAGGTTCCAAAGGCTTTTATTCTCCACCACGTGTATTTAGGTATTTGGTATTCCCAAGAAAATTGGGTGGAAACTCTGAAGTCTCTGCACTAGTGTGCATCTTATTTTGAAAGGTTTATTATAAGTGGAAAGAACTTTTGGACAAGTACAAAGAATGAAGAACACTAGGTCATTCATGAAGAATCATCCAGAACAAAAATTGGAATGTGAACTTCCCAAAATGAAGAAGAAGGATTGGATAAAGAATAGACCAAAATCTAGTAATGCTACTCCCATGTCACAAAACCCTATACACCAAGGTACAAATAAGCTTTTACACCCTATCCATAAGAATCTTTAAGAGGTTTCTAGAAATTCAGAGTCAGACAGTTGTGGATTTTTTGATTCATTATTTAATACACCGGTTCAAGAAGATGTGACATGGAAAAGTAAAGGGCCTGTTAGTGTCAAATATGCTAAAAAAAGAAGAGGCAGGAATAGAAGTCGAAGCCATCACAGAGAATGCACTAGTGATGTTCATCCTCCTCCTGCTGAAAATGATGTAAACCCTTTATTGTTTGAACATGTACTGGAAGGAGTAAATTTAATAGATCTAGATGATACATCAAGTTTTGATGTGAATTTTCCTAACCCTGATGATATTTTTGGAGACATTAATTCCTTGAAATGGGAAATCCAAGAGCAAGCTGAGCTCAAGAGGAAAAGAGAAAAAGAAAGAGAAGCAGAGTTGAGGAATGTTGTGATTGAAAGGGATAGGTTGATGAGATAGTTGGCAAAAATGAAGCTTCGGAACCAAGAAGAACCTAAACCAAGTGTTGAGGGTCCAGTTGTACAGAAGATTGCTAATAAGGAAACAAAACATGTGTCTAAAGAAAACCCAGTAGGCCACATTGATGTCCAACCCAAACCTGCTGACCCAAAACCATCAAATCATGTTAAGTCTCAACCGAGTAATACAAACCTTAAGCCTTTCTTGGATAAGGGAAAGAAAAAGGTTGAGGGGATTAAAATAAATGAGAAGGTGACTTCCCCTTTTACTCAACAAGATCTCCCACCACATGTGTCATTTCAAACAGAGTCTTCCTTAGAAAAGGCTAAGAAGGAGAGTGAGGCTCTGGCAGAAGAGTTGGAGAGAACATAGATTAAGGTTGCAAATGCAAAAATGAAGAGGAAAATAAGTTTCCTAAAGATGTCAAACATGGATGAGGCTACACAAGCTGCAACTTCGTCAAATCACCAAGATGTTTTAAAGGATGGTCTTAAAACTAATCCAGGCCCCACCATAAATAATTCTAGCCTAAAGACTCATGCAAATAGGTCTATAAATCCAAATCAAGATGGTTCTAGAGTACAAGATTTAGGGTCTGGTGTTGATTCTCAGAGGAATGAAGTATTATTTCAGCGATGACCTATACAGTTGGAAAGGTATAGGCCATTATTCTTTGATGGTATCCCTGGTTATCCAAATCCTATCCCTACTAACTTGAGAGAAAGGATGAATAAGTTTGCTGGAAATAATGTTGTGACAGCAGAGGAACACTTGAAAGCTTTTATGGATATGCTAAATGATTATGAGGTAGAACATGAAGATGTTGTAATGAAATTGTTTGTACAATCTCTGGTAGAAGATGCGAGGGATTGGTATAGAGGTATACCTAATGCTAGTATTGGTTCATGGGATGAGTTTGAAAAATGTTTCAAGGAGTATGGTGATAAAACTAATGCTAGTTTTATGTTAAATGAATTCAATAACATCAAGAAGTCATTGAATGAGCCTATGATAGAGTTAAATTAAGATTTCAGAAAGCAATGTATAAATTGTTTTAGGTTTTGAGGCTTGATGAAAATGTTTGTTTAACTACATATTTCAATGCTTTTGATTCTAAAATGGCATATCTCCTCAGAGATAATGACCCTCAGACTATGAGGGATGCATTTAGGGTGGCTATAAATATTGAGAGTAACCGAAGAGCTTTTGGGAAGTATGGTAGGAGAGAAGAACCTAAACCTTTAAAAAATACTAAGAATAAGACTGAGAAGGTTTTGGCTGCAAAGCCTAAAGATGATGAAAAGTTGGAAAAGGTTTAGAGTACTTTGAAAGACATAAATAAAACTATTTCCAACCAAGAGAAGGGTATAGGAAATGAAAGGAAACCTTATAATAAAAATGATAGGCCACTCATATTGCAAAATTATCCTTATAATACAAATTGGAAAGATGGAAAACCAATCTTGCCTAACCAGAAGCCTAAAAAATGATCAGTATATGCCAGACCCCTTGTAGAAACATTCAATAAATCTAGTAGCAGATAGACCATGATGTGAAGTGTGTGAACATCCACATGATAAAAATTACTATGGTGTTGCTTAGTTGCTTGTTGTAGAGGAAGTGGAAGAGGATGTTCATGATCAAACATTAGAATATGAGTAGGATTATGTAGATGTTTGTATGGCCAGATCATACATTGATGAGGTAGAATTTTCTTCTAACGATGAAATACAGGAAGTTGATGTGGATAATCAGAGGTAGAGAAGTGAGATGTATCATCAATAGATATTTTTTGATGAGGAAGGTGATTTTTATCATAATGCTTGCAATATGGAATAGGTTGAAGATTCAGTTTCCTTAAGGAGACCGTTAGAAGAAGAGATTGTAAGATTGATTGAAGAAATGGCTGCTCAAATGAGAAGTTCACTTCAATTGAGAAATAGAACTATGGGTGGTGAGCAGGGTAAACCTGCTAGCTTGTTTGTTAAAGAGAAAAAGGATAAAAATAGAGGTGTTAAGGTTGACAACAAAAAGGATGCTGTAAAAGTGAAAGAAGTTAAGAGTTATAAGGTTTGGGCTAAAAATAATGAAGCCCCAAAGCCTCAAGAAGATGTGACTTCGTCACTGGTGAAGACAAAGGTGATTACAAAGTTAGATGAACTTGTTGCAGAGGATACGAAGCAAAATAAGCTAGGAGGAAGTAATCATCCAGAGAGAAATGAAAATGATGAAGGTATGATGTCTAATTTTCCTAAATATACACCTGTAGATATGTTTCATGTTCTTTCTCAAGTTAAAGTAACTATACCTTTTCTAGAAATGATGATAATAAATGAACACAAAGAAAAGAAAATAGCCTTGATCACAGATGTTGCTAGTAATAAGACTAAGCAAGGAACTGGTAAAGAAGTGAAGGATAAAGAGAAAGAAAAGGAAATGGAGGGAATTGTGTCACAAATTCCCCCTGTGTATTTAGGAAATTCTATTAACATGTGCCTTGAAAACATAACCCCTTTTTTCTTAAGTGTGGATATAAATGGGAAAACTTTAAGGAACTGTATGATAGATTCAGGGACATCAAATAATGTTATGCCAATCAAAATAATGGAGGCAATGGGCTTGAAAGTAGATACTGCTCAAGGTAAATGTTATGCTATGGATTCAAGAGAAGTGATAGTTATTGGAACTATTAGAGCATTGCCTTATAAATTGACTCAATATCCTAACAAGGATTTAATCATGGCTGTATTAGTTGTAGACATCCCACCTCATTTTGTAATGCTTTTGTCAAGAAAATGGAGTGCATCAATGGGGGGTAACATGCAATGTGATTTGTCATTTTCTACTTTCTCTATTGATGGTAAGGATGTCAAGATTGAAAGAGAATAAAAAGTACCTCATATGATTGAGCATGGCCTAATTGAGAATATGACATGTTTTATTGATAGTGGTATATATGAGTTCAGGGTTGAGGAATTTCCTAACAATTGTGATAAGCCTACTGCATTGATTGATACAAAAATAAAATAATTGTCAGAATCTGATGACTTGTGGACTATGTATTTTGATGGTGCAAGTTCAAAAGAAGGGTTTGGTGCAGGTGTATTATTACGATCACCAAGTGGAAAGACATTCATGTTTTCTTTCACTATGTTATTTGAATGCACAAATAATGTGGTAGAGTATGAAGCCTTGTTATTAGGGTTGAGATTGGATGAAAAACATGGGATCAAGAAGCTCAAGCCAATTGGGGATTCCGAGCTTGTGGTCTCCCAAGTTAGATCCAAGTTTGTATCAAAGAACAAGAAGTTGAAATAGTATATGAATGTTGTTTGGGATGAATTGGAGAGCTTTGATGCATTTGGCATAGGATGGACATAAAGAGGTGAAAACAAAGTGGCAAACCTATTAGCCAACATTGCATTAAAACCAGATGATATGACTTATGCTGGAATTTCAAAGGTTGAGGTGCAAACTAGGCCATATGTTCTTGATAACATAAAAAGTTGGCAAGTTTTTGATAATGATGATGATATATTAAGATTTTTGAATTGTGTGGGTGAATATGAAAATCAAGAAATTGACTTTGGAGCTTTTGTTGAAAATATTGATGTTGAGGATACTGTATTTGGAAATGAGGTCATTCAGTTAAAGACAAATACAATTCCCAAGGGTCTAGTTGTACTAGAAAGATTGTTTGATAATCAAGATAAAACAAAGGCTAATCACATTGATTCCCATCCTGATGACTTGGAAGAGATAAATCTCGGAACATAAGCATCCCCAAAGAAGGTGTATATTGGAAAGAAAATGTCATAAAAGGTGAGAAGGATGCCAATTGACTTATTAAGGAAGTTTAGGCTTGTGTTTGCATGGTCCTATGATGATCTTAAGGCATACAGGGAGGATATTTTCCAACATGAGATTCCTTTGCACGATGATGCCAAGCCATTCAGACAAAAGAAAAGGCCTATTAATCCTACTTTAGCCCCCAAAATGCAAGAAGAATTAATGAAACTAAGGGATGCAGGAATCATCAAGCCAATCAGGCATTCATCCTGGGTATCAAACTTGGTACGAGTACGAAAGAAAAATGGAGACATCAGGTTATGTGTAGATTTCAGAAATTTGAATGTGTCTTCATTAAAAGACAATTATCCATTACCCAATATGGAAGCCATGTTGCAACAAGTGACAGGCTGTGACTTAATGTCTATGATGGATGTTTTTTCTAGTTATAGCTAGCTTATGGTCAAAGATTCTGAGTAGTTTAAGACAACTTTCACCACACCATGGGGAACATATGTTTATGTAAGAATTCCATTTGTTCTAACAAATGCAGGGGCTACTTTTGAAAGAGCCATGGATGTGGCATTTTCATATTTCATTAACTTGTTTTTCATGATCTACCAAGATGACTTGACAACATATTCTAAAAAGGAAGAGGATCATTGTGATCATCTGGAGAAGATATTCATTAGAGCCTTGGAGTATGGTATTTCTTTGAATCCAAAGAAATGTGTGTTTGGAGTATTAGAAGGAAAATTATTGGGACATATAGTTTCCAAGGATGGAGTAAAAATTGATCCAGAGAGGGTAATTGCAATTGATAAGGTTCCAAAACCCCAAAATGTCAAAGGAATATAATCTTTCTTTGGACAAATAAAATTCTTAAGGAGGTTTGTGACAATTTTTTTTGAGATAGTTCACCCTATTTCCAAAATGCTCAAGAAAGGAGACAAAGTTGAATGGGATAAGGAGTCTGTGCAAGCTTTCCAAGCCATTAAGCAAGCAATAAAGGAGGCTCCTATGTTAAGAACCCCTGATTTTTCCAAACCTTTATAGATTTTCTCATTTGCTTCATTCCACACAATTGCAGCTGTGTTGTTGCAAAAGAATGCAGAAGGTTTTGAATAGCTTGTAGCCTTTTTCAGTAAATCTTTACAAGTTGCAGAACTTAAGTATGATATAAATGAAAAACATGCATATACACTGGTAAAAGAAGTAAAGGATTTTAGGCCTTATTTGATGGGAGCTACTGTAATTTCCTATGTACCTAGTGTTGTTGTTAAGGACATCTTCACACAACAAGAAGTGTCAGGAAGAAGGTGTAGGTGGATAAATAGGATTCAGGAATTCAATATTGAGGTTCAGATTACTAAACTGGTAAGAAGACAAGGATTGGCCAAGCTTATGGCCCAAAGTAATATGGAAGAAAATAAGATAAATTTACTGGAAGAGGAGAATAGATCACACATATGTGATATGGAGCATTCTGAGTGGTATAGAGATGTGATATATTATTTGTAAAAAATGAAATGTCCTAAAAAATTGAGTGAAAATGAGAAAAGGACATTGAAGTTACATGTTATCAAGTATGTTATCATAGATGGAAAGCTTTGGTGGAGAAATGGAGAAGGTGTCATGTTGAAGTGTGTTGACCAAGATCAAGCAAAAGAACTTTTGAGTGAGATGCACGGTGGAGTTTGTGGAGGACATTATATGGCTACTACAACTACACATAAGATAATGAGGGCTGGATTTTGGTGGCCTACAGTGTTTAAGGATGCACACCAACTAGTGAAGACATGTGATTCTTGTCAACATTTCTCTGGTAAGTTCAAAAATTTCTGGTAACTTGCCTCTAAAACCAGTTATAGTACAAGCTCCATTCCAGTAGTGGGGTATTGATTTTGTAGGAGAGATAGCATGTAAATCTAGTGGAGGCCACTCATGGATATTGGTGGCTACTGATTATTTTACCAAGTGGGTGGAAGCAATTCCAACAAAGAAAGCCACTAGTAAAGTAGTAATTGACTTCCTGATGAGCAACATATTGACTAGATTTGGGTGTCCAGAAAGGATTGTATCAGATAATGCAATGTATTTTAGGACTAAGGAATACATAGAATTTTGTAAGAAGAATGGCATCCAAATTTCTTATTCATCACCATATCACCCATAGGGGAATGGACAGGCATAATCAAGCAATAAAAGCTTGAAGAAGATCATTAAAAGAATCCTGGATCAGAATAAAAGGGCTTGGGATTCTAAGTTGAGATTAGCAGCCTAGGTAGATAGGGTAACTGTGAAGAAGGCAATAGGTTGTGCCCCATTTGACTTGGTTTATGGGATAAATTCCAGGTTGCCCCAAAATAACTTAATGGAAATGTATAAGTTTGTCCAGATGTATGATAATGAAATTGATGATGAGATGCAATTGAGAGTGGAAGCTCTTATGGAATTAGATGAAACCATGAGGGAGGCTCAAAAGAGAAATGAAAAGTTGTAGTTGCAAGTAAAGAATTTGTATGACAAGAGGAAAACTATGAGGAGTTTCAAAGATGGAGATTTGGTTTTAATGTGGAATGCCAGACTGGAAGATAAAGGGAAACATGGGAAATTTGATGCAATCTGGTTGGGTCCATTTTTTATTAATGGTAAGTGGGGTGAAGATTTGTACTTCCTCTAAGATATGATAGGGGATATTCTTGAACTGCCAGTTCATGGACAGTTCTTGAAGTTATACTTCACTTGAAGTATTCTTTTCCATGAATAGTAGTTTAGGTTTGTATATTTTGTATTTATTTTGTACATATTTTGGGTTGTTTTGTCCGAACAATCCCTTTTTTGTCATCTCTACATCTTGGTCTACTCTTCCTGAGATTCTGAATTCTTGATTCATTCCAGTGGAATGAATGTCCCCAACTGGAGCCACTGATGGAACTTCAAATTTTTTCTCCTTGTGTTCCATTCCTACCCTGCCTTATGTTAAGTGGTCTTTCATTGTGTCAGAAAATTTTCCTTGGGTTGGGGGTTTTAGCCTTATTTTCATGTAAAACCCTTGTGTTTATTTTATGCCTTGGTTGGGATCTATTTCGCTGTTACCTTTTGCAGGGTTTTAAAACATCTTATGTCTTATCGTTCCATCTAGGTTGGGTGCCGTTGGTCTCAAATATTTTATTTCCTCTACTGGGTTTTATTTTCCTAAGTCTTGGTTGGCCCCATGTTTCATAATTTAAAAACAACTTATGTCATTGTTTACCATTGGCCTAGTGATGTCCCCTTGCCCTTTTAATAAATGTTTTATTTTGTAGAGGGATCAAATTCATGCTACTATTGATCAATTTTCTTCATATATCAATGGTTTCTCGCCATCATGTGATCGAGAATTGAAGGATCTTTATTGATTTTGATATCATGGGCAGGCACCATGTGCCCTTTCTGGTGAGGCTGATGGGGATAGGCTTGGTTGACCATCGATCAATTGTCATTAGATATCAACGGTTTCCTGCCATCGCGTGATCGAAAGTTACAAGGTTTTTATTGATCACAATATCATAGGCAGGAACCACGTGTCTCATCTAATGAAGCTGAAGGAATAAAAGAAATACTGTGGTACATTAATCTGGCCTTAAATACATTAAAAGGCGGGTTACTAAGGTGCTCTTAAGGTGCACATGTTTTAAATTGACGGATCTATTATAATCTTGGTGGGAAAGCTACTCGATGGATAATGATAAGGCTGGCGACTGTGTTGAAGGAATGAGATCATTGATGCTCAAGATCTACGGTTGCCCACCATTGTGTGATCCGAAGTTTCAGGATCTTTATTGATTGCAATATCGCAGGAAACCGCCACGTGGACTTCCTTGGCAGCGTATGGTATGGTGGGCCCCTTATTGCCATGTTCATGACTGTGTCAGCTTGTTTTGAAGATAACCACTCGATGATTTGATTCAACTAAAGGATCGATGCCTCAAATTTAAGTCTGCATCAAATATGGTTAGAGTCATTCGTGCAACACGAGAGTGAGCTTTAATGGCGGATGAGATGCTTATTGGCATGATTTGATCAATAAATCAGATGTTCCGGTTACTACAGTTTTCAATTTTGTTTTGATGGTAGTCTTGGCACGTGTTTCTTGTGGTTTTTTATTGTTGCATCAACTTTTCTCAGCTGACATGATGAACAAGAATATTCTCCAAGGTGATGGTAGTTGTAACAAAGTTTTGGAATATCACCAGGTGTGCCAATTGGCTGGTGACATGTGTACTTTCTAGTCTGATGCTTGTTTGCTCCTTCATTTTCTATAGGAATAATTTCAAGGCCAGAAGTATAGGTTAACAAGTTAGATAATTTTTGGGTCAAGTCTAGGTGAAGTTGCGAAGAAAATTTTAAAGTTTGATTGTTTTAGAGAGAAATGTAATTTAGGTTTTCATTCATTCTATAGCAGGTTTTGAGTTCATAGGGATTTAATGTTGTATAATAGTACTAGCATTTGAATTGAAATGATAAATTCAAGCTCATGTCTCTCCATTGTACATGCATATCTAAACTTTGAATAAAATAACTAAGGGTTGTTTCATTCATCTCACTGTTGTGTTGTTTATGATTCTATTTTAGCTTTAATTCAAGGAATTAATTAAAATGCTTGAATGGGATTATAGGCGGATATGTTCTATATAAAGATTTGATAAGTGGTATTGAGTTAGAATACATATTGATGAGATTGTAATGCAATGTCATCAAGGATTTCATATGTTATGTGTTAAATCTATCATATACCTTTATATGCTTATGAATTTGACTCATGCACTATTTCTTTGATCTCTTAAGGATATATGGCACTGATCTAAGTTGTAATTACCCATATGATTCAGTATTTGTTTGTTTTTGCTTAGAGCTTGCTACAAATTGCAAATCAATGACTATCTTATATTGTGGATTGTGTTGTATTTATCTCATGCTCCAAGTAGTTGATATTATCGATGAACTACAAATTCTATTCGATATTATCCTATCATGTTGATATATTAAGTGAAATTATCTACTATTGTTAATGACGTTTATAATAATAGTGTAGAGGTTGTAAACACATTAAGGGATTACCGTCCCAGGTCTTATAGAGCCCGAAGTGTAGGATGCTTTTTAAAGTCCTCATCAGTTGGTCCAGGTCATTCAAGCTGCCCTTGATTGGAATTGGCAATTGCATAGGTAGATTAGAAGACCAACTTGGTTACATTGTAAAATGAAACCAATAGGCACAGTGGTGGTGGTTATGGAGGAGGTCCTTCTAGCCTTGTATCTTCTAATGATACTATTCTAAACTCTCTTCTTTAGAATATGGATGCAGAGCCTATTAGTGAGTCTCTCCCAAGCCTCTGCCAATCCTATCTTCCAACCCATCTTCCAACATAGCCCATTGTCGGTTGCTATTTTGAGCACTCCATTCCCTCAAGGAATGGAGATTCCTAAATTTAAGAAACACAATGGCAAAGGGGACCCACAAACACATGTGTCCACCTTTAATGCCTTGTACAGAAATTTCTTCCATCACAATGCATTGATGGCCAAACTATTTCCTTGATCTCTTAAGGATAAAACACTTAAATGGTACTATTCCTTGCCTGATAATTCTATTTTCTCATTTGATCAGCTTGTAAATCAGTTCCTATGATAATTACAAGCTAAGATCATGCCAAAGATGACCTTTTCAGATCTCATCTGGTGTAAGAAAGGTGATAACTAAAAGATTACTGATTTCATAGTGTAATATCATGTGCTTTTCTCACAAATCTCGTATTTGCTGCCCAATTTTTACGTGCAGAAGGTATCTATAGGGAACTTGTAAAGGCCTTGGCAAGAGAATCTTGCCCTTATCATATACCCTTATTTTGCACATTTGTGTGTAGCCCAACGAGAGTATCAATGGATAGTGGTTCAATTTGGGGTATCCTCCTTGCACTCTTGTTTTGAAGGAAATTCCATTGTGTCGATCTTTGGAAAAGGAAAATTTGTTGCAAATGTAGTAGCCACTATAGATGAAAATAGCCTTAGATACAACCAAAAGTTCACAAAGTTATCATAATTTTATTCCTCCATCTTGTAAAATTTGTTGAAGGATAAGATTGTAACCTTGCCAAACCCTAAACCTCTTAAATAACCATACCCTAGCTGGTATGATGCAAGTACCTACTATCAGTACCATTGAGTTAACGAACATGATACTAAATGATGTATGCACCTGCATCATGAGATATAGGACTGCGTTAAGGACGGTACTATTTGTTAGTGTACTTAATATTTAATTACACTTGCATAACTTTACTTAGGTCATATTTTAATTCCTAGGTTAATTATTGTCATCCTTATCTTGTTGAGCTATCTTGTTGCTCAAGATAAGATTAGGGTTATGCATACTTTGCTTTTATAAAGCAAATCATCTCTTGTAATTATGAATTCCTGAATAATATTATTTTGCACATCTTTTTGCAATAGCTTTGTTTTTTCTAATTTTCTCTTCTTTGGAAGGTTTTTTGGTTTGCATGTCTGATCTTGGTTTCTAACATGGTATCAAAGCCTTGATTTTGCAGCCCCTTCTCAACCTTTTTGGAGAAATACATTGTAGAGCATGTTTGGGGTTCCTCAAGGGTTTCACTCCTTGAGTATATTCTTGCAACGTCTTGGATCAGATCAAGGTTTTCCATTGGATTTAGAGTGCTAGAAAAAGTTAGGATTGACTTTTATTTTGCAGATTTTGGTAATCGTTTACCAGATCCATGAGAATTTCAAGCTCAGTGATTTTTCTGAAAGATTTGGGGGTCGACTAATTTTCTAGGCATTGTGGGACAAAATAGACCTCGCCATTGGATTCGTAGTGCCCAAAAAACCCCTATTTTCATATAAAGTTTGTCGATTTTAGACAAAGTCATCTAGAGAGGTAAAAAAAAATTGCCAGGGAGGCCTCCCCAACTCGATTCCCGAGGCACACTTTTCGAGAAAAATAAAAAAAATTTAAAAATAAATCAAAAAATGCAGAAGTTTCTACACTGCCAATGCAAAAGGCAACTGCCACTAGGTGGCCACCAGGCAGCCATCGATCAGCCACCGCCACCGACGGTCTCCACCCATGCGTTGCCATCAACATTCAGCCCCCATAGGCTTACAACTGTTGCGGGTGGTCCTTTGGAGGACCAGCGGCTCCACCCAGCCTCCTTTAGCGCCAACCCAAATCCTGCGGTGATCACATGAGTGACCAGGAGCTTCAGTTCTTGATCCTGCCGCTAGCCCCCTGGTCCACCCAGGCAACCAGGGGCTTTAATTTTTTAGCTGCTGAGAGCTGTAGAAGGGCTTATTGGGCCTCTACAGAGCACTTTCACGGAATCGGTCATAAATTTTGCATACGACATCATTTTTTAGCAAATGAGATATCATCGGAAAGCTGGTTCCGAGTTCTACATAATAATATAGGTGTAATTTTTTGGTTTTTCTTTTTTGATGAATTTTTTGGCCTTGGAAGTCAGATGTTGTTTTCACTCCGGAGGGCATATCTTTTGACTCAGTGATCCTTTTTTCGCCGTTCTTATGGCATTGGAAAGCTGGTTTAGTCCTCGACATAGATCTAAGGTCTATTTTTTTTTTATGAATGTTTGCATTCTCTCCTTTTACAATCGTTGGGTTATTGTAATAAATGAACTGAGATAAAGTTCCATTAGGGGGGTTTCTTGCATAATAATCTGATTAGAGTGTGCATGCACTTTGATCTCTATCTCTGTCTTGATTTTTTGACAGCTCGCATGGGTTATGTCTAGTTTCTTAGTTTCTTTTGGCCACATCTTGTCTTGCTTGACACATATCAGATTCACAATGTTCCACACTTCAAATTGGGAGTTTATGGTTATTGATCCACATTGGTTCAGATCCATCTCAGTTTGAGGGCCATGTTTAGATGGTTAATGTTCTAGATTCTTTATGGTACTTGTCCCCATGGAAGAGTTTCAGTCTCATTTTGGCATTGGCATCGAGATACATGGTTTCCAAATTCTGTCATCATCTCATCTACTGTTACTTTACAGATTCCAGGGTTGTTTCAGTTTGTGAGTTTTCCAGTGTTCCGTGGCATAGAGTCTGTTGTCGCATTATTATGATTCCGATTTGGTTTCTTGTAGATATAAGTATCTTTCCTTTCTTTTCAGATTTCAGTTCTAGTGTTACTCCACAGTGTTCTTCCAGTGCTTCTTTGTAGGAGTCATCTCATTATAGGGGGGTTTTATCCCACTGGGTTTTCCTTCTCTACCTCATTATTGCATTTGTACATGGGTACCTGACCAGGCCTTGTTATCAGGAATCATTCATGCTTTCTTGCATTCATCTTAGTTTTAGGTGCATGCTTTGTTAGTCTCCCTAAGTTTCACTTCTGGGGGGTGTTAGTGTAATTAATATTTAATTACACTTGCATAACTTTACTCAGGTAATATTTTAATTCCTAGGTTAATTATTGTCATCCTTATCTTGTTGAGCTATCTTGTTGCTCAAGATAAGATTAGGGTTATGCATACTTTGATTTTATAAATCAAATCATCTCACGTGGTTATGAATTCTTGAATAATATTATTTTGCACATATTTTTGCAATAGCTTTGCTTTTTCTGATTTTATCTTATGTGGAAGGTTTTTTGGTTTGCATGTCTCATCTTGGTTTCTAACACTATTTTTCTCGATGGTAGCAAACAAAATGCAAAACAATCGGTGATGAAAGTGAATAGTGAACTATAGATATACATAGACCCATTTCTATCACATTTTGCTAACATGATTATCGACCTCACTGATTATATCACTTAGCCTGAACCCTATGTTAACATGGTTATGCTTGCTTCTACCGCATAGCCTACGACTGGTTCATCAGATATAACGTTCATGTCACATGACTTGCCCCTAAATAACAAGCCCTCGCCTCTCTATATTCTTGCTTGCCTCAATGCCTACATTGTGACAGGGGTCATATTAGACCCCGTGAGTCGAGTGAATGTTATCATAGAAGAGACTTTGTGGCTTAACTCATTACATAGAAAAGAATATGAAGAAATGAAATCCACCATCCATACACACAATGGTCTTTTTCTAAAACCATATGGCTCAATAACTTTGTCCATCCTAGTTGGACCTAGGACTATTGACATGGTTTTCAATGTCATTCCAGAGTTTGATATGTTCAGGATGAAGCTAGGCATACCTTGGCTAGCTTCCATGAATGGAATCACCTTTGTTATTCATAAATGTTTAAAATTCTCTCATGAAGTTGTCATGCATATAGTGCATGACACTGGATACCAGCCTCTAGTGTCCCATGGGGGATATTTGCTAAAGCACTTTTGGGTTGCCCCAACTGGTCTACTTCCTCCAAGAACAGACCTACTTTACAAGAACTATGTAAAGACTGGGGGCAAGGGACAACCAAAATTGGCTCTTCCTGTAACACAACAATTGGTTTCCTCCCCTTCTCAAAAAGGGAAGGAGAATATTGCCTCCGCTTAGGATGACTCGTCTACTCCCATCTCTTGGGAGGAGAATTAGATGAGCAAGCCTAGCTTCTACCCATTGAGTCCAATGATCTCTCCTTGGCATAGACCCAAGATCAAAATATCAGATCTCCCTACTAAACCACATGGACCTTGGTACTACCTATATGGTAGAGGAAAAGGTCCCCATGTAGATTCCTATTTTTCTTGACCTCTACCACCTCCTACCACTCCTACTCCCAAAGTAGTGAATAGGAAGATGCGTGCTACTGAGGCACTTGATCTAACTCCCCCTGCTTCTTCTCAACCTACTCCTCCTACTCCCATTTAGGAGTCTATTCCTCCACAAAAAATAGTTGTAGTGGAAACTCCCATGGCTAAGCAGGAGCCTTCTGTTCCCTCACAACCTTCGACCTCTGGTTCAAAGAGTCACAAAAAATTCCTTGTGCATGAACATAAGCACTAGCAAAAGGATCTCATGGCTAAGTAGGACACCTTATAGAGGAAGGAAGAGGAGATTACTACCCCTTTATCAGGGCCTCCTATTGTGACCTCCTCTCTCCTCCCCTCTACTTCCATTCAAACCAACTCTATATTGCTTTTGACTTCCACTGCAAGTGCGAATATGCTTGACCTTAAAAAGGTGTATGTTTTCATCGCTCCTTCGGTGGAGCCACCTCTATGATGTCCCTTTCGGATGTCCAGACTTTCAAAAATCCCATAGATATGATGAACTCATTGGTCGTATCTACTGCGGTTCTTTCCTTCTCCTCTTCCTCCACACTTCTTGCCTCGTCTGTGGGGAGTTTTCCTCCTCTGATGAACCAGAAGGTAGAGAATGGTCCTTCCAGGAACGAAGGATGTTAGAGGATCCCACCTTCTTCGAAAGGTGGTCCCACACTGACTTGTTCTATCCTAGTGATGGAACCAGTCTCGGCTTCCCCTGAGTTTGTCACCCCTCCATAATCACTCGATGAGCCTAGTAGTGAACCTCAAGAACAACCTTCCACATTCATTGAGGTGAAAGATGGCACTCTTGTGAAGTACATGTTTAAATATTTGGATGAGGTTTCGGCCTTGTTAGTGATCTTCATGCAATCACTGACCTTAGCTCCATAAGAGCTCAATGAAAAGGACTTTGCGGGGCCCTCTTCCTTAGCACTTTTTGTGAGAGGGTTGAACACTCCTCTTAACATACCACCACTATAGGCTCATTCTCCTTCCCCCTATTATGATATAGAGTGGGAAGAAAATGACCTCTTGGTCGATCAGTGTTAGGGGGAGGCCTCTTCTTTATCTTTAGATTAGATGTGTGTGTGTGTGTGTGTTGTGATGTGTTCCCCCATGATCATGCTATGTGTGCCTGGATTACCCTCATCACCCCTATTGGTGCTTGGATACCAGTGTGGTTTTTGTGTCATAAACCTTCTTCTATTTGTATCATCATTCTTCCATGTTTGTGATTTTATTTTTGATAAATTGGGGATGATGCAAAGCATTGGGGGCATTTAGGCTTCCCTTCCATGTCGACCCAATTTTTTATTTTTACTTTTTCTTCTTGTGCATTCTTCACATGGTCTGATATAGTAGGGGGTTGATGATAGTTCATTTTATATACTATTACTATACATACACACACACACACACACACACACACACACACACACACACACACACACACACACACACACACACACACATATATATATATATATATATATATATATTTATGAGCAGTTCTGACCCCAAAATATAAGGCTACCCATGTGCCCTTTGTTCATGTTATCTTTTCTCTTTAGCTTTTCCTTTATCTTTCTCTCTTATTTGCTTGATTTTTCCCTCTCATGTGTGACAATGCCACTTCTTCAACATTTTGGTTTTCGTAAAACGTATTCATTGCCAAGAAATATTTTCTTGAGAATCTTCATAAACCTCTTTTCAAAGAATCATATTTTTTACTTGAAACGTTAATGGAATGCATTTCCTTCATCATGGGTTCATAAAGAAAGAACTTGAGAAAGAAACATCTCTTTCATACTTTCGAGTAGTGAATCCCTTGAGTGGACCCCTTCTTTACACTAGGTTCCTAAGGGACCCCTTTGAAAGTCTTACAACTTGTTGATGGTCTATGTGACTATTTGCTTACTTGCTTGTGTGGCCGCTTTCTGACATGTTCTTTCTGTAGGTAAACATGTCACTTTATGGGTGCCCCTATGAAGCTGCTTTTTGACTCTATAGAGTATGGTTTCCTTAGGTTTCCTCCATGTGAGAGATATTAGGGGATACCTCCTTGTAGGTCTACAAGCCTACAGGGAACTTCCTTTGAGCTTCCTCCATATGAGAGATCTTGGGAATGGCTCCCCTGTTGCTTTGTGGGTCTGTAGGGTGCTTTCTTGGGTTTCCTCCATGTGAGAGATCTTGAGGGATACCTTCCCCTACAGGTCTATAGGTCTGTAGGGTGATTTATTGGGTTTTCTTCATGTGAGAGATCTTGAAGGACACCTTCCCTATAGGTCTTTGGGTCTATAGGTCACTTTCTTGGCTTCCCCCATGTGAGAGATCTTGGGGGACACTTCCTTGTAGGTCTATGGGTCTGTAAGGTGCTTTTTTGGGTATCCTCCATGTGAGAGATCTTGGGGGACACCTTCCTTATAGGTCTATGGGCCTATGAGGCACTTACTTCTCAGGGCTTCCTTCATGTGAGAGATCTTGGGGGTCGCCTCCTTGCAAGTCCACAAGCCTGTAAGAAGCTTTCGTTCTTCAGCTTTGTAGTTCTGCAAGGCTACAAAGTTCTTTTCTTATCCTGCACTCTCAAGTTTTCCAAATTGTGGTCTACTTTCTCGATCATTTAGGTATACATTTCTAACTGTACTACTTCTATCTACTTTACCGAAGCACTCATCAATATTTGTGCTCGCTAAACTGGGGGAAAAATGTATAGGAGCGAATTTGCACCCCTTATGCAAATTCCCCTTTTTCCCTTCTTCAATTTAGAAAACCAAATTCAAAGGTTAAAATCAACACAAGCCCACTACCCTCATTCCACTTGGTGATTGTTTTGTGTGTCGAAAGAGGAATAACTATCAAGGGCACCCATGCAACACATTGACATTTCTGTGGCATGCTTACATCCCTAAAAGATTCATGCATCTGGAGCCTACAGAGGTGTTACATTTCCCATTGGAGGTCAATTTTCAATGCCCCCTTCGACTAACCAACCCGAATGGTCGTTTTCTTCACTCTCTCCTTCAAATTCACTCCTACATGATTTCCTCTCCTTTTGCATCTTCTAAGCACTCAACTTGATCTCTCCAAGCATTCTAGAATTCACTTGTACTTTCAACCTTCAAGTAGCACTTTGCACTACATAGTAGCAACAACAACACTCTGTCAACTCCGTAGAGAAAGTTTGAAACAAACACCATTGCAATAGGGGCTTTAGTCCTCTCATTTTCTCCTCCATTAGATAGTGAGCTCTTGGTAGAGGTGGTAAGCTTTCTATTCCTCTCCTCTACAATTTGGTGGGTAGCACCCTACTAGGTTTTTAGTGCTTTTTTGTTCTTTACTTCATTTCTCTCTTTATCATATATTTCTCCATTATCACAAACTTGGCTATCTGTGGAGGTGGAAACATGTAAACGAGGGTTTGACTGAGGTAGGCCCCTCTACATCCACCCAAAAAAAATTCTCTCTATTTTGTGTAGGTGAAAGTATTCTCAGAGCTAGCTAGCGAATAGGATTTTTTGTGAGATCATTCTTGTCACCCTAGCATTAATATACTTACTTTATCACATTCATCTATACTTTTTGTATTTCATAGTGTTATTTTGTTCTCCTAAAAACCACTAGCTAGGTTTTTATTATATTTTCCTATGTTTAACCTTGTCTCTTTAGTCCTCTGGCTCCATAGACACCCGCACACTTGAGAGATGCCAATGCATCATACTATCATTCCAGAACCATGATTTTGTCCTCGAGTAGAGAGCTTCCTGAGGCACAATGTTGAACCCAAAAAGTGGCTTGCTTAGCCCCATTCTGAGTTTTGGGTCTGCAGAGTGATTGAAGGGCCTTATAGTCCTCATCATTCTCATCTTGTACCTCCTAACACCCCTTTAAGCCGAGGTAAGTTAGGGCAGCCTTCTACTCTTGGCTCTTTGTGACCTGGGGCCTTGAACATGGTTTGTACCCCTCTCTTACAGTAGTAAGCCATAGATAATCATTGATTAGAAGATGAATTCCCTTTTTCAATAGTTATTGGTGTCATTAAGAGTTCTTGGATTTTTCCTTTGGATAGAAATGAGAGTTTAATGTCATCTTTACTTCTATTAATAAATGATTTGTGGAAAGTGTATCTTCTTGGTTTGGAGATTGTGGTTAGAATTGATCTTTTTGGAGTTCATGGCATTGAGTTCTTTGATTATGTTTGGTCCATAGAGGATCTTCAATAAGTGGATGGTTATCACAATGCATGGAGAGCTTGGTTACACAATTTAGTGGGACCTTTTTTTTAGACTATAGGAATCATAGGGTATCCATCCCCATATAAATGTAGTGCGCTTGGTAAAAAAAAATCACGTGACTAGTGGCACTGGCATTACATTCCCTCTAATACCATAGGGACAATAGGAATACTAGACCTCATGACCTTTTTCTTGCAACATGATGCTTTAGCGAATTAAGCTAGGCCCACCACCTAGTTTAGTGTGAGCTTTGATAGTGATGTTGATTCATCATTTGATGATGAATGATTATTTTTATGTGATCTACTAGAAGGGGATGTTAGATCATGGTGTCATGATAATTTCCTAATTCTATAGTTAAAATTTTAAGAATGGTCTTGTTTATTCTCTTTGGTTTTGAGTATGAATCATTTGCTTGAAGCTTCATAATTTTTTAAGGTTGCATTTGATGTTGACATGGATTAATTGATGGATGCTCATGGATACTAGAGAGACTTGGTTGAGGCTAAGATATCTCTTATTTATGGGATCATATGTTGAGATGATTTCTCTTTGATGATGATTTCAGAAAAAAAAGATTGAAGAACTTACACTTGGTTATGGATATTGGAGTCACTAAAAACATAACCCTTCTACTTTTTCTAGCTTGTTTGGTCCCTCCTTGTGATTTTGGTTTAATGTGGCCTGAATTTAGTGTTGTAATGTGGATAAAACATTCACATTAAGTCTTGCACCCTTGTGAACTAATGGATTTTATTGGTACCTTGCTAGAGTGTTGTAATTCACTTTCACACTTTTCTAGGGTTTTATTAAATAACTAAGCAGAATAAACCTATTTTTAATTAAAATAAACATTAATATTTCCTTATTTGGAGTGTTGTAATGTGTTGTAACAAAATTTCACATTTCTCTAGGCTTGTAATTTTTTATTTTTTATTTTTAGACTGTAGGAATCGGGTAGCACAACCCCATATAAATTGCAGTGCGCCTGGTAAAAATTTTAACGTGACCAGCGGCGCTGGCGCGACACGGCCTCTGGTACCATGGGGGTGGGGGAGACTAGACCTCATGACCAACCTCCTACAACAAGAAATATTTAGCCAACCGAGCTAGGGCCCCAACCCCCTTAGGCTTGTAATTAATAATTGGGATTTCTTATGCTTTAATTGGCCCTATTTTGCATCCACAAGCCTCATTTATTGCATCTTTTTGAGGATAATCCCAACACCAATCAGTAACCAATCATAATTTAGATGTTTCTGGCTTGTGTGGCCCATATTTGGTGATTTGAGACTCATTCACCACCTTGGGAAAATGGGTCCCACCTAGATCTTTTGGCCCTGAACTAGTTTTCACACATTTCTTAGAATTTTTTATTTTTGGTCCCATACATTATGTCTAATGGTTCTCATTCACCACCTTGGGAAAATGAGTCCCGTGTGGCCCAAATTCAAACTTAATTCAAAATTTTGATGGGATCTTATTCTCCTAGATCTAATGTCAACTTGTAGTGTTGTAATTTCAGGAATTCTTGCATAATGAAGTATAAATACAAGGTTATTTCATTCATATTCACACCTAGCATTCAAGAGAGTTCACAAGAGTATTCAAGATTCTTTAAGTGAATTTTATCAAGAATTTTTTAGTAGCATTCAAGTGCCAATCATCATTTCAAATATTTCATATATCACGTTTGTTATTGTGCTAACAATTGTGATGTAGAGTTTATGATTCAAGCAAGTGTTTCAAGCAAGATCAACATCATTCAAGCAAGAATTAAGAACCACATCTATTGTAGCCATTTCAAGAATATTTGAAACACCTTGTTGCTAGGGTTTGGTGAGTTGCAACATTTCTATTTGTTCATTAATCATTCTCCATTCATATTTACTTTCATTTCAAGGTTTAATTACCAAAAACAGGTTTAACCAAGGAAAACCCCTATCTACTAACCCCACAACATTTTTCCCTCTCCTTTGTGTGTGATTTGTAGGTTTAGGTTGCAAATTTTCTAAGGAGAAAGATTGGAGAAAATTTGTCAAGTGATCAAAGTTGTCAAAGTTGTCATTAAGCCTTAGAGAACATTGGAGATCACCTATAGGTTGCAAATCAGAGATTTAGATCTAAAAATAAATCAGGAAGGATAGAGAATATAGAGAAGAGTAGGATCAACCTTTGAAGCTTTAGAAAATCCCAACTAGATTGATTCTCCACTTTTGGCGAATGAGTCCCAGTTCTAGTACATTTTCAAGATTTTGCATATTTAGACACGCTTTTGGAATATTTTTGTTCCTACACATTTTCCCAGAAATGGGATTGATTTTCCCAGCTTGGAAAATGAGTCCTAGTCAGCAATACAAATAGATTTTCTAGAATTCTAGACCTCCATGCTATCTTCTACAAATTCCCAGGTGCACACTTTTTTTTTATAGTTTTTTTTTACATTTCATGTTCAATTTTCTAGGTCATTTAGAGTTAGTTTGCATTCAATCAAGGTTTGGAATTACACCTTGCATTTCATTGTCTTTTTCCAAGTTTACACAAGTGGTGTTGAACCCCTCATTAGATCATAGTTAGATCCTAGGACAACCCTATTGCAAAATCTCTTTATCTTTTGTATTGAGATCTCTAGGGTTATCCTTGAGTGGAACATCTTAGAAAGTGGGTGTGATAGCACTTGATCTCCCCATATCCATGCCATTTTCTTTGGTTCCAAATACGAATCCATTATGGAATTGAAGAGAAGATTTTCATTTCTTGGTGTTATGTGCATAGGACAATCATGTATCCCACTCTTGGTTTACTTAATAGGTGAATGATCTAAGAGCTATTTCCCACCTAAATATGAAGTGTATTCTTTATTTTATATCTTTTCTTTTCATATGAGTTAGTGTTGTATATAAAAATTATAAAGAATTATTAAGAAAAAGATGCATGGTTTATGGATTTTCACTATTCTCCTTTTTTGGTCTTGAGCGATGGATTTAGTTATGAGGACTTACTTGGAGAGGTATAGGGAATGGTTTCTATCTTTTGACATATTCCCTTTGTTGTGGGAATGTTGAGTTTTTCGGTCTACCTTTGGTATGAGAGGTTTATATCTATTATTACCATGTTTTCATTTGATTTAAATGTTAATATGTTGATATCCTTTCAATATAGGAATGGCAAAGGATGTCTTACTTTACACATTTTAGTACA
Organism: Sequoia sempervirens; assembly: GCA_007258455.2. NCBI lineage: Eukaryota > Viridiplantae > Streptophyta > Pinopsida > Cupressales > Cupressaceae > Sequoia > Sequoia sempervirens. Next base: position 103,095,892 of record VDFB02281492.1, on the reverse strand, counting down.
TGTTAGTATGAAACAAGGATATGGTTTTATTTGCAAGTTGTCTCTTTGTTCATGTAATTCTTCCTCGGTGTTTGGTTTCACATGGTTGACTATGAAGAATTTGATAGACTTATAGAGAATAGTGGTGAGAGAGGTATTTTTTTTTAGTATTTGTATACCATTGTATGTTTCCTTAACACTATGTAATAGAGGGATTAGCCACATCCTCAATGTGAACTACTATAAACCTTATACTTTATATTCTTTGATCTCTTTTCAAATTTGATATTACTCCTATAGTGGGAGTTTCTAGATATATATTTGGTTATCCTCTTTGATATCTTTGTTTGTTGGTTTACTATGTGATGATGATTTTGCATATTTCATTGGTTTTAGATCTATTAGTTATGTGGATTCTGTATTAGGTAACCACATCCTTGTAGTTGGATGATTTGGATATGGACTATCTATATCCATGAGATTATTTCAATTTTAATATATACTTTATTGGTTGGTCAAGTGTCTATGGTCATTTAGTCATTGGTATGTTAAATTGAGATAGGAGGATAGATATACAAAGACTTTATTATATATTTTTGGTTGGCATGTTAATGGCATGAAGTTCTATCTATAATTTGAATAAACTAGTTTGAGCTATGAATAGCTTTGATGAGTTAAAATTTGTTGTGGTTTCTATTCTATTGGTTATTTTTGAAGAACTTAATTGATCTTAAGAAATACCTATGGATTTTTCCATTTCCAATACTTAGCACTCCAAAGGGATTGGCCAATGAACGACTAAAAGATGCAAAACTTCTACTCCTACACTTTGGGATCTATTAAACTTGGGAGGGTGATACCACATTGTATACATAGGAATTTATATGACTACTACTCAAATACACTACCAAAAATAGATAATTCTCATAAATTTACTCAACAACATAGTACATCAAATAAGTTGGTAGTTTATTTATTGATATCCTACACTTTGAGTATGAGAAGACGTAACTCAATTACAAAACAACTACAGTGTTATTCATTTGAAATTTTGTAAAGTAAAAGTGACTAGCTTATGAATCAACCCATAAATTTAATTATGAATACTTTGCACAAACCAGTGCTTTATCCGAAGCATGAAGTCAATATCAACCTATGCAATCAGATAACAACTCAACAAAAGCAACATAAACTTTCAAGAAACACTGCATTTCAACATTTCAATATTACATTCATGATCATCACTGCTTACAAATATCCCAACACCTAATTCTTATGAGTTACAATCTCATCCGAGCATTTACATTAATTCATTAAACTAATAAGTAGGAATGAAATTAAACATCCATTGAGAAACAATAGAGACAAACAAAAGAATCCTTGATTTCTTTCATTCATAACTCATAAAATAAGTAGAAAGGAGAGATAATAGCCATGAAATTGGTATCACTCTATATTGTATTTTCTATATTGTTATCAAAATTACATACATAATAACAAACTCTGAACTTAAGAAAAAACTTTAAAACATGCTTAATACTCTTTTTATAACTCACAATGTTGATTGAAAAGCAATTAACCCCTACTTTCTTGCCCTGAATTCCTTCTTATAGAAATGAAGGAGCAAAACAAACATCAGGCTAGAAAGTACACATGTCAATAACAGATAATTCTCATAAATTTACTCAACAATGTAGTACATCAAATAAGTTGGTAGCTCATTTATTGATATCCTACACTTGGAATATGAGAAGACGTAACTCAATCACAAAGTAACTACAGTAGTATTCATTTGAAATTTTGTTAAGTATAAGTGATTAGTTGATGAATTAACCCAAAAAAATGAATTATGAATACTTTGCACGAACCAGTGCCTTATCCCAAGCATGGAGTCAATATAAACCTATGCAATTAGACAACAACTCAACAATAGCAACATACACTTTCAAGAAACACTACTTTACAACATTTCCCTATTACATTCATGATCATCACTAATTACAAATATTCCAACACCTAATTCTTATGAGTTAACAATCCCATCTGAGCATTTACATTAATTCATTAAACTAATAAGCAGGAATGAAATTAAACATCCATTGCGAAACAACAGAGACAAACAAAAGAATCCTTGATTACTTTCATTCATAACTCATAAAACGAGTTCAAAGGAGAGATAATAGTGATTAAATCAATATCACTCTATATTGTATTTGCTATATTGCTATCAAAATTACATACATAATAACAAACTCTGAACTTAAGATAAAACTTTAAAACATGCTTAATATTCCTTTTGCAATTCACACTATTGATTGCAAAACAACGAACCCCTATATTTTGGCCCTAAATTCCTTCTTATAGAAATGAAGGAGTAAAACAAGCCTCAAGCCAGAAAGTATACATGTCAATAACCTATTGGACCTCTATAACAAAGATTCCCCTTTCCAGTTAGTTTGCATTCCCAAGAGGTGGGAAACATGTGTGAAAATAAAAGTGGTCTTTTGTTATGAAATAACTTGCACAATAGGAGAATATGATATGAAATATGTTGCAAATACTTGATAATAACTGAGAATAACAAGCCACTTCGAGGGGAAAAACCTCCAAATATCTCTAATGAGGACACACTTCACAACTTGATGATGAAAATAAGACTCACAACCTCTTATATATACCTATTTATGGCTAGGATAACACCTAGGATGACTTAGACACACCTATATAAGTCTTACGCTGACCTAAAAAACTCAATAATAATATACTAATGATAATATGAATTAATAGAGAGTTAAGATAGCCACAAGCTGACTATTCATAACTTGATGTACACTAATATTAAGGGCATAGCATGCCCCCCATATTCAAAGAAGCATTGTCCTCAATGCTAATCAAGTTTGGATTCTTTTGAATGAACTCCTCGTCCTCCCATGTGGCATCTTCAACTGGTAAATTCTTCCATTGGATGAGATACTCAGTGAGAGTTCTATTCCTCAGCTTCTTTGTGCATGTTTGACGAATGCACTATGGTTCCAAAATGATTCTTCCTTCTTCATCGAGCTCTGGTAGTGTTGTTTGAGTGGGAATATTATTCCCAATTACCTTCTTCAAACATGAAACATGAAAAACTGGATGTATCTTTGTTGTTGGTGGAAACTCTAGTTTGTAGGCAACACTATCAATCTTTTGCATGATTTGGTATGGACCATAATACCTTGGAGACAACTTATTATTTTTTTGTTTCTTTAGTGAGATTTTCTTATAATTTTGAAATCTCAAGAAGACCCAATCCCCAACTTCAAAACTTCTTTCACTATGATGTTGGTCTGCCTATTGTTTCATTCAATTTTGTACCATGGCTAAATTCTCCTTGAGTTCTGAAAGTACTTGTTGTTGATGAAGCAAGTGGTCTTCTACTACCTGAACTCTTGGTGACACCTTTATTGATGATGTGATGGAAGGAGGATGCTATCCATAAAGTGCCAAAAATGGAGACATTTTTTATGAGCTATGAAAAGAAGTGTTATACCACCATTTTGCAAGTGGTAGCCAATCTACCCATTGAGACTAATTCTCTGAAGTGAAACAACGTAGATATCCTTCCAAACACTTATTAACAACCTTAGTTTTCCCATCTGATTGAGGGTGGTATGAAGAACTAAGAGCCAATTGAGTACCCAAACATGAGAATAAATTTTTCCAAAAGTGACTAGTGAAGATAGGATCACGATCACTAACAATAACCTTAGGTGTACCATGTAGCTTTTGGATATTCTCCAAAATAGCTTTGTCCACTATACTTGTTGTAAAAGGATGTGATAATGCAATGAAATGTGCATATTTAGTGATGCGATCAACTAATACCATGATGACATTATGACCTTTAGATTTGGGAAGCCCTGTGATGAAGTCCATGGATACCTCTTCCCAACACTAGCTAGGAATAGATAAGGGTTGCAAGAGACCTGGTTTCTTAATTGTCTCCCTTTTATTCCTTTGACAAACCAAACATTCAACCACAAATTTTTTAACATCACCTTTTAGCCCTTCCCATAAAAAATCTTGCTTGACTCGATGATATGTCTTCAAAAATCCTGAATGACTACCCACTGGAGACTCATGCAACTATATGAGAATCTTGTGTTTAAGAGTGGAATTCTTGTAGAGATACAAACTCTCTTTATACCAAAGAGTATCTCCCTTCCAACAAAACTTATCTGAACTACTATGATCACTTTTTAATTTTTTGATGAGATTACTTGGATCACAACATCATTTTTCCACTCTACTTTGGCTTCCTTCACTCAATTTTCTTGTAATATTGAAAGGGCACACAATAAGACTTCATCTTTCTCATCCTTCCTTGAAAGTGCATCTGCTACAATATTTTATTTACCATTCTTATATACAATCTCAAAGTCATATCCTAACATCTTAGTGACCCATTTTTGTTGCTCTTCAGAAGATAGTCTTTGTTCCAAAAAATATTTTAGGCTATCATGATTTGTCTTAACCTTGAAGTTTCTACCCAATAGATAAGGCCTCCATTTTTTAACTGCATGGAGGATTTCTAGCATTTCCTTCTCATAAATAGGTTTCATTTGATTCTTACCCTTTAATTGATGACTCTCAAAAGCAATTGGTTGAAATTCTTACATGAGAACTGCTCCTATCCCATTTCTAGAAGCATCACATTCCACAATGAATTCCTTGGTGAATTCGGGAGTGGCAAGCACTAGAGTTGTACACATAGCCTCCTTTAATCTCTCAAATGTTGTATTGGAAGACTCATTCCAATGAAAAGAATCCTTCTTCAATAGAGTGGTGAGAGGTGGTTCTATATGACCATAATTCTTCAGAAATATTCTATAGTACCCTATCAATCCCAAGAAACCCCTTAGTTTCTTAATGGTTTTTGGAATAGGCCATTCCATGATAGCCTTAATTTTGTTAGGATCCACCTTTACTCCTTCATGTGAAACTATGTGTCCCAGATACTCCACCTTCGTAAGACCAAAAGCACACTTGGATGGCTTAGCATAGAGTTTATGATCTTCAAGTATTTCTAATGCTTGATCCACATGTTGCAAATGTTCTTCCCAAGTCTTGCTATAAATCAATATATCATCAAAGAATTATACTAACACAAACTTTCTCAAGAACTTCTTAAAAACGGAATTCATCAAACTTTGGAATGTAGATGGTGCATTGGTAAGACCAAATGGCATCACCAAAAATTCATAATGACCCTCATGAGTCTGAAATACTATCTTACAAATATCTTCCTCCTTAATCCAAATTTGGTGATAACCAGATCTCAGATCTAACTTGGTAAAATACATAGCTCAATTCAATTCATTTAGCAAATCATCAATGACTGGAATAGGAAACTTATCTTTAATGGTGTACATGTTGAGCACTCTATAATCTGGACACATGCGCCAAGTATCATCCTTCTTACATACCATCACCACAGGCGAGGAGTAAGCACTTTGGCTATGCTTGATAATTCCTGCCTCTAACATCTCAACAATTTTTTCTATCTCACTCTTCTGTATGTGTGGATACCTATAAGGCCTGATGTTCAGTGGTTGGCTCCCTAGAACTAACTATATGGCATGATCATGATCTCTCTTAGGAGGAAGCCCTTTAGGCATATCTCCAAGAACAATTGAGTGATGATCAAGTATAGCTTGCAAATCTGGATGAGTAGGAGCATTAGATTAAGAGACTTCTAATGAACATAGCTAGGCCACAAATCCATCCACTCCTTTCTTAAGAAACTTTTGCATTTGATGATTTTTCCTTCAACCCCCTTAGCTCTACTACCCTTCCTTCTTATTCAAATTTCATGACTAGTTCTTGGAAGTTCATCTCAATCATTCCCAATGTAGTAAGCCATTGTACTCCCAAAACAATATCTGTTGCACCCATGGATATCGCATAGATTGGGGTATCAAGTTGATAATATCCCATGGATAATTTAATGTTGTGACAATTCCTTGAACAACTAACTATACCACCATCTGTAATAAAAATCTAAAACTCTAGAGCTGGATATATAAAACAATTTATACAAGTAGCTAACCTTTTGTTGATGAAATTATGAGTACTACCTGAGTCAATCAACACTGTTACCTTCTACTTCTTTAAGAACCCCACCACCTTGAAAGTTTGTGGAGCACTGAAACCTAAGAGTGCATGACAAGAAATGATTGTTTGAGAATCATGTGATTCCTCATTTGACTCCCTCTCATCCTCTAGTATGGGTTCCTCCTCTTATTCCTCACTTGGACCTTCAATATAGAACAATTTATTTTCACTGCATTTATGTCCTCGACTATATTTTCTATCACAATTGAAACACAAACCTTTTTCTCTTTTCTCCTCAATTTTTTGTGGAGTCAACCTAGTAGGTTGTGTTGAATATCCTTTCTCTCTTGTCACATTAGCCCCTTGCTTCTTAGGAATCAAATACTTCTCCTCTACCTTACCTGCTAAGATAAAAGACTCATTTATGGAGCTAGGGCTAAACATGTGTATCTCATGTTTAATGTGATCCTTGAGATCCACTAAGAATAAATCATTCAATTTTTCCTCTGTAATTGTATCCAATCTTAAGGATAGATTTTGGAATTGCTGAATATAATCCTTAACTATTCCTATTTGTTGAAGTTTAGCCAGCTGGTTGAAGAAGTTGTATGTCACGCTATTGCTATATTGTGCTTGGAGTTCCTCCATAAAAATTGACCATGAGATGGTGAGGCCCTTTTTCCTTTGATGAGTATAAAGCCAACAATACCAAATGAACTGATCTGGTTCTAGATATAGGGAAGCCATCATGACCTTTTGTCCATTTGGGATTTGCTGTACTTCAAAAAAAATCTCCATTTGGTTTATCCATGTTAGAGGATCCTTTCCATTAAACTTGCACATATCCACCTTTGGAAATAAATTCCTAGATCCCATAGGAGTACTAAAGCTTATGTGAATGGTAGCTGACCTAGAATTTTCACCTTGGTTGCTTGAGAACTCCTTTCTTGGTTCAGCCATGCAGGTGCTTAACATGTTTCATATGTCCAATATATCTCCTCTTAGGTCACACATATCCATATTCATTAAGGAAATTTCTTCCTTGACCTTATTTATTTCCTCATTAGGAGTAATATCCTCTATTGTTACCCCATCCTTATAAGGATTCTTCCCTGGAGTGACAACATTCTTTTTGCCCCTTATTGCAGGCCCCGTCATGATGGAAACCAATGATTTTGAAATAAATAACACAAGTGAAACTTAAATTCTCTAAAAATTTTACTGTAATTTACTAGGTCCAAAATAACTCTCGCCTAGAAAAATCTCCAAAAAATAAGCTGATTTGCAACGTGGAGAGTGATAATTGTGAAAAATTTAATTTTTCAATAACTTGCTTCTTCCTACTCCAATTCCTCCAATTATTTTTTATTGTAATCTCCTTTAGTATTTCTTCAAAAAAATAATAAAAATTAGACTCTAATTCAACAATATGTGCGAGATATGCCGACTACAAAACAATTGTGTAGAAAACCTAATTCTGCAATAATTCACTTAATTTTGCTCCAATTCTTTAGAAATTTGGACTGTAGCTTCTTTAATATTCTCTTCAAAAACCCTTTAAAAATTATATTTTTTTTCCCAAAATAAAAAATATATTCTCTTCCCAAAATCACCTCCAAAATTGAGAAAAAACCTTGCCTCTACGGTGCTAAGATCATGCTTTGATACCACTTGTTATGAAATAACTTGCATCCTAGGATAATATGATATGAAATATGATGCAAATACTTGATAATAACTGAGAATAACAAGCCACTTTTAAGGGGAAAACCTCCAAATATCTCTAATGAGGACACACTTCACAACTTGATGATGAAAATAAGACTCACAACCTCCTATATATACCTATTTATGCCTAGGATATCACCTAGGCTGACTTAGACACACCTATATAAGTATTAGGCCAACCTAAACAACTTTATAACAATAAACTAATGATAATATGACTTAATAGAGATTTAAGATAGCCACAAGCCAACTATTCATAACCTGATGTATACTAATATTAAGGGCATAACATCTTCATTCATCTTTGGAGATACTGTCCAATTTAAAAAAAAGGTATCTTCAAATAGTTACCTCAAAATTTATGCCCATGCACACAAAGTGAAAGAAGGAAAGCATGAAAGAAACATGATAGAAAGGACAAATGATATATGTCCACGTCTATAGCCTTGTCATCAATTCAACTTAAAGAAGATGCACTATATTTCCTATACATTAGCAAAAGCTTAATCTATACTAAATCTAGCTATGTAGTCCAAATCCAACTTATCCGTTATTCATCATGGTTTCAAACTTCAAAATTCTAAATCACCACCCTATCACCTCATATTAATCCACTACTCCCTCTAAGTATCTGCCTTTCCATGTTAGGAACTCATCTTCAGTGGGCTAATCGAAACTCATGAGTTCATTAGCCCTTTCTCTATAAGGTACATACTTGGAGACAATTTGGTTAGCCTCCTTGTAAAATTTTAGCAAGACAATCTCTGCATAAGCCAACATATCCATTTTTATCTTCAATGTGTCCATATCATGTTTTTAGAAAATTGAAACTGCCTGATCTAAAATAACTTTATTTGTTTCATCTTTCCACTCTTGTAGAGTTTTTATGCTATCATAATCCATTAGAATGGATTGAAGGAGGCCATGATGTGATTCATCAAAGGATTTCACTAGCTCTTTTATTTTGTTCTCCAATGATTCAATATTTCCCTTGTATCCTTCAATCTTCCCTACAAGAGTAATAGTGGGTTTAAACTTTTCAAGCGGATTGGCAACCCTGGCTTCGATGTTAGAAAATATTGAAAAACCATAGTACAAGCTCCTTGAGTGTGTATAGTATCCTTCATATTGTTGAATCATTCCTTCAAGACATGTATTAATAATTATGCAACTTCTTGCTTCGGTAGGTCGACACGCTTTCAGCTATTAAGGCTCACTCGCATAAACCAGAATGACTCACTTTCCCTCAAACTAAGTTTTTAATTCTAGTCATTGATTGCACAACCTTGTTAACTGATTGGCAAACTAGATTAAGCCAACTTGATTTGAAAAATATGACTGTACACAACCGCAATATTCACCAAATGATAGAAAGCCACATGGAACCACTTTCTAGTGGTATACGAGCTCCACCATTTCTTTGTTGTTGTAGCTAGGATCCACGTGTCTTCTTCCCCTCACCCTTGTGAGTCATAACCCATGTGCAATTTTCATCAGCGAGGAGATGGGGAAATGTTGAGATTAAATCTCTTGGCTTCTACATACACACTTCTTAATTCAAAACCATTTCTCGTAGCTTGATTCTTCTTACACCATGCATGGCCCAAATTAAAAGGTCATCAAACATGTTCTATATATCTAATTTAGTAGTGCACACTTTATTCTCCATGCCTCGTGTTGAAATATTGAATTAATACTCTCCCTTGCTCCAATGCTTCCACGTCCTCTAGGTTATTCCATGCAACAATTGCTCACTTCCCCATTAGGAGTCTTTCAATAAAGGTGAGACCCATACGAGATAGGGGGAGTGATCAAGATTAATCCATGTCACTCACTATCAACCATTGATTCACTTGAAAGCTCTGCAATGCTGACCACTTGAAACTACTGGGCCCACAACTAGATAAGACACATGAAAACTACATGTCATCCCTTGTGATTATTTTAATGTGCAAGAAAAATAAACAGGTGTGCGGGGAACGGTTTATATGTGGCCACATCATTCAACAACCACCGTTTATTTCATCTTAAAAGCAACTGCATGCCTTAACAAAGACATCAGGACCACCAATGTACAAGACACATGGCTTACACCCATGATCTTGTGAGAATATTAATAGGCAATAAAATGGAATGAGCACATGGGGAATGGTGGAAATTTTTTTGTATCAATTGAATAGTAGTCAAGGATCCTCATATCTACACATACCAAAACCATTAATATCAAAAGAGGGACCCAACTAGGTCAATGAGACCACACCCATGTAATAAATTACTTAAGGTTCAAACAACCTTAGTGGGAAATACTTAGCCCAACTTAGGAAGATTTAAAATAATGGCCCAACACATGACAACCGGTAAAACAAGACCAATGGGCTAGTTATTTCATGGGTTTTTATGGCACAAGATATGACTTAAAAGGCTGAGAACCGACAGGAAGGAGTCAACAAAGAATTAAAACCTTGGCAAGGATACAAACTCAAAGGTTTTTTCAAGTAAGACTTTAAGAAAACTAAAACCCTTAAACAATGATGGGAGACAAAACCTTAAGCCCTTAGGTAGAATTTCAACCCAAATTTAGGAAATATTTGGAGATGGAACATGAAAATTCTAGGGGTTCCATTAGTGTCTCCAACTAGGGATGCATGTCTCTCGTAGGCATGGCAAGATCCTAGAATCTATGGTTGAAGCAGACCAGCCAAAACAAAGTGAACCAAAAACCAGGGAACTACCCGAACTAGGTAGCAAGATTGAACCATATGCAACCAAAGCAAACACACCTATATACAAAATGTAAAAAACCTACAGTGTAAATGGAATTATAACATAATTAGGAGAAGCATGGCTTTAAGAGTTGTCCATGTACTAGCAGTTCAAAAAGTTTTGCTGTCAAGCTTTGGAGGAAATATGAGTCCTCCCCATGTGTAATGGCTATTAGATAAGGGCCTAATGATAATGATTCAAATTTTCTAGTTTTACCCTTATCTTGAGCCCTTGTATTCTAGGCTAATACCATACTATTCACATCAAATATTCTGGGAGAAGCTCTCTTGTCATGCAAGTGCTTGACTTGCAACTATAGTTTTTTTATTTTTAGCATGACCTTCTCTTCTAGTTTCATCCAATTGCATCAGATTATTAATTTTTTGCTGCATATCCTCACATATATCCTCATCATATTCTTGCACAAACTTATACATTTTTAGAAGGTTATTTTGTGGAAACCTAGTATCTAGACCATATACCAAGCCAATCGGTGAATAACTAGTAGCCTTTTTCACAGTCACTCTATCTACCTAGAGTGCCAAATTTAGTTTTGATTCCCAAGCCTTTTTCTTCTTCTCCATCACCTTTTTTATGATTTTCATTAAGCTCTTATTGCTAGACTCAACCTAATAATTTCCCTAAGGATGGTAAGGTGAAGAATAAGAAATTTGTATGCCATGTTTATCATAAAATTCTTTGAATTCCTTGGATCTAAAACACATAGAATTATCTGAGATAATTTTTTTCTGGGACTCCAAACTAATGAGAATATTATTCAATAGGAAATCCACCACCACCTTGCTTGTTTCCTTTCTTGTGGGTATTGCTTCTACCCATTTTGTGAAATAATCAATGGAAACAAGGATCCATGAGTTCCCTTCACTAGACTTTTATGGTATCTCTCCAATGAAGTCAATCCAATTTTTTTGGAAAGGGGCTTGAACAAGCATAGGCCTAAGTGGTAGATTTCCTAAAAAATTTAGTTTTCCTACAAACCTTTGACAAGCATCACAAGCCTTAATGATTTTGTGAACATCCTTAAAGATAGTAGGCCACTAGAATCCTGCTCTCAAAATATTATGAGCAATGTTATTTTCCATGTAATGACAACCACACACTCCATTATGCATTTACTACAAGTGTTCTAATTCCTTCTTTCCATCCACAAATTTAAGCAATATACCATTCGATTTTCTCCACCATAGCTCATTGTCAATAATCACATACTTGATGGCATGCAATTTTAATGTCCTCTTGTCATTCTTAGCCATATCTATAGGACACTAAATTTTTTGTAAATATTGGATAATACTTCTATACCATCTACATGTTTGCATATCACAAATAGGTGCAACATCAACCATTTCTACCTGATTAACTTGATTAGCCTCCAAATTAGTTTCTACCATTAATTTAGCTAGGCCCTTCCCTCATACTAATTTGGTAATCTAGAAATCAATGTTGAATTCTTGGATCTTGTTGATCCATCTACACCTTCTACTTGTAGTTTCTTGCTGAGTGAAAATATCTTTCATAGCAACACTTGGTACAAAAGCTATGACAGGAGCTCCCACTAGGTAAGTCCTAAGATTCTTCGCAGCCTTAACCAGAGCAAATGCTTTCTTTTCAACCATGTCATATTTGAGATATGTGGCCTATAAAGACTTGGTAAATAATGCAATGGGTTGTTCAAATCCCTCCTCATTTTTCTATAATAAAACAACAACGATTTTATGAAAAGAAGTGAGAGAAAATGTGCATTGGCTTAGAGAAATTAGGAGATTTCAAGAATGGAGCCTCCTTGATAGGTTGTTTAATTTTTTTGAATGCCTAACTTGTATCCTCACTCCAAAGCACCATTTCTCCCTTCTTCAGCATCTTGGAAATAAGTCTTGTGATTTATGCAAAGTTAGTCACAAACCTTCTTAAAAAAATTATTTGTCTGAAAAATGACTGAATACCTTTGACATTTTTTGGCTGAGGGATTCTATCTATGGCCGCTACCCTCTTAGGGTCGATCCTTACTCCTTCCTTGGACATAATGTGCCCCAATATTTTTCCCTCAGTAACCCCAAAATCACATTTCTTTGGATTCAAAGATATCCCATACTCTAGAGACATGACAAATACTTTTTCTAAGTGCATACAATGATCTTCCTCATTCTTGGAGTAAGTGGTAAATTCATCTTGATATACAACCATAAATAGATCAATAAAATCAGAAAAATTCATGTCCATATCCCTCTCAAAAGTGGCACCTACATTTTTTAAACCAAAAGGAATTCTCACATAGACATAGGTGCCCCATGGAGTAGTGAATGCAGTCTTATACTGCTCAGACTCCTTTACCTTTACTTGGTTATAACCTAAAAAATCATCCATCATTGAAAGCATGTCACATCCAATTACCTTCTATAACATGGCTTCCATGTTTGGCAATGGATAATTTTCCTTTAACAAGAATAGATTTAGATTCCTGAAATCAATGCATAACCTTATATCACCATTCTTTTTTCTTACTAGCACCAGATTGGATACCCATGAAGGGTGTCTAATTGGTTTTATAATGCAAACATCTCTCAATTTTACCAACTCCTCTTGCATCTTGGGAGCTATAGTAGGATTAATTGATCTTTTCTTTTTCTTGAAAGGCTTAGCATTCTCCTTCAGAGGAATCCCATGCTAAAAAAATTCCTCTCTATAAGCTTTCAGGTCATCGTATGACCAAGCAAAGACATGTCTATATTTTCTAAGCAAGGTAATCAACATTTCCTTCACCTTCAACTTCATCTTCTTTCCTACATACATTTTCTTAGGGGAATTTTCAGTCCCCAAATTTACTTCCTCCAAGCCCTTGGGTGAGTAACAGTTGTCTTAATCTTTCTTTTATCTTGACTTTCAAAGACCCTTCAAGTGCTACAATGCCTTTGGAGATTTTATTTTTCTTTAACTAGATAACCTCCTTTCCAAATACTATGTCCTTTCCATCAATATTTTAAAAAAATACACCAAATTCAATCTCCTGACCTTCATATTCATCAACACAGTCCAAAAATTTGAGAATATCTCCATTATTATTGAAAATCTACCAGTTGTGCACATTGTCAGGAATGGAAGGCCTTGTCTATATCTCAACCTTAGAGATACCTATCAAAGTTATATCATTTGGTCTCAATGCAATGTTAGCAAGTAAGTAAACTACTTTGTTTTGTCCTCTTTCCATCCAGTCAATTCTAAAACAATCAAACTGCTCAATAGAATCCTAGATGACATTTATGTACTGCTTTAGTCTATTGTTCATGCAAGAATATTTGGATCTTACTTGGGATATCACAAGCTTAGAATCACCAATTACCATTAAATTTTTTATTCTATGCTTCTCAGGCAATCTCAGTCCCAGTAATAATGCTTCATATTCTGCCACATTATTCGTGTAGACAAAAGACAATGTGAAAGATAGTTTATGAGTACTGCCACTACGTGATACCAATAATATCTTTACATCAGACCCTTCTTTGGAACTTGCACCATGAACGTACATTTTTCAAAGTCCATTCTTGTCAGATAATCTTAAAACTTCATTTTCCATAGGTGCAAGGCACCTATCAACTTCTTGTGGTACTTCTTCCATCTTGAAATAACATATATTAGTTTCTATGTAAAGAATCTTGTCATCTTCAAGAGCATGCTCCAACATATGTGGTACCCTTGGTTCTCGGGCCACTTGAATGTCCTTACCATCAATGGGAAATGTGGAATAAGACATGTCACACTGCACACTGCCTCCCATAGATTCATTCCATTTTTGAGATAGCACCATTCCATAATTAGGTGGGATATCCACTACTACCACACTCATTTTAAACTCCTTGTCTGGGTAGGATGCTAATCTATAAGGAAGTTCATTTATCACACCAATAACAAGGACTTCTCTTGAATCCATGGCATAACACTTACCGTGAGTGCTATCAACCTTCAATCCTAGTTCCTCCATGATTTTAGCTAGCATGATGTTATTTGATGCTCCAGAGTCAATGATACACTTTTTTATAAAATTTCCCCCAACAATCAAAGTGAGGAAAAATGGATCTATCTTCCTAGGACAAGTAGTTACTGAATTCCCTAGGAAGGTATGGGGAATCTTTTATGACTCCCTCAACTTCCTTGTATTTCTTATATTTTTCACTTAGTTTGGGTGGAGTGGGCACCACTAAATCATTACATGCTGTAGTAGCACCATTGATAAGGGCTACTACCTTTCACTTATGTTCATCTATTCTCATCATTTCAAGAAAAGGCATAGATACTTTTACTTCGCTAAGTAATTGAAACATATCAACATGATTATACTTAGGTAATTCAATTGGGAGCATATCTTGTTCATTGTTTCTCTCCTTCTGTTGATTTTTGGTTACCTCAGCTCTATGCTTGGCATCCTTCCTTGTAACTTTAGGATTTTACTTTTGTGTCTTTATCTTCATAGCAGGAGATTTGAATTATTTAGTAGCTTTTGGATTATCTGCTTTCTTAGCCCAAATTTTATCTCCCCTACCTTCTTTAGCTTTGATTGCTTCTATTTTTCCATCAAACTTGTGCTCTTTGCTTTTGGCATTATGCTCCTTAATGAAAATACTAGCAGGACTTCCTTGTTCACCACCAACTATTCTATTCCTTAGATGGTAGGAACTTCTAGCTTGGGTGACCAAGGCTACAGTATATTTTGCAATCTCCTCATCTAAGGGCCTTCTTAGTGACACACCATCTTCAATTTCTTCCAAATTATATACCCCAGTATCACTATCAACATCCTCATTAGAGAGAAATTTTTGATTCAATATGCACAAGCAATTTTCCTTTGATTGTCTACATCCACTTAATAGGAATCCATATAAGAAGAGAATTCACTATTAGCAACATCAGAATCACCCATAACCATAAGTACATCAATATCCTCCTCATTTTGCTGATCACATTCTTCAAGCATATCCTCTTCCATCTCAACCATCTGTGCAAAGGTTCTGCACATTGCTGAGGAGAATGTGGCATTTGGAAAACCATGCACCAAGGGGTATCTTCAACAAAATTTCCTGAATTCTTTCGTAGAGGATCCGAAGGGACCTTATTCTAGGCATTTCTTTGATTATTAAGAATATGCTTCCCATTATACCAATTGGTATTATATGGGTGGTCCTGCAACCAAGGAGGTCTTTCATTCATTTGATAATTTTTTGGTTGAACCCTTTCATGATTTACAATTTTGTCATTTATAGTTTTCATAAAATTATCAATATTATCCTCAAGAGTGCTCCCTTTAGCACCTAAACTCTTATCCTCTTTTTTTGGATTTCCAAAGAGTTTTGCATCATCTCTTTTGCCAACTTTACCAATTGCTCTGTTGATATTCTCAATATGCTCGGCCATCTTGTATGCTTCCCTCAATGTTTGAGGATTCTTATCTAGTAGGTGATAACTCATTTTTGTATCAAAAGCATTGTAGTAATTTATGGGTATGTGCAGGATCATCATGGAAAAAACAGGACCTTAAGTGGTGAAAAATTTAGAAAAATCAAAGTTAGGCAACTTGACGTAAAAATTTGAATAAGTTATCTATATTATTTCAAAAATATGTAATAATAGAATCTGTAACAAATTAAATATAGTTTCTAAACTACTAGGTTTATTTTTAAAAAAATATCTATTTGGTGAAAATTTGAAATTTCAATGCAATAGTACTTAAATTTCAAGGAAAAAATAAGTAGGTGTTTATTTGACCACCATAACCCCAATAAAATGATAATATTTTTTTATAATATTTTAGATATAAGTAGAGGACTCATGTACCAATGTGATACATTTTTTTTTTATAATTTTTTTCCAAGTAAATAATTAATTATGAATTTTTTATTACAAATTTTTAAAAATATAAAAACTTGTATGTTTGAACACCTTAACTTGATCAAAACTTCATGAAATGAACAATTTTTTTTTTAATCCTACAGTATGCGAAGCATAGAATGTGATGTAGGTTTCAGATTCAAAAAATGCGATACCATTTGAAAGCTATAGATGTTTTTCAATCAGCCTATCAATCAGAACTTTAGTTGTAATTCAAATAGAAAATGAATAATAATTATTTATTAAATTCAAAGTAAAGCATAATTTATATTGGTGGAAAGCTGATAATATCCTTTAAAAACCATTTTCGTCTCATCAATTTTGGGTAAAAAAAAGTTGTCAACCACATACCCTACACATACACATTATATCACCACTTTTTGGCACATCATGATCCTGCACATACCCATACCAAGCATACATTGTCATTCAATTGTAGACGAGGAGGCAACCTCTTCATAGCCTTTTGGAATATTGTATTGAACTCAGCCTCTAATTCATTAGGACCTTTAGCAATATTATTAAATTAATTTAACAAAAAATTTGAATTAGTCTTGTCACCATATTGTTTTATGAATATCCTTTCAAATTCCTCCCAAGAGCCAATGCTCTTGGAAAGCAAACTCCTATACCATTCTTGAGCATCTTCAATGAGAGACTACATAAATAACTTCATCATGGCATCCTCTGCTTCTACCTCAAAGTCATCCATAACATTAACAAATGATTTGAGATGATCTTCACCACTCAAGGCATTATTACTAGAGAATTTGACTAGAGTAGGTATGAAATCTTTAGGAAATGGGTTAGGGTAACCAAGTATTTTAGTGAAACATAATTTTTGGTATCTACCTACTTGGAGACCATTCTTGAGCATCTTCAATGAGAGACTGCATAAATAACTTCATCATGACATCCTTTGCTTCTACCTCAAAGTCATCCATAAGATTAGCAAATGCTTTGAGGTGATCTTCACCACCCAAGGAATTATTACTAGAGAATCTAACTAGAGCATGTCTAAAATCTTTAGGAAATGGGTTAGGGTAACTAGGTATTCAAGTGAAACACAATTGTTGGTATCTATCTACTTGGAGTGGCCTCCTAGTATGTCGATCTCTATGAACATCTCTTTGTTCATCATCTCTTTCGTTGTAAGATTGAATACTATCCTTACCCTTTCCACATTCACCATTACCACCTCCTTTCTTGTTTCTTTCATCATCTTTAGAATAAGAATTCTTACTCTTATTATTTCCTCCACCACCATCTCCACTAGTATTATGTCCTTTAGACTTATTTTTTAACTCACTACTAGTATGTCTAGAGCTTGAAGCCTCTGGAGTGAGTGTGGACATCTTAAGAAAAGAAATCTTCCTAGCTATTTTTGCATTAGAAACTTCTATCTCATCTTTCTTCAAATCTTCTTGTAGTTTATCATTCTCCAACTACAACTTCAAGATCTCAGGATTTGGAGCTGCAATGGATGGAGTAGGATCAATTTTGGCATTATGTGTGGAGGTTTCAATAGATGAAGTATGGGTAGTGGTACTGGTATTGAAGGTATTTTTCTTTGGCTAATCAATGGGCCTCTTCCCATGATCTATAAATGATTTTTTATTAACATTAGCAGAAGGATCTAAGGCTCTGGTAGTTGAAAAATATGTGGTATAGGTATCTAAAGTAGAGGTTCCCATATAGACTACTACTTTGGGAATTGTAGGGGTAATCTCATTTGCCAACTTGGAGACATTTTGTTCAAAGGCCTTCTGCCTTGCAACATCCTCTCACATATTCTCTAATATTTGTTTTCAAAAATCTCTCTCAAGTTGCTCAGCTTTGATCCTATCTTCCTTCTCCTTTAACACCTTCAATCTATTCTCTTCTTCCTCTTTAATCCTTATTTATTCCTCTTCTAAAGCTTGCATATCTTTGTCTATATCTTCTTCATTTTCTATAACATCTCTAGACACACTCGATGCAGGAGTATAATAGGGATGATCAATAGGATCTTCCTCAAGAGAAAGGTCCACTTATACATTAGGATATTCACCTCTTGGCTTAAAATATTTTCCATTAAAAATGGATCCAACACAAGGGGTTAAAGGCTCTGAAAAGTTCTTATTCTTACGCCAAAATTCCCACCTATCCTCCTCTCTTGAAATGTTAAGCTCATTATCAAACACTTTCTCAATAGGAAAGCTTCCTTGGTCTATGTTAGACACTTCAAATTCATGTTCCTTTTCCTAGATATTAGCACTACTTACTTCAAGATTAAAAGTAGGAGATGCATCAACAAGGGAATCAACAGATTTACTTGATTCAAATATTTTCTTAACCCAAGTGGGTTACTTCTCTTTTGTAGGTTCAGATTTTGCCTTATGCTCAGGATGCTTCTTTGCATAAATTTTGGTCTTCTTCATGATGTCAAATATGTTAGAATCCTTATTCTTGTGTTCCTTTTGAGAATTTATCATTATATTGGTATTAGAGACATTAGAGTCACCACCTAGAATGTTGGGAAATAGAAAGTGATTGCACTTTGTCTTTGTACTTATAACCTTTGAAAATATTTTAAACATAACCCAACATAAGATGACAGAATGAACTAAGACTTGATTCATAAGACTGAGTATGAAGTAACTATTGCAACAAAATCTAAACCAATTATTCTATAGACAGTAAAGAATAATATAATAAAATACTTGTTTTTATTTGTACTACTTCTGAACTTAGAGACTTTGGACTTAGATAGTCCCCAACGGAGTTGCCAATTTGTTGGTTATTTTTTAACAACCAAAATAATCTTCATAAATACATAAGGATTTTACCATTTCCAATACTTAATCCTCCAAAGGGATTGGCCAATGAATGAGTAAAATATAAAAAACTTCTACTCCTACACTTTGGGCTCTGTTAAACATGGGAGGGTGATCCCACAATGTATACTCGGGAATTTATATGACTACTACTCAAATACATTGCCAATAATAGATAATTCTCATAAATTTACTTAGCAATGTAGTACATCAAATAAGTTGTAAGCTGATTTATTTATATCCTACACTTGGAGTATGAGAAGACGTAACTCAATCAAAAAAAAACTAGTGGTATTCATTTGAAAGTTTGTTAAGTAAAAGTGATTAGCTAATGAATCAACCCAAAAAATGAATTATAAATGCTTTGCATGAACTAGTTCCTTATCCCAAGCATGGAGTCAATATCAACCTATGCAATCAGACAACAACTCAACAATAGCAAAATACACTTTCAAGAAACACTACATTACAACATTTCCCTATTACATTCATGATCATCACTACTTACAAATATCCCAGCACCTAATTCTTATGAGTTAACAATCTCATCTGAGCATTTACATTAATTCATTAAACTAATAAGTAGGAATGAAATTAAACATCCATTGAGAAACAACAGAGACAAAAAAAAGAATCCTTGACTACTTTAATTCATAACTCATAAAACAAGTACAAAGGAGAGATAATATCCATGAAACTGGTATCACTCTATATTGTATTTACTATATTGCTATCAAAATTACATACATAATAACAAACTCTGAACTTAAGACAAAACTTTAAAACATGCTTAATAATCCTTTTACAACTCATAGTGTTGATTGCAAAATAACGAACCCCTACTTTTTGGCCCTAAATTCCTTCTTATAGAAACAAAGGAGCAAAACAAGCCTCAAGCTAGAAAGTATACATGTCAGTGACCTATTGGACCACTATAACAAAGATTCCCCTTTTTAGTTACTCTACATTCCCAAGAGGTGGGAAACATGTGTGAAAATAAAAGTGGTCTTCATTCATCGTTGGAGATCCGGTCCAATTTTCAAAAAGGTATATTTAAATAGTTACCTCAAAAAAAATTTCCACACACACAAAGTGAAAGAAGGAAAGCATGAAAGAAATAGAAATGAAAGGACAAAGGATATGTCCACATCTGCAGCCTTGTCATCAATTCAACTTAAAGAAGATGCACTATATTTCCTATACTTTAGCAAAAGCCTACTCTATACTAAATCTAGGCTATGTAGTCCAAGTCCCACTTATTTGTTATTCATCATGGTTGTAGACTTCAAAATTTCAAATCACCACCTTGTCACCTCATATTAATCCACTACTCCCTCCAAGTATCTACCTTTTCATGCTAGGAATTCATCTTCAGTGGGCCAATCGAAACTCATGGCTTCATTAGCCCTTTCTCTATAAGGTGCATACTTCATGACAATTTGGTTAGCCTCCTTGTTGAATTCTAGCAAGATAGTTTGTGCATGAGCCAACATATCCATTTTTATCTTCAGTGTGTCCATATCATGTTTTTAGCAAATTGAAACTGCCTAATATGAAATAACTTTATTTGTTTCATCTTTCCACTCTTGTAGGTTTTTTATGCTATCATAATCCCTTAGAATGGATGGAAGGAGGCCATGATGTGATTCATGAAAGGATTTCACTAGCTCTTTTATTTTTTTCTCCAATGATTTAATATTTCCCCTATATCCTTCAATCTTACCTACAAGAGTAATAGTGGGTTTAAAATTTTTAGGTGGGTTGGCAACCCTGGCTCTTATGTTAGAAAATATTGAAAAACCATAGCATGGGATCCTTGAGTGTGTAGAGTATCCTTCACAATGTTGAATCATGCCTTCAAGACAAGTATTAATAATTATGCAACTTCCTGCTTCAATAGCTCGATGTCCTTTCAACCATTAAGGCTCACTCATGCAAACTAGAATGACTCACTTTCTCTCAAACTAAGTTTTGAATTCCAGTCGTTGATCATGTTGGCTTGTTAATTGATGGAGGACCCAGATTAAGCCAACTTGATTTGAAAAATCTAAATGTACACAACCACAATATTGACCAAATGACAGAAAGCCACATGGAACGACTTGCTAGTGGTATAGGGGCTCCACCATTTCTTTGTCACTATAGTTAGGATCCATGTGTCTTCTTCCCCTCACCCCCATGAGTCATAACCCATGTGCAATTTTCATTGAAATGGGGAGACAAGGAAAGGTTGAGATTAAATCTCTTGGCTTCTACATACACTTCTTAATTCAAAATAATTACCCACAACTTTATTCTTCTTACACCATCCATGACCTAGATTAAAAGGCCATCAAACACGTGCCATATATCTACTTTAGTAGTGCACACTTTATTATCCATACACCATGTTGAAATATTGAATTAATACTCGCCCTTGCTCCAATGCTTCCATGTCATCTAGGTTATTCCATGTGGTAATTTCCTGGTTCCCCATTGGGAGTATGTTAATAAAGGTGAGACCCATACGGGATAGTGGGGAGTGGTCAAGATTAATCCATTTCACCCACTATCGACCGTTGATTCACTTGAAAGATTTGCAATGCTAAGCACTTGAAACCACTCGGCCCACTACTGGACAAGACACATGAAAACTGCCCATCAACCCATGTGATTATTTTAATGTGGAAGAAAAACAAACATGCACACTGGGAATGATCTAGATGTGGCCACATCATTCAACAACCACTGTTGATTTCCTCTTTAAACCAACCGCACACCTTAACAAAGACATCAGACCCGCCAATGTACAAGACACATGGCTTACACCTATGAGCCCATGAGAATAAAGTAATAGGAAATAAAATGGAACTAGTGCATGGGGAACTGTGTCGATTTGTTTGCATCAATCAAATGGTAGTCAAGGATCCTCATATCTGTACATGCTGAAACCGTTAATATTAAAAGAGGGACCTGACTAGGTCGAGGAGACCACACCCATGGAATAAATGACTTAAGATTCAAACAACTTTAGTGGGAAATACTTAGCCCAACTTAGGAAGATTTAAGATAATGGCCCAAAACATGACAATCAGTAAAACAAGACCAATGACCCAGTTATTTCATGGGTTTTGATGGCACAAGATATGACTTAAAAGATTGAGAAATGGTAGCAAGGGATCAACAAAGAATTAAAACCTTGGTGAGGATACAAAATCAAAGGTTTTTTCAAGTAAGACTTTAAGTAAACTAAAACCCTTAAATAGTGACAGGAGAAAAAACCTTAAGCCCTCAGGCAAAATTTCTACCCAAATTTAGGCAAGATTTGGAGATGGAACACAAAAAGTTCTAGGGGTTCCATCATATTCCATTTGAAATGAGTAAGATAACTACTTAGAGCTTTTTTTATCATTTTCATTTGATGCTCGTGTTCATGTAAATATTTGTGTAGGTTTTAGTGATAGTTGATATGTTTCACCTTGGCATGTTCCTTTTTCTTCCATTGGTGGCATTTTGGAGTATTTGAAGGATTTTTTTTATTGATTGTGATTATCATGGTTACTTTTATAGGTATATTTTGGGATCAAGAAAGCATGGTCAATATTTAGATGGTACATGTTTGTTTAAGGTATGTTTTTTTCCTTTTTTGCAATTCTTATGCATGTATTTATAATATTCATGTCAAGTGGGAAAATGTTAGGATTAAGGTGTCATCAACCTTGCAAATACTATTTCACATTCCAAAATATTTAGAAAGTGTCTCTAGGCACTTAGATTGTATTGGAAAGATATTTGGTAATATTAATTTTCACAATTGTTTGTAATATTTCCATAAGGGGTGATGGGTCCAATAGTAGTGATAAAGGTGAATTTTAGACATAAATATTTAGAATTTTCTTCCCCACATGTGGATGCATAAAATGAAATAATAAAAGATAAGAAAATGATAAATGAGTAATTTTTAGTATTCTCCAAGTGGGAGCTTGGAAAGAGGCAACATGTATTTCTTGGTTTTCCATCATTTATTGCAATTAATATAGTGTTTATCTTTCATGTTTGAGCACCCAAGTTGGAGTAAAATTATTGGATCCAAAATTGGTGTCCTTTCACATTCTAAGGTGGAAATCCAAGGGTTGGGGACACTTGGAATGAAGGGTAATCTTTGGGTGCCATGTTTGGTGTATTAGATGCCTTCATGAGTCTACAAATTTAGTCTCTTTGATTGAAAAATATGAGCAATAGTTGAATGTAGAGTTTCATTGCAACAACAAGGACAGGTTGAGGCATAAGGAGGTTCTTCATAGTTGCACACATGATTCTATAGTGGAGAAAAGAGAAGGAAAAACTTGAATGTATTGTTATCTCATTTATTTGTAAATATGCATACTTGGTCTCACTTCTTGGTGGATTTTTTTCCCACAAGGGTTTCTCCATGTAAATCTTGTGTTATGTGATGCTCTTATATTTTTCATGTGTGTTTCATTATTTTTGTCTTATGCTGATGTTATTCTTTATGTATTGATGTTATAAAATTACTACCTATAAGATCACATAAGGTAGTGTTTATAAGTGTGTCATGTTCGATAATTTTTGGCATCATAAAGAAGATAGATCTAATCAAGGGAATTCCATATTAAGACAACTTAATTTTTAGTTTTGCATATAATTTTCAAATTTTCAAGTTGTTATAGTCTAAGCCTTATATCTCATCCATTGAATTTATATTTGGATAGAGATTAAATTTTCCAACAATTGGTCTAAGAACTTGTTTATTTCTCATCAATAAATTAGTAAAAACAACTAAATAAGAAGAATTTGATAAGTCAATATACCTTTTTACTTGAAATGGTCTATTTAAACTACATAATTAATAAAATATAGTCATTTACTAAAAGTAATATTAAATTTTATTCTTCATATCTAATTTAGGGATTTCAATGACATAGAAATATTTTTCAAGGACAAAAAATCATTTTAAAATAAAAAATTAGAATATTATCAAGTATATAATAGTGTTCGTGTCATTCAAGTAATTAATAGAATATAAATTTGATCCAAAAAATTAAATTAAAAGTAATGATAATTTTTAAATTTCATAAATTAAAAAATTAATTATAGATTATAGAATTGTTGTCCAAATTTTTAATGCTATACATTGATTGACTAAACTAATAAAATAAATTGAATGCAATCAATAAGTATTATGCGCATAGAAAAACTAATAAATATCAACAAGTATTCTTCCTAAACAAGAAGTAATATATATCGAAACTAACAAAAGAATTTGATAACTCAATATACCTTTTTACTTCAAAGGATTGCTAAACTACATAATTAATAAAATATAGTCATCTATTAAAACTAATCTTAAATTTTATTTTTCATATCTAATGTAGAGATTTAAATGACTTAGAAATATCTTTCAAGGACACAAAATCATTTTAAAGTAAACAATCAATTTTATTGTCTAGTATATAATAGTGTTTGAGTCATTCAAGTAATTAATAGATTAGAAGTTGGATCCAAAAAATTAAATTAAAAGTAATTATTTTTTTAAATTATTAAATTAAAAAAATAACTATAGACTATAGAATTGTTGTTCAAATTTTTAATGCTATACATTGATTGACTTAACCAATAAAATAAATTCAATACAATCAATAAATATTCTCATGACAAAAACTAATAAATATCAATAAGTACTCTGTAGAAACAAAAAGTAATAAATATCAAACCTACAAAAAGAATTTGATAACTCAACATATCTTTTTACTTGAAATGATCTCTTAAACTACATAATTATTAAAATATAGCCATCTACTAAAACTGATATTAAATTTTATTTTGCATATCTAATGTAGAGATTCAATTACATAGAAATATCTTTGAAGAACACAAAATCATCTTAAACTACATAATTAATAAAATATAGTCATCTACTAAAACTAATATTAAATTTTATTTTGCATATCTAATGTAGAGATTCAATTACATAGAAATATCTTTGAAGAACACAAAATCATCTTAAACTACATAATTAATAAAATATAAACATCTACTAAAATTAATATTAAATTTTATTTTGCATATCTAATGTAGAGATTCAATTACATAGAAATATCTTTGAAGAACACAAAATCATTTTAAAGTCAACAGTCAATTTTATTATCAAATATATAATAGTGTCTGTGTCATTCAAATATTTAATAGAAGAGAAATCTGATCCAAAAAGTCAAATTAAAAGTACTGATATTTTTAAAAATTATTAATTTAAAAAATTAATTATAGACTATTCCATTGTTACATTGATTGATTAAACTACCTGACAAAAACTACTAAATATCCATAGGTATTCTGTCTGAACAAAAAGTAATAAATATCAAACTGAATATCTGAAGAATTAATTGGATGTTAGGTAAACGTGTCGGAGGCATTTATACGATGTAAAAGTTGAGCAGCTAAAAATTAATAACGATCATAAATTGCTATAATAGGCTAAAGCTGGACTACCTGACACTCATAACAGCCTTTCTATGTCCTTCGCTATAATAGGCTAAAGCGGACTACCTGACACTCATAACATGGCAATGGAGACGGCCAAGTTTCTTAGGGGTAAAACCATTCTCATAGTTGGGGGAACGGGTTTTCTGGGCAAAGGTATGCAACGGTGTTTTCTGTAATGTAGTAAGCTTTTAACGTGAATGTCTGCCTAGTTATATATTGTGTAATCATGCAATTAAAGCTGCGATGGATTTTACAGTTTTTGTGGAGAAAATCCTGCGAGTGCAACCAGATGTGAGATGTATTTTTACACTCATAAGGTCTGAAAATGTGGAGTCCGCTCAAAGCAAACTCCAAAGCCAGGTATAATATTATAGCACAGCTTCAATGATAAACTGGACCTATATAGACGGGTAATTGTTTCATGTGAAATGTTATTTCTCTGTAGGTGATATCCAAACAGTTGTTTAGGCTTCTACGAGACCGTTACAAGGACAGCTATGAAGAATTCATGGCAAGAAAGATTGTTCCTGTTGTCGGAGACGTGGCACTCAATGATTTGGGAATCGAGGAAAGTATTAGGGACGAACTCTGTGCAGAGATCGATATTGTCGTCAATTCTGCGGGTAGCACGAACTTTAATGAGAGGTCTGATATCTATATCTATATATATAAAATAATTGAGGTCAATTCTGGAGTCATCAGTATGATTATTTTGTGTTCTAAATGGCTTTGTAAATTGCAGGTACGATATTGCCATGAAAGTGAATGCATTGGGATGTAAGAATGTGATCAACTTTTGCAAACGTTGCTGCAACCTTCAACTTCTCTGCCACATTTCCACAGGTGAATCCGTTAATATGATCAAATGAATATTAATATATTTATACGACGCGATCTCATTTTCAATGGTTACTTAATTCTCCTTTTGATTGATCTCTGGGTATGCCAGCTTATGTGAATGTTGGAGGCACCGGCATGATCAGAGAAGAAGTTGTATGGATTGGAGAAAGGCTTTCGTACAGCGGTGGAGAAATATCACTCCCTCAGATAGAGTCAGAATGCTATTTAATAGAGCAGAGCATAGAAGAATTCAGGAATGCTCTAGGGGAAGCATGGTCAGACAAGGAGGAGTCCATATATATGAAGGAACTTGGGGCACAAAGGTAAATGCATTTTGCTTGTATTTGAAAATTGTACATGACATGCAATCCTTAGCGAAAAAGAGTTTTAAGTTAGCTGTACGAATTTGAACAGGGCGATGAACTTTGGATGGCCAAATGCTTATGTTTTCACAAAAGCAGTTGGAGAGTTGATGGTGGATTACTTCAGGGAAGATATACCAACTGTTATCATTCGTCCAACAATAATCGAGAGTAGCTTAAAGGAGCCATTTCCCGGATGGATCGAAGGCATCAGGTAGAACAGTTGGGCGAAAAGTGAAAAAACTCGATGTTTTAAATAGTAATCAATTGTTTTATTTTCGATGAACTTACTAGGAGTAAACTAAATTATCTTAGAACCCATTAAAGCATAAGCACCTATAGGAAATTGACTGACTGTATAGAATATAAACAATAATATTGTTTAATGAGATTATAATTAAATTTTAATGTCGGTTGGTGCTTTTTATGATCTCCCATACACTTGTTCTGATGCTCTACTGGTTCCATTAAATTATGAGCTGGGCTTTTATTGTGTCAATATGTGATCTTTATTGCTATATCGCTGCAGGATGATGGACCCTATAATAATTGGATATGGAAAGGGACGAATCTCGTCATTCCCGGCAGATCCACATCTAGTGCTGGATGTGGTACGTACAAAGCTATACATTGATTTTATATTCTAGTGGCCTTACTCTTGCTATGAGGTGATGAGATTTGCAGGTAATAAATTATAAAAGAATATGACATGTTTCACTTCGTTCTTGACTGAATCAGATTCCGGTGGACATGGTTGCAAATTGCATGATAGCATCGATTGCGAGGAATGCTTCACGGCCGGGGCTATTCGTCTATCACGTAGGTTCCTCGCATGCAAACCCATTAAAAGATAGTGTGAGTCGGGGTTATTGGTATAACTACTTTTCGACACATCCATTCACATCCAAGAATGGGACGATTGTGAGAGTGAAGAAACTAGGCTGTCTAGATAGCATGGCCAGCTTCAAATTCTACTTGTCTCTCTATTACCTAATCCCTCTCCAGGTAATTAAACTTTGGCTTACATTCCATTGCATGTTTCCATTGTTTTCGACTGAGATATGAAATGAATATGGCAGATACTCTATATTGTGGATAAACTTTTGTTGGGTTATCTCGGGCTGAGACCGCTCTATACTAGTCTTCTTGAAAAGTATAGACTTGCAGTGAAGCTCACCTACATCTACGAACCCTTTGTTTTCTTCAAGGGAACGTAAGACACCAATTTACTCTTCTTGATTACCACGTATTAGCTATTTATTGCATGTCTTTAGTGTGAAATCTGAAGTTCTTGGCTCCCATGATCGACAGGTTCGACATCTCAAATACGGAACATCTGCGGAACGAAATGTCAGAGAGAGATCAGGAGAATTTTAACTTCGATGTTAAGAGCATAGATTGGAAACACTATTTCCTCAATTGTCATATTCCTGGGCTTCTCACTTACGCTATGCGGGGATCAAAATAGGACATCTGTTTTCGCTTGATATGTCAACATGCTATGTCATGTTAACAAAAACAATATTATAATAAGTTGTAATGTTAGAATATTTAATGTTTATTATATTTATAAGTTAGATAGTTAGAAAATATAATAATGGTAAGAATTTGTGTTAGATTTAAATGTTAGCAATTTTTTTGAATATTCAACTCACTTAGTATTTATATAGAGATTATATTCTTCAGTGTAAATAAATAAGATATAAATATAAGATAATTTAAGATTTAATTCTTAATGTTTGATATCTTTTTAGAAAATATTTTATCATTTTAATATACAAATTTCAATATGAATTTAAATCTATTATTTTTTGAGCTTAAGATTTTTTTCTATAAGAGAGGTTTAAACTAAACAAATTGGAATATAATAAATAATTATTATTTGGTTAATTGAGAAGTTTAGCAAAGAGTAATATAGTTTATGCTAATTTTAAATTTTAAAAAAAAATTATTACGAATGACTTTTTATCAATCAATTGGTTGAGGGAGTCATTTAATTGAGGGAAATACTTAATCAAAGATGAAAATTAATTATTAACTAAAATTCATTGACACAATAATTTAGTAGTTGCAAATTCCATTAAATAGTATGCTAAAAAAAGTTTAATCAAGCTTCTCTACTAATACTTATTGATGTTTCTTTTCAAATAAAATTCTAAATAAAATTCTAAATTATAAGTAGGCATTCATAATGAAATTAAATTTAAATATTCATCTGTGATAAAAATGAATATTCATTTCTAGAAGACTAAAGTGATTATTTTTTTGAAAAAAGGGATAAAAATTTATTAACTCAACAAGAAATTAACATACAATCCAAACTGAAATAAATCTCAATCAACCGAGGGAAAAGGCCCAACTAATAAAATAAAACCACCCCACCAAAGGAAGAAGAAGACCCCCAAGAGCCCAAACGAAGACCGATCAACCATCCATGTCATCAACAATTAACCTATTCAAACTTTGAGATTAATCTTGGGATAAATGCTCCAAATCTTCCACCTGAGAGACACCCATATTTTTTGAAGCCTATTTTTATAGACAATGAACCAATCTAGACCCTAGATGAAGAATTTGTTTAGCCACTAAAGCCAAATTTTAATTGGCACCATCCAACTACTAACCATTCAACATATTAATCACAAACAGAGAATCAAAATCATAAATAATCTTGCACCAAACAAGAGCACAAGCCTTTTCTAGAGTTAGAAGGATAGAAAGGTCTTCCATAATATTGTTAATATGTTGTCCCTTATAAATGGAGAAGAGGAAAATGATATTACTAGTGTTATCCCTTTCAATTCCAACAATTTGAGTCCTTGGGGTTGCCCCTAGAAGAACCATCTATATTAAGATTTTGGACCCCAAAAGGATGACAATTTACCATCCATCTATGTTTTTTCTATAATGTCAAATCCTTCTTACTAGTGTAGGCCTTGAGAAATTAGCATATAAACCCAATCTCTTCATCAATTCAATCTCACCAACCTTTGAAGGGATAAGCACCTTACATTTATCTCTCATTGTTTCTTGAACCATACCAATAATTCTTGCCACATTCACCAATGCTCCACATCACCTAAAGGAAGAAGGCCTTTGTCGGAGGCCTCCTGAAACTTCTCCAAAAAGCAACCAAAGAATAAGCATGAATACAAGCTTGCTTCTAAACATCCCACCATAAGTGTGGAATGACTTTAGAGAGGGAAAACTAAAAGAGTAAATGTGAGGAACATTCTTCACTATTACCATAAATAACACAAATAAATAGTCCCTAGAACCCTCTCTTTCGAAGGTTATCTTGGGTGAGACATGGATTCCAAGTAACAAGCCATAGAAATAAGTTACATTTGCACCAAGAGTATTTTTTCCACACATACTTCCACCAAGTTAATTCCATTCCCCATATTTTTGAAGGTTTGACTCTTGATATTCAGAGGCCACTAAAAACACTCCTCTTGGGTCTAGACTCTAGGCTAGAGTATCTCTCCCCCTCAGAGAGATACATGCTTTTCTAGCTAAAATCCCTACTAACTCTTGATGATTTTTTTTTTATCCTCTATTCATCCACTGCTAAGGAACTTGTATCTAAACACCTCCACCAACCCCAATCTCTGAGAGGATTTAAAATCCACAACCCAAGACTACCCATCCTCTAAAAAAATTGACAAAGAACATGTAAATTTGTCCATACATAGACAAAAATAGAGGAAAATATTTATTCCCTTGTTAGAATTCCAAAACAAGCTCTTCTTTTAATCAAGTTGACACCATTTTTGAAGTTTCCCCAATTCATAGATCCCTAGCCTATTAAACTAGCTCTACCTACACATCCTCCTTATCAACACCCTTCAAATACTTGAAGGGTAGAATCATAGCCAAAGCTTGGTCCTTACTATTACACTATCGCAAGTAAATTTTAGCTTCCAAAGCCTAACTTTTTAGGCTAGCTTGTCTCGACCTAAGCTGGCCTCCTATTTTAGACTACAAATAGTCTCCCACTTAACTAAACTCCATTTAAAAGAGGCAAAAGGATCAGCCCACAAAAATTACCTTGTAAGGGCATCCAAATCTTTAATAAAATTCAAAGGAGAAATTTGGACAAAACACTTATAGATAGGGAGAGCTTGGACCATAGAATTTAGCAAAAAATTTCTCACTAAAAAAAGAGAGCCACTTGTGGGTCCATTGATTAACATTTTCTTGAACCTTGTCCAACACATTTCTCCAAGTTCCCCGAAGTAAGGATCCACTAAAAAGTGGAATACCAAGATACAAAAAAAGAAGAACTCTAATTTACAATTTAAAACCCAAGCAATATGATGATGATTGAGAAGAGGATTATTGATGAAAAAGATGGAGGATTTTCCTCCATTGATTTGTTGAGCCAAGGCTATAAGCTAAATATCCAATTCCCATCTAAAATTGGAGTCTTTACTGACCTTCATTGATTTTCTATCGCTTGTGTCATGAATATGGTCATTTGCACTGTAGATTCCCTAGGGCCAAAGTTAATGAGTCTCAAACTTCATAGCCTCCTCGCAACCCCACTAAGGCTAATAAAGGCAAAACTCCTATTTTAGGCAATGCTAGTAATGTTGTTGGTTCAGAGGGTTTCACCCCTATTAAAACCTATAATAGGAATCATGGGTAGAAGAGGACTTTTAAAGATCATCAAGAAGAGGATACTTTTAATAGATTTGAGGTTTTGGATGATCTTAGTAAATAGGAGGTGAATCCAGGCTTGTTGGGTATGGATCAATGGGTTTTGGAAATGGTATAGGAGGGAAATATTTCTAAGAATATTCAGATACTTACATAGGATGGTGGCACTTTGAAAATGGACATTGACCTTAGTGTGATAGTTTTAGTGGTGCCTAAGGTCATTTTGACTACAAAGAAGGGTGGGGGAAGAATTCTCCTCCATTGGTGAAAGTAGGGTTTGATTTGGAAAAAGACAACAAGGCTTCTCCTTCATTGGGGATTCTTCAAAAAGGTTTGAAAAAAGGGGCTATTAAGAAGTCCTCCAAGGTTGGGCGTAAGAAGAAATTAGAGAAAATCAAGTTGATGGGGGAAGCATTAGTGGAGTCAAGTTTCATTAGGACTCTCGACTATCACTTCTCTAATCCTCTGAAATGATCATCCTCTCATGGAATGTAAAGGGCTTGAAAAGTGGCCCTCGACAAAAGGTTTTTTGTGATTTGGTGAGAAAGCATTCGCTTAATGTGTTTTTTTTTTATAGGAAACTAAGTTGTCAATTGAGAATATGGGTGGTTTGGTGCCTAAGTTGTGGGGGAGTGGTCAATGTTAGAGCATTGGTGGCCAAGGTAATGCGGGGGGTGTGGCTTGTCTTTGGAATCCTCTAAAGATTCACCCTCTCTAGTGGATGTCTTTTAAGTCTTCCATTTCAATGGTGGCTATGAGCTTGTTAATGGGAAAGACTATTCTTTTTTCTAGTATTTATGCTCCTATTGATTTTTCTGGCAAGAAGCTCTTGTGGTCTCAAATTTGGTGTATTTGGAGTTATGCTCCTCTTTTTCCTTGGATTATTATAGGTGATTTCAATGCCACTATTAATTTGGATGAAAAAAAGGGTAGAATTTTGAGATTGGAGCCTTCTTCTTTTCTTCTTTGTGATAATATTTTTGCATTGAATATTGTTGACATTAAGCCGAGTAATGGTTAGTTTGCTTGGAATAATAGGAGGTTGGGGGAGGACTGGATTGCTGAGAGGTTAGATAGGTTCCTGGTCTCTTCTTTCTAGGTTGGTGGGTCTTGGTCTTCTTTTTCTGAAATTCTAGACTGGAAGGGCTTAGATCATTGGCCTATCAAATTATCTCTTTCTTTAGTTCGGGTTGCTCATTCTCCCTCTTTCAAATTTCAGCTTATGTGGTTGCATGACCCTTCTCTACATGATCATGTTGCTAATTGGTGGAGTAAGGGGAGACTTTCTTTTGGCACTGCTATGTACTCTTTTCCCAAACAACTATAGTATGTGAAGTATTAGCTCAAGAGATGGAAGAGATAGTGTTTTGGTAATATTTTACATGCTAAAGTTGTTGCTCAGGCTGATTTGGATGCTATTACCCGGTAGATTAGAGAGTTTGGTATTTTTGAGGTCTCTCTTAGGGAGGAGGAAAGGGTGTTGAAATTTTTGGAGGAATGTGGGTTGTACAAGGAATTTTTTTGGAAACAAAAGGCTTGAGTTGAGTGGCTACAGGAGGGGGACAAAAACACTACCCTCTTCTTCATCTCTATGAAAGATAGGAGACATGATAATTTTTTTCATTTTCTTGTGAATGACATGGGTGAGCATTTATTTTATTTAGGGGATATCTCGGGTGAAACCTTGTAGTTTTTTGCTTCCTTATTTAGAGAGGATTCTCGGGATGTGTTGTATGAAGAAAATCAAGTGTTGGCTTGTATTTCTTCCTTGCTTACTAGTGATATGAATGAGAAATTCTTGGGTCACTTTACCTTGAATGAATTGGAGGCTACTATTCTTTCATATGAAGAAGGGGAAAGCTCTAGGTCCTGATGGCTTTTTGATTGAGTTCTTCCAAGAATTTTGGGACATTATCAATCTAGATCTATTGGCTATGGTTTGTGAATCTTAGAGGAGCAAGCAAATGCTAAGGGATTTTAATTCCACCTTTCTTTCTACTATTCCCAAGTGTGAGGGTGTAAACTGGTTGAGTTAGTTCTATCCTATATCTCTCTGTAATGTGGTGTATAAAATTATTTCCAAGTTGATTGTTGAGTGGTTGAAGTGATAGCTTAGCAAGATTTTCTTTGAGCAATAGGGTGGATTTGTGGCGGATAGGTAATTTTTGGATGATGTGGTCATTGCCACTAAGGTTATTCACTCCATGGCAGCTTCCAAAGAAAAGGCTATGTTCATCAAGCTAGATATGGCTAAGCCCTTTGATAGAGTTAAATGGTCTTTCTTGTGTAAAATTCTCTCTATTTTGGTTTTGTTGAAGAATGGGTTTTGTGGGTGATGAGTTGTGTTACGGGTATGTGTAGGATCATCATGGAAAAATAGGCCATTAAATGGCGATGAAAATTTAGAAAAATCAGAGTTAGGAAACTTGACATAGAAATTTGAATAAGTTATCTATATTATTTCAAAAATATGTAAGAATAGAATATGTAGTAAATTGAATTTAGTTTCTAAACTACTAGGTTTTTTTTTTTTCAAATCTATTTGGTGAAAATTTGAAATTTCAATGCAGTAGCACTTAAATTTTAGGGAAAAAATAAGAAGTAGGTGTTTGTTTGACTGCCCTAACCACAATAAAATGATAATATTTTTTATAAGATTTTAGATATAAGTAGAGGACTCATGTCCCGATGTGATGCATATTTTTTTGTAATTTCTTTGCAAGTAAATAATTAATTATGATTTTTTTATTACAACTTTTAAAATTTATAAAAACTCATATGTCTAACCACCTTAACTTGGTCAAAACTTCATGAAACTCATTTATTTTTAATCTTATAGTATGTGAAGCATAGAATGTGACGCATTTTTTGGATTCAAAAAATGTAATACCATTTGAAAGTTATAGATGTTTTTCAATCAGCCTATCAATTAGGACTTTAGTCGTAATTCAAATAGAAAATGAATAATAATTATTTATTAAATTAAAAGTAAAGCATAATTTATATTGGTGGAAAACTAAGAATCTCCTTTAAAAACCCTTTTCATTTCATCAATTTTGGGTAAAAAAAATTCATTAGCCACATACCCTACACATACCCTTACTTCCACCTCTTTTTTTGTATTGATAAATGGTGAATCGTATTACTTATTTGGAGCTTCCTAGGGCCTTTGTCAAGGGGACCCTCTCTCTCCCTATTTATTCATCCTCGCTGAAGGATTGGGGAGATTGTTGAAGAGAAATGTGGCTATGGGTCTTATCCAAGTGTGGGTGTGGGGTAATGGATTACCTCCCCAATCTCACCCGCAATTTGTGGATGATACTACTTTGATGGGTATGGCTAAGGTTTGTAAAGCCACTAATTTTCACAAGGCTCTGGATACTTGTTGCTTCAGGTCAAATGATTAATGAGGATAAATCCTCCATTTTCCTCTTTAATGCACCGCGACTCATTTAGTAGAGGATTGCTCGTATTCCAAGGTTTCAGATTGGTTCTCTTCCTTTAACCTATCTCAACATTCCTATCTATTCTAGTAATCTTCCTAGGGAATCCTGGTGGAATATTATTAATAATTTTTGTGCAAAAGGTAATCATTTGACTTATAGATGATTGTCTTTTGCTAGGTGGGTTTAGTTGCTCAAATTAGTGGTGCAATCTCTTCCTAACTATAGATGTATGCTCTAGGTGGCTCCTATTGGGTTTGTTAAGGATTTGGACTCTTTGGATAGACAATTCTTATGGATGGGAAACTTGTCTTCCTCTAAGTAGAGCCTGGTGAAACGGGATATTTTTTACAATCTGAAGTAGTTTGGGGGTCTTGGGTTGACAATCAACTCTGACCAGGATTTCTTTGGCTACAAAGCTTTATTCAAGGTGGTGTTTGGAATAGGAGCATGTTTGTGCTAGGATTTTATCTCATAAGTACCTTTGGGGGGTCCCGAAGGAGGAGATTCCTTGTTACCCTCTACTGGGGAAGGGATCTATGATTTGGGGAATGCTTAAGAAAGGGGTTGCCCTGATTAAAGAGGGTTTGTTTTGGATCTGTAATAAGGGGGTTGAGGCTCTCTTTTGGTCTAACTCTTGGGATGGTTTCTCCCCCATATTGTGCCAGTATCCTAATTTGTTGAATCTTTGCCAACACTTTTTGAATGTTGGTTGGTCAAGGGTGATTGATTTTAAGACTTCTTATTCATGTAGGAAGATGGAGAGGGCTAGGTGGAAAGATCCTTGTGAGTGGCTTGTTGTTGGTTTGGAGGAGTGTGTCGAGCTTCAAAATATTTTGGCTAGTTGATAGTGTAGATCTCTTTAGGATAAGGAAATCCTAGCTTGGTGTTTGAATCTTAAGGGTACTTTCACAGTAGCTAATGGGATCAAGAGTTGATGGCTCATAAGTATGGTGGGGTGGAGGTTCCTTGGTGGAAGAATGCGCAGAACATGTTCTCATGAATGAAGTGTAATTTCTTTGTGTGTAATTTGGCCTGGAATAGATGTTTGACTTGGGATAATCTTCAAAAGAAAGTATTTTAGGGCCCTTTTGTTTGTGTTCTGTGTGGATGTAATGAGGAGGATTCTTCCCACTTGTTCTTTCGTTGTTCTTTTTATATGTTCATTTGGCATTTTTGGTGGGGTTTTTGGAAACATCCATGTGGTCATGCTTCTTCTCTGATTGAGTTCTTGAGCAATCTAGGAAGACCTCCTTCTTAGGCCTCTTTCCTCTAGATTGTGTGGTGCATTGGTCCTACATTCATCCTTTGAAAAATTTGGTTGGAAAGGAATTGTAGGATTTTTTGTGGGGATAGGCTTATGGTTCAACAAGTTTGGAATAGAATTGATGGTATGATACATGAGTCGGTGGAAGCTAAATGTGAAGTGGTATATCCTTTGGGAAGGAGTGATGATGAGATTGTGAACAGACTGGGCATCCAAAGCTTTTCTCTAACATTTGCTTATGTCATAAGGGTTAGGCAAGCTAAAAAGAAGGTTCAAAGGGTTGGAAGATGGATGACTCATCCAGAGGATTTTTTGAAGATCAATACTAATGGTTCCTCCAGGGGTAATTTGAGGCCTCCTAGGACTGGTGGAGTTGGTAGAGATTATTTTGGTTCAGTTATTTTCATTTTCTCCATTCATAAAGGGAAACATTCTAACAACTTTATGGAGGGGTTGGAAATTCTCTAGGATATTGAACATGCTTGTGCTTTGGGATGGCATACGATTGTCTGTGAATCTGACTCGTAGATTATTATTGATATGTTGAATGAGAAAAATTTGGCTGATGTTGATTGGTAGCTTTCTTTGGTTGTTTGTCAGATTTTGTAGTTTTTCTCCCTATTGGAGGTGGTGTTGTTTACCCACATCTTGTGAGAATGGAATAAGGTTGCTGATTGTTTGGCCAAGTGGACTTTAGAGCATGATGATAATTGGAGGATTGAGGGTTGGGGGTAGTTATTTCTCAATTATTGTCAAGGTTTAAAGGGGCTCATTTCTAGTTATATGGTTGGCTGAGTTGTTTTTTGTTGCATGGGTGGTGGTTTTTGTCTTGGCTAGGTGCTTGGATGCTTTCTTTTCTTGGGAGCCTTTTGGCTTTCTGGTCTCTTTGTATTGTTAATTTCTTGATTTCAATAAAAAAATTTCATCCCCTTTTTATTAAAAAAAATGGGACTATGAATCTACTCATACATTTCTTTAGAGACTACAAAGGCTATGCAAGCTAGAATATTATTATCTTTGTTAAAGGAAGGGAGTGAAACTTCAATGAATAGAGTAGTAAATTACTGAGAATCCTCCATTGAAATCTCCTTAAAGGAATTTAGCTAAAATCCTAAAGGGGGTACAAGAGAATAAATCATATTCCCATTTCTTTTAGACATAATTTTTTTGTAAAAGAAAGTCATATTCCTATCACCCTTGTGTAGCCATTCAACTTTAGCCTTCTATTTCTAGTAAATATCCTCACACAATTCCCATTCCTCTAGATCCTTCAAGGAAAGTTATTATTCTTTAAGGGATCTCTCATACAACCCAAAATACCTAGTCTAATGGGTGATATCATCTAAACATGTCCTAGAAACCCACTTGGTGATAAAGATGTTAGCATAACACTACCTATTCCACTTCTTGAGTTGTTTCTTCACAAATTGTAATATTTTGATAAAAGAACACATTTTCATGCCATGAGTAGGTTTTCCTCGACTCCACCAATCTATCATAAGGTCTTGTAGCTGAGGGTCTCCCAACCACATAAGCTATAACTTAAAAGATGGATTCTTTGTGATCCCCACCATATTAGTTAAAAGTTTGATGTGCCAGTGATTTGAGCCCCTCTAATTCAAAGTCACAAAGATTGTTTCCCATTTTTATCCAATCTAAAGTACTATCACAAAAAATATATAAATTTTATCAAAAATAGAATCCTTGCCACATCTCTTATTACTCCAAGTATATGACCTTTTATGAGGCCTTATGTCCACCAAATTTAAAGAGAAACTATTATCTTTGAGAAGGGTGGGAGAAGGATCAATCATTTCCACACCCCTTCCTTTTTCTTCCAAACTTGTGATCGCATTAAAGTCCCCTACCAAGATCTAAGGGTATAAGGGGGCTAAGGATTGAACATATTGAAAATGGGACCAGCATTAGGATTTTCTGACAAATCAGTTAGGGTGTAGACATTGGAGAACAACATAGTCTCTCTATAATTCATATTGTAAGTAACCACAAAGGTGGAAAATCTACTATAGATTCACCAAAGTAGAGTAATCTTTTGTGGATTCCAAATACAAGCCACACTCCCTATATTACCCTAAGCAACAATACACTAAAAAATTATTCTCCACAATAATTTAGAAGTCATACTATACATAATTTCTATTGATATCTTTCTCTCTTGGATAAAGAATATCTGAAGAATGAACATTGATTAGATGTTAGACAAAAAATTTGTAGGGCCACTCAAGCCCCTTACATTATAAGAAAGGACAATAAATTTTAGACTTAGATAAATGTGAATCAATTATTTTAACTAACCCTAATTACACCAATGTCTCCCCCATAAATTTAATTTTATCATGATCTTTCTTCCTCTCCACCTTAAGATGGTTTTTTGAAGTTCCCTTCTCGAGGTTATTTTTTTAAATCCCTAAGGAAGGATACTTATTTCTCAATCCCAAATTTGATATTCTGCTTCTTTAGTAGAGGATAATTCCAATTAATTAAGGGACCCAAACATAGTGTGAAATTATAAAGGTATACATTTCTTACACTGAATTTATTCCCCACTTTAGTGAGAGTATGAGCTTATGCTCAAACTCACACTAAAGTAGACAACTATGTGTCAAGAGAGGTCCACATGTACAAATGTTAGAATGATAGGATGACAAAGATCAAGGAGTTGATCAAGGCCCTAGGACCTAAGTGGTTGCGCCCATAAAAGGATATTAAAGTCATGGAAAATCCTAACCTGGGAATTGGACATTCTAGCAAGTGACTAACATATTCTTATGGTCGTTCATTTACTTTGTCAAACTAGGGAACATATACTTGAAATGGAGCAGCATTTTATGTGCA
Source organism: Sequoia sempervirens (assembly GCA_007258455.2). NCBI lineage: Eukaryota > Viridiplantae > Streptophyta > Pinopsida > Cupressales > Cupressaceae > Sequoia > Sequoia sempervirens. Next base: position 103,056,702 of record VDFB02281492.1, on the reverse strand, counting down.
CTAAGAACTAGTTTCAGTCATGATTTACTAGAAACAAATGCATGAAAGGAATTCTACTTATGCTATAGGAATGTAACATAAAGCTTTCTTAACTTAAGCATAACTTAATCAAAGCAGACATCATGACAAGTGTTACTTAAGAAACAAACTATGAACTGGCCTTATGTTGCAGGAACAAACACAGGGATGGATTCTTGATGCTGCAGGAACAATATAAGACTGAGTTTGCACTGAAACTTTCCAGAATGAAATCTAACTTATGATCAATAGAAGATAAACAACTAACTATAGATACTTACTAAGTGGGCCCCCTTAGCAAGCATCAACCAACTATGCAAGAATTGAACTCAGAACTTCATCAACTTTTATTCATAAACTCATAATGATGTACATTGTTTTGTTCATATGAAAACTAACACAAAACTCTATCTCTTATCATAGTACTAACTCTTACATATTCTGCTTCTCATTATCATACTAACTTTTACATGCTATGCCTATCCACTCGCACATGAGGAACACTTATTTAAACTAGAAAAGCAACTAACTAACTAACTCAAACAAAAAAATTCATGGACATAAATGAATCCTGAAACTGAGGAACAAACTTCTCATAAATGAAAGCATATCCGTTCAACACGATCCAGAGAGAATTTAGCATTCCACTCTTCCTAGATAAATGATCAAAGTTTCTTCCCAACAACCTGGTTAGAGAGTCTTCACTAGAACAACTTCTTTGACGTCGTGCAAGAAATGGACTTTACTGCAGGGCCGAGATCCTCTACGCTTGACTCGTTCATGCTCCCTTCAACAACCTGTGATGCACAAGGCGACAAAGGTGAAAGAAAGCATGTGTGGCAAACAACACGATACATTCATTAATCACACATTAAATCTATTTCATTATTCAAAAAACATGTGTTATACCAGTCATTTGGAAGGTCAAATAGGGTAATTAAAAAGACACATCAAGATGTTAGGCTGCAGCAATATAGGAATGTATTGCTATAGGATACTACCCAATTTCAGATAAAAAGTCTTTAATCACATAGTTAAAACATCCATTAGTAGTAAAAGTAGAGATATTAAAAGTACATTATGATACTCAAATTATGAGCATATCCTAAGCTCATCATCTGCCCCCTACTTAACCTGATGATGGTCCACCAGTATTAAGCTTCCTGGTTGTTTCCCTGAAATCCATAGGAGCAGTATGGCTTCTTGGCATAGTCCCAAATTTATAATAGAAACCTCTAAAATCTTGCCATCTTTCATATATGATTTTCTCTGTATCTTTATTAACATTTGTAGCTTGATAGGGATAAAGTGGCCACATTAAAATCGGAAGTTGAAATGTCATTGACAACCATAATTCAAACCTCTTCTAAAGACCAAGCTGTATGTACTTCTCTGTCCTGCCAAGGGTTGCTTCAAAATTTAGGGGACTATGTGGCTCAGATTTCCTTAGCCCAACAGTCAATTTCTCCCATCTCTTTTCAATTCTGGAAGAGGCAAGTTTCCAGAACAAATACAGTTGGCTTTTGAATTCCTCATACACTTGCTTTCTGACATCAAATATTTTTACTCTTTGTGCTTGGTCATTGAACCCATATGCAATAGTGAGCCAAGTTTTTAGCATTGTGTAAGGATATGTGCTTTCTGATCGCAGTGGTATGGGCTCATCCCTTTCAAATTCTTCATAGGCTTCCAGTTGTCTGCCATAATTGGTTTCATTAGCTGCCCATGACATAAGTGACCTCAAATGGATATCACCAATGTAAAGAAGTGGATTCCACTTTGTTTTAGAAGGAATTATTAATCCATGCAAATAAAATTCACATAAAGAATTATTTAGCCAATTAGGAGCCACCTGGTATGCATCATAAAATTCTTTGGATGTATGAATAACATGATCTAAATTCCTTGAAATTCGCATTAATTTAAACCAAAGAAATTGTTCCTTTAAGCACATAGCATAAACCCTAGGTGGTGGTCTACACTCCACAATCTTACCAGTTATTTTCATCATCTCATCCATTTTCTTTTTCATTTCCTAGATTTCTTGTTTCTACCTTTCAATTTCTCTTTTTAGTTTCTTCTTCTCTTCCTCACAAAGACTTTGTTGAATTTCAGTCTTGGCTAAGTCGCGGAAACTCAGGGTTTGAAATGTGACCAATCTCCATGTGGTCCTAAGGTATTCCAAAAAAATTCAATAAAAAATTTCTTCTTATAAACAACCATGGCTTGACAAGTTGCAGGGGGTAATGAAGCTTCATTGGACTCTTCCAATTGTTCAGTCAATTCTTCCTCTTGCTGCAGGATGAATTCATGTTGCTGTGTAGGAGGAGATTGTACTTCTTCAGAAATTTTCCTAGCTGCTTCAGCCAAGTCATCAAGACTTGGCATTCCCCTTTCATTATTATCATATTGTGCTTCATCAATTTTAATTGGTTCATTGTGCATTTCCTCAGGAACAACAGGTGAGCTATGTGAAACATTCTCAGGTAAATTCTAAGAATCATCATGGCTATATTCTTCAGACTCCTCTAAAATTATTATAACTTCAGGTTGAGCAGACGTTGAGGTGACTTTACGTTATTTCCTTGCTGAAACTCTTTTTGGAAATGTGGCAGCTGTAGGAGGCACTCTCGTGGCTTTCCTCTTCCTGACTTGCCTAGAGGGTTCAGACTCAACAGAAGAGGATAAAAGAGAAACTGTAGTGGCAACAGGTGTTGCTGCAGGAGGAACTACTACAGGAGAAGGTGCTATAGGAGAGGGACATTGGTGTCTCTGAATAAGAGGGTCAGACTTTGGGGTTTGTTCTGCCCTAGATGACTCTCCTACCTTCATTTTTCCTTTTTCTCTTCTACTAGTAGACCTGGTTTGTACTCTAGTAGAGGGCTCTGGTGTGGAGGCTATAGGAATAGATGCTGCAGGGGTAAGTGTTGCAGGAATTGCTCTAGGCAGCCCTGGAAGTTGTAGACCCTTTTGGGCAACAAATTCTTGCCAAAAAAGGGGAGAGACATCCCTCAGGGAATGCTCAATCAACAGTTTAATGAGGGCATGATGGGAAATTGCATTGTCCCTTCCCCTCTGGGTTTCATGGGAACTTTATTTTAAAAGATTTAACAAAAAATTTGGGACATTAACAACTAACCCATGCCTCATATGGCTCAATAACTTAAAATGGTAAGAATGTAAATAGGAGAAGCATCCCTCACAGGTTAAATACCTGATTATAAATGCAACATATTTTGAATATGGAAAGGGCAATGACACTCATTTGCATCCTTGTTTAGAGACCTCCAAGGGTCCATCTGTTGGTACTATAAACTCTGCCCTAGTAGAAACAACATTTGAAGAGAAATTTTCCCCTGCTGCAAGAAGCCCGGTTACTTCAGCAATTCGTTCTTCTATTGTACAACCACTTTCAGTCCCCAAACTGAAGCTTCCCCTTCTCAAAGAGTTCTTAAAAATTCACCAGTAGCTTCCTCATTGAAAGAATCTAACCTCAGAAAATAGTTTAGCTAGCCACAATTATTGAATGCCTCCACTGTTTGAGGATTCTGTGTTAAGAGCTCATGAGCTATAGGCTCATGTCTTACCAATTGACCACCCATATTTGCAAATTACTCCAGCTGAGATTCCAAGAACTCAAACCTTTTCTGAAAATTCAAAAGAAAATTCTTTTGCTCTACTTCTTTTTGCTTCTTTATGTTTCTTTTTGTTCTGCTATCACTTTCTCTTCTTTTCCAAGAATGACTCAAAAGATAATTGCATGTAATGATTTTAGGAACTTCTAATATCAAGCAGTTAATATTGTTTAGATAAAACACACAACCATATTTGGAAAGTACAAGAAGAAATAAAATAATCTTATTAGTTGTGACAACGACATAAGAAAAGGTTTGAAATGGATTATCCTGCCCCCTACTTAAAAGTTGACATGTGTCGACACATGGGTGAAAGGACAAGCGAAGCATGGGTGAAAAATACTGATATGTACATAGTAGTTGGTGAATAAATGAAACAAATAAATAATGTGATTAAGAGAAGATATCACGTACCTTTCAAGTAATGCTCATACGTGCTGGGAAAATCATAGCGCATCATGAAATGACGGCTGGAATAGAAACTATGAATGAGGTGGTACGACAGGATGGATGAAAAGCGGAGAAAGTGGCTCCCTTAAAAAAAAACCTTTATTATGAGCATGCAACGTGGAATTAAAGAGATGTTACAGGAGAAAGACCAAAGCCTTTCGCTGCAGGAAGATTAGTGGCCGCATTTGAAACAAACTGCTGCATAAATTCCTCTTTGGACGCTAGTTTATGATACAACTGAAGACAGTGTCCATTAATCAGTAGCTTGAATCGAATTGGATCTATTGTAGCCAACTACAGTGAGCCATTAGCAAACACATTTTCTATTTCATAAGGACCAAGCCAATGTCTAGTTAGCTTACTTTGATCTTCCTTATACCTGGAGTCATAGAGCAGCGCCCAATCACCGACAGAGAATTGCTTAGTTCAAATGTGATTGTCATGCCCTTTTTTTCTTTGTTGTTAGACAGTTTCAGTATGCTGCAGGGCAGGTTTCCTCATCTCATCCAATGCATTTAGCTACAGGAGGCATTCCTTTTGAGCCTCAGAGATATCAATGTTAAGCTGAAGAGTAATCCTCAAGGTTTTATGTTCAAACTCTATTGGTAACATGGCAGTCTTACCATAGAGTAACTCAAAAGAAGTAAACCCTGTAGTTGTTTTCCATGTTGTCCTATAGGCCCAAACTGCTTCAAGAAGGCGACTACTCCAATCCTTCTTGTTTAATTAGACTGTCTTTGTAAGGATTGCCTCAATTTCTCTATTGGTAACCTCTACCTGACCATTGGCTTGAGGGTGATAGGGGCTAGACTTTCTATGCCTGACCTGGTAATCATTCATCAATGCAGTGATTAAGTTGGATGTAAACTGAGTGCTTTGAAAAGTAACAAGTTCCCTTGGGACTCCAAACCTTGTAAAAATCTACTCATACAGGAACTCAGCAACTTTATTGTCATAGGCATGTGTCATTGCTTTTACTTCTACCCACTTGGTTACATAATCAGTACACACCAAAATGTATGATTTCCCATTGGATGGAGGATAAATAGGCCCAACAAAATCCATGCCCCATTTGTCAAAGGGACTAACTACCACTTGAGGATTCAAGGGAATTTAATCAGACCTTGTTGGTCTCCCCATGCGTTGACATCTATCACATTTCCTAGTGTATGTTACAACATCTTTGTGTAGTGTGGGCCAATAGTATCCTGTATTAAGCACTTTCATAGCTGTTCTCTTGGCTGCAAAGTATCCTCCACATGGCTCATCATGACAAGCATGCAAAATGTCATAGGTCTCATCTTCCCTCACACATTTTCTCATGACTTGGTCAGGTCTTGTGTAAAATAAACAGTCTACAATCCATGCAAAGTTAAAACTTTTTCTCAACCAACAATTTCCTTTCCTTTGGTGAGAAGTGAGCTGGGATCTTGTTTGCTGCTATATAATTTGCAATATCTGCATACCATAGAGTTTTAGCAACAATAGAAAATAGATGTTCATCAAGAAAGTTATCATCAATTACCTCAGGAGGTGTAGTTGTTTGAAGTCTTGACAAGAAATCAACCACCACATTAGCCCGACCTAGTTTATCAATAATTGTGATATCAAATTCCTACAACAATAGGAGCCATCTTGCTAATCTGCCAGATATGATAGGCTTATTCATGAGGTACCTTATTGTTGCATGATCTCTATGAACAAATATTTGGTAACTAGTGACAATGCCTAAACTTGTTAAGGGCATACACAACTACTAGCAATTCTTTCTCTGTGACAATATAGTTTAATTCAGGGCCTTGAAGATTTTTGCTAATGAAATATATGGCATGCTCTATGGAATTCTCTTTATGTCCTAAAACTGCCCCTATGGCATAATTAGAAGCATCTTTGTGTATATAAAAAGATAGATTCCACCTCGGTCCTTGAAGAACATGTGCCTGAGTAAGTAAATTCTTAAGCTACAAGAAATATTTGTCACAGGCCTTAGTCAAGGTAAATTCAAAATCCTTTGTCAATAAGGCATATAATGGACTAACTATTTTCTTGAAATCTTTGATGAATCTTCTATAATATCCAGCATGTCCTAGGAAACTTCTAACATCCTTTTATTTCATAGGTGTTTGCAAAGTTAGAATAACTTCAATTTTTGTAGGATCAACTTGAATTCCTACTTAAGAGATATGATGGCCTAAAACAATTCCCTCTTGCATTATCATAAAGCATTTCTCACTATTTAAAAACAAATTCTTGCTCCTTACATCTTTTCAACACTTTTTCCAAATTGGCTAATGCTTTCTCATAAGTAACTCCATAAGTAGTGAAGTCATCCATATAAATTTCTATAGAATCATGAGAAATGTCAGCAAAAACACTAATGACTACCCTTTGAAATGTTGTAGGTGCATTACACAGTCCAAAAGTTAAGATAAAGTAGGGAAAAGTGCCCCATGGACTGGTAAAAGTTGTTTTGTCTTAATCCTCAAGGGTAATTCTAATTTGACTATAGCCACTATATCCATCCAAAAATAAAAAATACCTTTTCCCAGATAATGAGTCTAGTTCTTGGTCAACAAATGGCAATGGAAAGTGATCATTTTTAGTTGTTGTATTCAACTCCCTATAGTCTACACAAACTCTCCATTTTCCACCTTTTTTAGGAACAATCACCAATGGAGACACCCATTGACTGTCTGAAATGGGGTAGATAAAACCAACATCAAACAATTTCTGGAGCTTTTTTTTAACTATTTCCTTGAGTGCTGGGTTTATCTTTCTTTGAGGCTGCTTGACAGGTGAACAATCTTCCTTAATGTAGATCCTATGAGTACATAGTTGATGATCTATTCCCTTCATATCCCCATAGTCCCATGCAAAAGCTCTGTGTTGTTCTTGCAACATTGTGACTAGGGCAGCTTGTTGAAATTGAGGCAACTTATTATTGATATTTAGATAATAGCCTGGAGACACTTCTATTTGCTTGATAAGATCATTCATGGATGCTACTGATAAAGGTGGTGTTTTTATTTCATATGGAAGCAAGTTATGATAAACTACAGGTGATTCAGGTGACAGGCTCTCAAAATTCAGTTGCTGCAGGAAACACTGTTGAAGACAGTTATCTGGAACAAATAGGCTACTCAGATCAGAGTTGGACTGCAAAATGTGTAAAAACATGTCATCCTCACTTTGAAGTTGGGAAAATGGATTAGTTTGCAACATCATTAGTTGAGCCAATGAATTGAATTCTTTAGTTTCCTCTCCTAAATCTAGCCAAATTGGTTGAGACAAGTCTGGCTGAGGCTGAGTAGGTGGATATAAAGTCAATTTCTTTATTGACAGACCATCAAAAATTGTTGTCTCCTGAACGACATCCTATAAAAGCATTAGTTGTGGCTAACCATGGTCTACCTAGGATGATAGGATATCCTCACAAAGTGGCCTTAGTAGACAATATGGTAAAATCTGATGGGTATTCCTAAGACTCAAGGATGACAATAACATCTTCTACCATTCCATCAGGTTTTACTGTGGAACTATTAGCAAGCTGCAGGATGATAGGTGTAGACCGAATATTTAAAATATTCAAATACTCCATTGTATTCTTGGTCATTACATTGATGGCTGCAACAAGGTCAATCAAAACATTCTTCACTATCTGGCTATTAATATTTATTTGTACCACAGGACTCCTAGGGTCAGTATATTTTGGAATGACTACCTTCTCTAACATAATATCTACCAACTATCCTAGAGTATGGATAGTTTGAGGATTATTTTCTTTTTTCTTGGTTTCTTTAAACAGGCCTCCTTAATGGCTTTTCCATAAATTGGGACATCTTTAATGGCTTGAAAAAGGGGGATTTGAATGCGTACATTCTTTAGCTAATCCAAAATATCAAAGGTAGGCTCTTCCATAGACTTGGATGTAGTAATTTGCAATCTCTGAAGAAAAGACGGTTTGGCCTAATGCTGCAGGACGGGCCCCTTAGAGATAGTATCAGATACATGTATATGTTCTGCAGGATCAGTAAGTTGCTCAGAGGCATAGTTTGGAATCTCTGTTATTACAAGGGGTTGTGGAGTAGGAAGAGTGGTTCCAGACCTAAGATGGATATCATAAATATCCAGGGCATAAGCTAGATATTGATTGGCTTGTATAAAATACATAGGTTGTTGTTGTTTCTTATTATTAGGATTTGACAATGGTTGAGCAGGCATATGAGTTTGTTTTGGAGGGCCAATATTTGTTGTAGGTGTTGTAGGAGGTGGCATAAGGGCCTGAGGTTGTGGCTGCTGAAACTATAGAGATCTAGGGGATTGGTTCTGCCATTGCTATGGACTTCTCCATTGAGGATTCTGCTGCCAGTTACCTTGGGGTGGAGTCCATTGTCCTTGTGGTTATTGCCAACCTCCTTGAGGAGATTTCCATTGAGGACTCTGATAGTTAGGCTAGGGTGATTGAGAAGTATTCCAGGGTGGTGATGGGCTATATGTAGGTTGCTATTGGTTATTGTAATTATAATAAGGATTACCAGAAGTCAAAGGATCTTGAGGCATACCTTGTCTTTGAGCCCATGGTCACCTTTGTGCGACGAAGAATACTTGGTCATCATCACTCTCTACCATATTAAAGTCAGTAGGTAACTGCTTAGCCTCCAGGTTAGCCACCATCTTACATCTATAGTCATGTTTCTTCTATCTACATTGTGGACATAACTCAGCCAAGATTGCTTCAACCTCCTCATGTTTCTTCCGAGCTTGCATAGTATCCAACTGTGTAGCCATGTTGTTTATGATATCCTGCTTGAAATCAGACAACAAATTTGTGATCTCCATCCATGAAACTCCATTAATAGAAGACTTCCCCACTGTGACTTGGTGACCTCTACCCTTCTTAACAATTGCTCGAGAGTAGTTGAGACATATTTTCTTGAGATCATCCCAAGATAGTTGGGTTATATCACCTCCTCCCATCAGGCCCAGGGCATCTATAAAGGTATCACAAATTCCCCTTAAAAAAAGTAGTTTATGAGATTCTTCATTGAGAGTATGGTCTGAATTCTTTTTCAGGGAAAACAAGAATCTTGAGATATAGTCTTCCAATCTTTCAACCTCCTTTTGTTGAATTCTAAATATATTATCTCCTTTACTACCACTCTTACAATATTCCTTGTATTTCTCAAGAAATTTTGTTTGCATGACTGCCCAACTATCAACAACACCCTTTCCCAAACTCATGAACCATCTAAGAGCTCCTTCCTTCAAAGTAGAAGGAAACAACTTCAGCCTATGAGCATCTGAAGTGTAATCATAGTTGTGACAGAGGATGTCAAACTCAAACAAGAAAGTGTCTGGATCCTCTATAACTAGTCCATAGAGCTTGGGGAGTAATGAAGAAGGAATATTTTTAAGGTTATCATTATCTTGCTGAGCAATGATGGGAAATTCAAAAGCAGAAGGTCTATTAGGTGGATTTTGTGCCATATTTCCTTGATGGAGTATCAGAGAAAATAGATTTTCTTCAGGTTCTTCATCAGCTAGGTCAAATGGTAATTTAACAAACAAGTTTTCAACAAATGGATTGATATCTTGGTTTCCTTCTTCCTCAAATAGATTATAAGTTGGTTCAGGGTTGTTATCAATGAATGGAAGGTCATGGAGGAATCTTCCAAGAGCGTCTCTACTTCTATGCATGCAATAGAATGAATCGTGACTTGAAGGAAATTTTGAATAACAAACTAAACTACTGCTAACAATGACTATGACAAGTTCTTAGCTTGACACCATCCCCGACAATGGTGCCAAAAATGGTTGCACCCATAAAAGGATATAAAAGTCATGGAAAATCCTAACCTAGGAATTGGACATTCTAGCAGGTGACTAACATCTTCTTATGGTTGTTCATTTACTTTGTCAAAGCAGGGAACGTATACTTGAAACGGAGCGACACTGTATGTGCACTAAGAGCTAGTTTCAGTCATGATTTACCAGAAACAAATGCGTGAAAGGAATTCTACTTATGCTATAGGAATGTAATATAAAGCTTTCTTAACTTAAGTATAAATTAATCAAAGTAGACATCACGACAACTGTTACTTAAGAAACAAACTATGAACTGGCCTTATGTTGCAGGAACAATATAAGATTGAGTTTGCACTGAAACTTTCCAAAATGAAATCTAACTTATGATCAATAGAAGATAAAAAACTAACTAACTATAGATACTTACTAAGTGGGCCCCCTTAGCAAGCATAAACCAGCTATGCAAGAATTGAACTCAGAACTTCATCAACTTTTATTCATAAACTCAGAATGATGTACATTGTTCTGTTCATATGAAAACTAACACAAAACTCTATCTCTTATCATAGTACTAACTCTTACATATTCTGCTTCTCATTATCATACTAACTTTTACATGCTATGCTTGCCCACTCGCATAGGAAGAACACTTATTTAAACTAGAAAAATAGCTAACTAACTAACTCAAACAGAGAAAGTCGTGGACATAAATGAATCCTGAAACCGAGTAATAGACTTCTCATAAATGAAAGCATATCTATTCAACCTGATCCAGAGAGAATTTAGCATTCCAGTCTTCCTGGATAAATGATCAAAGTTTCTTCCCAATGACCTGGTTAGAGAGTCTTTTCCAGAACAACTTCCTTGATGTCATGCATGAAATGGACTTTACTGCAAGGCCGAGATCCGTTGCGCTTGACTCGTTCATGCTCCCTTGAACAACCTGTGATGCACAAGGTGATAGAGGCAAAAGAAATCATGTGTGGAAAACAACACGATAAATTCATTAATCACATATTAAATCTATTTCATTATTAAAAAACCATATGCATTATACCAGTTATTTGGAAGGTCAAACAGGGTAATTAATAAGACACATCAAGATGTTAGGCTACAAGAATATAGGAATGTATTGCTACAGGATACTACCCAATTTCAGATAAAAAGTCTTTAATCACATAGTTAAAACATCCATTAGTAGTAAAAGTAGAGATATTAAAAGTACATCATGATACTCAAAATATGAGCATATCCTGAGCTCATCACTAAGATCCCATGGAAAACCAACATAAGGACAAGGGGTCACACAAGATGTGTAAGATATGTGCAACAAGACAAGATAAACAAGTATGTTGTAGAGTCCCCACTAGTTTCTAGTAAACTTGGTGGTAATTACACAATTCAGAGGGGAGAACCTAGTTGAATAATTCACTTAACATATGGAAAGACCTTCATTAAATTATTGAGTAGGGCTAGTAGGCTTGTGATGGTACTAGCATTGTATGTGCTTTCAAAGACTAGAAACTACCTAAATCATTCTAGTAAAGATATTACACTTGCTAGAAAATCGTAAAATTGCAAATGTAGTAAGGAAAGTAAAGTTGTCTTTATGGCTACAAGTACCTACAGTATAAGACTATAGCTAACTATTGTTCAGAAGTAAATACTATAAACTATTTGAAAAAATGATAAAACCTATTCTACACTTTAGAGTAAAAAAACTCTAGTAATTATAGTATAATTATGAAACAAAGATTGTTCATGGGTATATGTAGGATCATGATGGGCCAAAAAGTGACGATATGTAAGTGATATGATGGCCCATGTGGCTGATGACTTTTTTTTATCCAAAATTGATAAAACAAAAAGGGTTTTTAAAGGAGATTCTCAGCTTTCCACCAATATAAATTATGCTTTATTTTGAATTTAATAAATTATTATTATTCATTTTCTATTTGAATTACGACTAAAGTCTTAATTGATAGGATGATTGAAAAACATCTATAGCTTTCAAATGGTATCACATTTTTTGAATCCAAAACATGTGTCACATTCTATGCTTCACATACTATAGGATTAAAAAATTTAAAAAAAAAATCATGAAGTTTTGACCAAGTTAAGGTGGTCAGACATATGAGTTTTTATATATTTTAAAAGTTGTAATAAAAAATTGATAATTAGTTATTTACATGGAAAAAAATTACAAAGAAATATGCATCACATTAGGACATGAGTCCTCTATTAATATATAAAATACTATAAAAAAAATATTATCATTTTATTGTGGTTAGGGTGGTCAGACAAACACCTACTTCTTATTTTTTCCCTAAAATCTAAGTACTACTGCATTGAAATTTTAAATTTTTACCAAATAGATTTTAAAAAAAAATAAACCTAGTAATTTATAAACTACATTCAATTTGCTACAGATTCTATTCTTACATATTTTTGAAATAATATAGATAACTTATTCAATTTTTTATGTCAAGTTGCCTAACTCTAAATTTTTTGAATTTTTTGCCACTTAAGGGTCTAATTTTTCCATGATGATTCTACACATACCCTCATGCATCCATCAATAATTGAAAACAAAAAGAATATGTTCAACAAAAACTGCATTTACAAAGTAGCAACTAAAAGAAAAATGAAATAATTGAAAAAAAAGGAGTGAAGGATAGTTACCTGGAGTGGCCCTTGCTAAAGTAGCTATCTTCACTAATCTAAAACCAAATCTAAATTATTAGATCCAATACAATCATGCTAACTCAATTCATTCATTGTACAAATCCAAAATATCACATAAGATACCACTCAAAGATAGTATTCATGAAATAATAATTGCATAATAAATATAGTGTTTATTTCAACTAAAAAATGAAAGAGTGTATGATTACTGCTAAAAATTGATTGATTGAAAACTTACTAGCTCCTAAGACCCAACCAACGTGTTGTACATATAGGCATGAGGGAGCTTGTTCAAAATAGGACTATAAACTAAAACCTTTAATGACCACTCCCTATATTTTAGAGGGTGACAAAGATTTAGTTAACTCTAAATGGAACTAGAAAAGAAGGAGTCCAAATTGGATTGTTTAGAATCCCAATTATAAGAGGGGTCTTCCTTCTCCAGTGTCTTTATTAAATTTCATAATGATGGATTATCTCCATTAAATGTCTCCATGCTTTAGTCATCATGTTCAATTTATTCTTAGACGTCCCATGTTTCACTATTCATTATTTCTTCCTTTTCCTTTTTCTAATTTTCTTTTTGTTGAGAAAATTCTTGAGTAACCTTCCATAGCTGGTACCTAAGGGATAGAGTTGTATGATAAGTTGGGGTTTTTATAATAGGGGGACTCTGATTTTTAGCTGCAAGCTCTCTACTCCCTATTTTAACCATGAATAGTTGTGCCAACACGTCCAATTTTTCCCGATGTCCATAGGTTTCTACTTTTTCATCCAACTCCTATATCTTTATCTCCCTTTATTTTGTTCTCATAAGTCCATACCAGTTCCTCTAGTTGTTTAATTATTTCTGGAGCTTCATTTAATTCCTTCTTAACATTTTTATCCTATAAAAATATTCCTCTTCTTCTAAAAACTTCTCATCACAACCCCCTATAAATCATATCCCTCATTACTAGAGTTAACTGGGGTTTTATTCCTTGTTTTATTAGTAATAAATACATCCTCTAAATCTAACTTAGAGGTGACCTAGATATATACCACTCTCTCTTTATAGGAATATGTACATTTTCAGAGGTGTTTCCTTTCATTTTTGAATCAATTTCAACCATCATAACATCATCTTCTTGTTATCCTTGTCCCTTTTTTCCTCTTTTGGTTTCTCTACACTTCCTCTCATAACACCTTTCTCTTTCAAATGACCTGGACACCTTGGCTGGGTAGATTTCCTTTCCTTTGTAACCTCCACCTACCCATTGGCTTGGGGATGATAAAGTGTTAATTTTCTATGTCTTATTAAATATTCTATAACCAAATGATAAATAAGGTTAGAAGTAAACTGTGGACCTTGATCAATGACAATTTATGTAGGTATTCCATACCTAGTAAAGGTATCCTCATACAAGAACTTAGGTACATTCCCATATCATGCAAACTATAATGTCTTGACTTCAACCCATTTTTTCAAATAGTTTGTACAAACCAAGATGTGCTCTTTGTTATTAGAGGCTGGTGAAATTGGGCCAATGAAGTCAAGCCCCCATTTTTCAAATGGTTCTAGTGTTATCTATGGTTGCAAAGGAATTTCACCTATTCTTGTTGGTTTTCCCATCCATTGAAATCTGTCACAGCTCTTGGTATACTTCATTGAATCCTTGTGGAGATTTGTCCAATAGTAACCTATTGTCAAGATCTTAAATGTTCTCCTTTTGGTTGGAAAGTGACCCCCACATGGATCATCATAACAAGATTTAATAATTTTAAATACCTCATCTTATCGTATACATCTTCTCATAATATTATTTGGACTAGTGTAAAATAAGTAACTAGCTACCCAAGAATATGGAAATTTTTAAGCACCAACTATATCTTTTCTCTAGGAGAGAAATGTGATGGAATCTTCCCTGCCACTAGGTAATTTGCAATATCAGCAAACCATGGTGTGTGTACTAAGAAAAAATAAATGCTCATCTGGAAAAGTGTCATCCACAACACCTTCTTCTATTTGTGTAGGCAACCTAGATAGAAAATATGCCACTACATTAGCTTTCCCTAGCTTATCCACTATTGCTATGTCAAAATCCTATAGTGAGAGCAACCATCTGACTAGTCTCTCACCAACTATAGGTTTTTTCATCAAGTATCTTATGGTTGTATGATTTGTGTGAATGAATACTTGATAACCAATGATATAATGCCTAAACTTGTTTATAGCGTAAACAACTACCGACATCTCTTTATCGGTGATAGTGTAGTTAAGCTCAGCTCCTTGCAAATTCTTTTTGATATAGTAGATGACATATTCCTTGTTCCCTTCTATTTTTCCTAGGAGTACTCCTATTAAAAAATTTGAAGCATTGGTGTGTATATGGAAAGGAAGTTTCCAATTTGGCCCTCTTAAGATAAGTGCTTATGTCAAGGCTACCTTAATTTCTTTAAAGGAATGTTGAAATTCTACAATCCATTCAAATTATATGTCTTTGGTGTGTAAGAAAAAGAAGGGTTCTGCAATTTTACTAAAATCTTGGATGAATCTCCTACAATATCCCGCATGTCCCAAAAAGCTCCTAACATCTATTTTCTTATGTGGCACAGGAAGTGTAGAAATGATCTCAATCTTGTTGGGATCCACCTAAATACCTTCACTTGAGATAAAGTGTCCTAGAACAATCACTTGAGTCATCATCATGAAAAAAATTCATGACTTAATGATAGATAATATTCTTTACACCTTTTCAAAACCTTTTCTAAGTTTTTGATTGCATCTTCATAGGTGTCTCCATAAGTAGTGAATTCATCGATGTAGATCTCCATGGAATCATGAGTATAGTCTGAAAATATGCATAGCACTGCCCTCTAAAAAAGTTGTTGGGGAATTACATAGTCCAAAGCGAAGAACAAAATAGGAATAAGTACCCCAAGGGCATATAAATGTAGTCTTATCCTGGTCCTCTAGAACTATCTTTATTTGGTTATAGCTACTAAAACTATCTAGGAAAGAGAAGTACTTTTTGCATGCTAAGGAATCAAACACTTGGTCAATGAAAGGTAGGGGGAAATGATACTTTCTTTCTTTTTTGTTTAGCTCCCTATAGTCTACGCATACCCTCCATTTTACTCCTTTCTTAAAAAAAATGACTAATGGTGGAACCCATTGGCTATTAGCTTGCATCTAGTAGCTTTTACAACTCCGTCTTAACTATTTATCTTAAGTTAAGGTTAATTCTCCTTTGGAGTTGTCTAATTGGCTTGAAAAAAATCATTTATGTAGATCTTATGCATGCAAAGTTCTAGATTAATTCCATTCATATCATGGTAGTCTCCTGTAAAGGCTATTGTGTGTGCTTGCAACATAGTGCTTGGGGAGTTCTACTATTCTTCAATTAATCCATTGTTGATGTTCAGGGTTTTACCTAGCACGATTTCCCATGTTTTGGATTTTGATTGCATAGATGAGAAATCAAGGCCACTAATGTTGGGAACACACTGTTGTGGTAAAAGGGAATGGAACATTTGGGATACCTCTTCTGATGAATTTGTAAGATTAATTTTCTGCAGTGGATCTTATAGAAATGAAATATAGTCTTGTTGTTTTGGGTCCCTACTGTAGTTGTTCTATATGATATTTTCAATTAAGTCATTGTCATCTTGGGTTCCTAGCAAGGGATTACATTTTATTGTCATGAGAGTTTGCAGGGAATAATGATTCTTTATCCAAGGTAGGCCATATAGTCTACTCTAGGTTTTCATGAGGTTGGGCTGGTGAATAGAGAACCAATTTCTTGGTTAGAGTCCCATTGGATATTATCATGTTCCTAGACCTACAACCTTTGAATGCATTAGTTGTAGCTAACCATGGTTTGCCTAAAATGAGTGGATATCTTGTAAGGTTGATCTTTGGCTACAAGACTATAAAATCTATAGGATACTCCCATGAATATATTACAATGACTAAATCCTCAATTATTCCTCTAGGCTTTACTCTTAACCTATCTACCAACTATAAAATTGTCGGTGTAAGTCTAAGGTTAGATAGCTAAAGTAGCTACATGGTCTCTTTAGCCATAGCATCAATTGATTCCCCTAGGTCAATCAAGGTGTTCTTGATAAGGGTCCCATTAATATTAACATCCACTACTGGAATTCTAGGGTTTGTGTATTTAGCAACAAATATATTCCCTAGCATAATATCAACAAGGTTTCCTAGGACATCAATTGTCTAAGGGTCCTTCCTCTTTCTCCCTAGTTTCTTAAGACATAGGTCCCTTATTGTCTTGGTATAGATTGGGATATCCTTTATAGCTTGAATTAGGGGAATCTTAATATTGACTTCCTTAAGATAACCTAATAGGTATGTCTCAGCTCAGGTATGATGTTTCTAAATGGATAAATTCTTAGGGAAAGGAGGCTCTAGACTTGAGGTAGTCTAGTTCACCTAATTTGACCTAGGTTCTAGAGGTAAATTGTTTGAAGTTTCAGCTATAGGTTCCTTACCCTCCATCTCAATGATTTGGGGGGATGAAGGTCTAGCTAGTGTCTTCCCTGACCTAAGGTGGACATCACTCACCTCTACCCCATAAGTGGGGTATTACACAGCCTTGTTAGTATAAGACTATTGGATAGGATTTTTGTTAGGGTTAGGTGCATTATGTGTCTGATATGTGTTTGGGGGATTAGGCATGATGGCCTATTGTTGTGGCTAAGAAGGAAGCAAAGGCTATTGGTAATTCTTTTTTTTTTTTGCTGCCACTATTGGCCTTTTTTTCATTTTGGCTACCATTGATTTTGTTGCAATAACCATTGAGGGTTATAATTGGCACCTTGAAAGTTTTGTTGGGGCCATGCATTTGGTTGTTGTTGGTTCTAATATTACTAAGGGTTTTATCATTGCTAATACTTTCGCCATTGGTTTTGGTTATTTGGCCAGGGCCGAGAATTCTAAGAAGAGAAATTATGATTACCAATTGGAAAAGATGTACATCGTAATTTAAAGGGTCTTATGGAATACCTTGTCTTGGCTACCATGGCCTTCTTTGAGAAATGTAAATACCTATCCATCATCTCCTTCAAGTGGTTTAAAATCAGGTTTTTTTAATTTTTCCTTTGTAATAAGTTAGCAACCCTCATGCACTTGCAGTTTTCTTTCCTTTGTCTACAATTGGGGTAGTTTTAAGTAAGAATTGCTTTAGCCTCTTCCTTTTTCTTCTTTATATTTAGAGTTTCCAATTGAGTAGCTAGATGACTTATTATATCCTCATTTATGTTGGATAGTAGGTTACTTAACTCCACTCTTGAAACCCCATTAGATGTTTTGACAATGGTGGATGTTCTTTCTCTTCTTGACCTTTTGGTTAAGGTCCTAGAGTAGTTTCTATAGACCCTACAAATCTCTTCAAAGGGTAATTGAGAAACATCCCCTTGCCCAATAAGATTGAGGGCATCCATGCAATCATCATTAACTCCTCTTAAGGACACAAGCATTAATGATTCTTTTGAGAGCCTAAATCTTTCAACATACTATTCCAATGGTTCATCCTCTTTTTGAGTCATTCTAAAGATATCATCTCTTCTCCTATCAACTACTCTACAATAATCTTGGTATTTCTCCAAGAATTTTGTTTTCATGGTGTCCCAATTTGGAACATCTTTGCCTAATTATATAATCCATCTCAGGGGAGCATCTTTTAGAGTGGAAAGGAATAACTTGAGCTTATGAGCACCAATTGTATAGTCATAGCTCCTACATAGGACATAAAAATCAAACAATAATGTTTCTGGATCTTTAGTCACCAACCCATAAAAGACTGGTAATGCTGAAGGGGGAATATTCTTCAGCATAGTAGCCCTTTCTTGGTTGGTAAATGGAAATTCAAAGGTCACATGTTCGAGTGGATCAACCACTATTGTATAACCCATTGTTTGGAAGGTCCCCTCTTTATTTTCAATAGATGCTAGTGAAAGGGAAGATTCTTCTTTAGTAGTACCCTCACTCTGATCAATGGAGTCACCAATATCTACTCTAGCTAGCTAGCTTAAGGGGAGGAATCATCCCAAAGAGTCTCTTTTCCTCGTCATACAATATATATGACTTTGTATGGCAACAAATCTTGCATAATGTTAGTAAAATTCTCTTGTATTGAAGAATATTAAACCTAACAGTCCTAATAATGAAAGAAAATTCTAAACTAGGAAAGCTTGAAAGAAAGAAACTAATATTTGAAAGTAGCAACATCCTCGACATCGACATAAAAAATGTAGAGTCCCTACTAGTGTCTAGTAAACTTGGCAGTAATCACACAATTTAGAGGGAAAAACCTAATTGGACAATTCAATTAATATTTAGAAAGACCTTATGTTGAAGCCTAAATTTTCACTCCAATTTTGATGAAATTTAAGGCTCCCATGATGGAAAATCTTATTTCAATACTCAGAAATATAGTGATTTTGTGTGGTACATAAAACAATTTTTTTGAGAATATTTCATAATTCCCAAAAAAGAATTGGTGGGCTTAATGACCCCTGTCAATATCCTCTGTGTGTCTACCAAAAATGAAAGCTTCAGAACAACGAGTTGATTTCCATCAAAGCATAAAGAAGTAAAGGAATTTTCCAGATATTGAGATTGCTATAAAATGCAAGAAGTAGATACAAGCTCCATTTCTTGGGAATGATAGGCATTCCAAATGGAGGTCATTTGAATGGATTAGATATTAAATCAGATAATATTATGGGTAGCTTGGATCCATTTGGACCTATAGTAACCTTTCAATTGAAGCACGGGTTATGTAAAAAGGATTTGGAAACAATTGATTCACTATGAGTTGGCATCATCTCTAAGACATGTAGATCACAAATTTCTTGTAAATCACCTTCGTAGTGAAAGAATTTTAAATGAATTAAAAGGTATAAGATTTTAAAAGGGGAAAAGAACATATAATCAAGTGGCTTTATATTCAAAACCATATGATGAAAGAACCTGAAGAATTCTTTCATGGAAGAATCTGTTGGGAAAAATGTATGAGCAGTAGCATAAGAGCATATTATACAATCCAATATAAGAATGGAGAGCTTTCGTATTTCAATGGAAACATCTTTCACCCATTCGCCTACTACACGATGACTTGATTGCAACGCTAGGGGATTTGAAAGTGTCCAAGTTTAAAGTCTTTGTAAGTACCACTTATAAAAAATCTTCATTTTAATCTCATGGTTTTGGAGTAATAAGTACATCACGCTCCTCTCATATTAATCAATCAGGAAACCACATCCCTAAAGGATTTTTACATATTAGTGATTTTGATAATAATGCATATCCTTCAAAGGGCAGTAGAACTAAAATCAATGATTAAATATGGGGATAAGGATTTCACCCTTTGAGAGGAAAGTCAATGGCTATGATTTTTGAAAACCATCCATGAGAAAACACATCTCTTTTGAAACATGATTCTTCCTTTTGAGTGGGCATGCCATATACTTAGGCCCAGATGATATACATAAGGGGAAAGAGAAGAGACTCGTGATATTACTCGTGTGCTATCAGGTTATAATGACCTCATTATGGCACATTCTTTTCTCATAAAAACATTCTAGATTTAGTGAGTATGCAAGTGTACATATTATCAATGGCTTGTCTGACTATAATCATCCTTGTCAAATTATGACTGATGCATCAACTATTATAGAGCATCTTGGTTAACTGGAAGGTGTTAAATTTGCATACATTGGAGATGGAAATAACATTGTGCATTCTTGGCTTTCATTGGTATCTGTGGTGCCATTTGATTTTGATTGTGCATACCCTAATGAGCTTGAACCCAATCCTGCTGCTGTAGATAAGGCAAGGAATGTTGGGAATAGTAAAATTGAAATAACAAATAATCCTTTTGAGTGCCTCAAAGAGATGTCTTCTTATATTGTGAAAAGGATTATAGAAATATAGAATTGGCATCTACGCAAAATCTGGAATTATACAAAGGAATGCGAGACATTTTTTATTACCATGATAATAGGTTGCAGCTCAAAGCATTTTCTTGCCTCACTGCATTCCCACCAGCAAACCCTAATGCATGTGTGGGTGAGCGGTGACTCTTCCCGTATCCTTGTAGGAGGACTTAAATTTATGTACAATGTTGTGGGAGGTCTCTTAATATTTCCTACATTACCGTAAAGGGTCTCAAAACTATATGCAGGTATGCGATAAAATGAAATGTTTGTTGTGGATGTGGTGAAGATGAAACAAAATAAGAGATATTAACATTTTTTACATGGGGAGATAATTATTTGAGTGGATATAAAGGGACGAGTAATTTTTTCACCACGTAAATATAGTGATTACACATAGGTGGAATACAAGAGAAATACTTTCCCAAAAAGTAAATATAAATGAGAAATTGTTGGCAAAAGGATTAATACTAAAGTATTATGAAATAATTTATTTTTCATGGAGATTATTTTTACTCAAAGAGTATCTCATGTTGAATAAAGATGCACAAATTAAATAGAAGGTAAAATATTCTCACCAGGAGGAAAAACATTTTCTACCAAGGAGTTAAAAGGTGGGTAATCATTTTTATCCAAATTATATTCAGTGGGTGAAAAATAGATGTGAAGTTTCCAGCAAAAGAATTATTGTGAAATGAAGACAATAAAGATTAAAATATTGAATTTTCCAAAGGAAAATAATTAAATATTTTATTTTACCGAAGACAATTAAACAAAGAGTTGCACCGAAAAGAAGAGTTGCAGAAGTTGTGAAGGGTTGTAACCCTAAAATAATGTATATATGCCAAATGAAATCAAAAGAAGAAATCATTAGAAATAGGGAGAATAATCAATAGGTTAGGTAGTTGGATAGGTTGTTCAATTGCTAAAATAGGACATTATGCTATATATTGTAAAATATTTTAAAATTATAAAATGGAGAAGAATGCATAAATTTAGTCATCCAATTATTGTGCCAGCTATTTGTTGAAATAATTGAAAATATTATCCGTTTGTCTCCAAGGTTGACATTTCCTTATTATTTAAATTGATATAACAAGGATATTTTCAATTTATCAAAGGACATTTGTTGCTCTTGTGTGGTTCAATTAATTTCCTCCTTCAAGGAATGATTAAATTCTTTTAATTAATCACAGTAATCTGGAAAAGGTCATTTGGATCAATAAGATTAACTTGATAATTGCATCCTTGCACATTTATGCCAGGAATAAACTCATAAAAGTGCCAAACAATTTGAATTTTATCCATAAATAGGACACACATATCATTTACCTCTTGACTGTATTAGCCCAACAGAAGTAGGCACTGGTCATACCAATTCCATTTTAGAATTTTATAAAATATTATTCAAACATCCACATCTCAAATTTTAGTAGTAGTTTTTGAAAAGGAAAAAATAGGTTTTATAGGGACCTGAAACCACCAAGTTTAAACAACAAAAGATAGAGCAAAATAAGTCCAAACAAACAGACAGCTGTCCCAAAAAGGAAATGACAGCACAAAGAGACAACATGGTCCAAAAAAAGGACTGCCAAAAAACCAGAAACTAACAACAACGCACTACTCCAAGGTGTTCAACAACTCCTCAGCCTCCTTTTCAACATCTTTCATATCCGGTAACCCCTGCTTGAGGATTTGAGCCGTATGTGAAGAAATTGAGGTCTTCCTCTTAGTATTAGCCTAGGTGCGAGTCAAAATACCTTCAACAGATATGCCGCAGCCTCTGTCCGCATCCAAATCCATGACCAGCGATCCCTTTTGATTTTTTTCGAGCTTTTCCACCATTGCATTGATGATAATAGTGTTATGCCTGGCAATTTTGAGATTATTCGCCATAGTGGCCCTAATATTTTGGCCTATCTTGGACATATCACACTCGAGCCTTGTCAGTCTTTCCTCCTACAAATGTTGTCTTTTCCTCGGTAAGGGGGTATCCTGTCCCTCATTCTCATTACAATTCCAGCAAATCTTCTACTCCAAATCCATGACTCTGTTGCTGAGATCTCTATTACATGCTTTCAAATCACATAATTCCCTCTAGGTCCACTTGAGAACAGTAAAAAGGCCATCCATACTTTTTTCTTCCACACTCACAATATCCTCAGACTTGAGCTTATTCAAGGCAGAATTAATTTCATCCTGATTAGGGGAATCAATCGGGGCATTCCCAAAATTTCCAGACGCAGGGGCACTAGGGGCCGACTCTTTACTAACCATAGGTTTATCAGACAAAATTTCCATAGAATTCCAAGAGTACAAGACTAATTTCATAACAGAGGTACCTTTAAAACCAGAGACCAAACCCAGGGTAGGGCAGCCAGGAGACGGCTGGAGATTAGGACAGGGTGGCGAGGCAAAACCTGGGATAGGGAAATCATGCAAAGACTGCAAATTAGGACATGAAGGCGGAACAAAATCCAAAAGGGATTTCCAACAAGATAGGGACTGGGGAGCAATGGAATTAGGACCAATAGGGGCACAAGCAAGAGGGGCCAGGGGGTCGTTCTCCCTACTACTTTCAGTATCCTCTTCATCCAAATCCCCAATATCAAAAATTTTAGGCAAAGCAGGTAAATTTTGATAATGCTCATAGATGAGCCTGAGAAGACCAGGATGAATAATAGAAGTCCTTCTAGGGTTTCTTTCAACTTCATCAAGGCAATTCTTCAAAGAAGAGAATAAGTAAAAAGGCAGAGAAATACGAACCTTGTAACAGAAATGATTCAGAATGGAAAAGTTATTAAGCTTTCATCTATCCCATTCCCAATTGCCATTGTGGATAGATTTCCCAAGTAGGAAACATATAGTTTAAGTATACCTCATTTGCATAGGTGCACTCACCTAGGTCTGGCAAATCTTGAAGAGAAGAAGGTTCAAATATACCATTTGGCCTTGTATGTTAACCAAAAACATATCAAGAGCTTGGCAACCTCTTGTGGTTTCAAACCAGCATTTTTGAGACCTAACAGTTTGGCGACTCTACTGGGGAGAACTTGAATAAATCTAGTAGAAAACCGTCTTTCCTTATAGAGTCATAAAATTTTTTGCATGCTTTTCATCTCATGTAATTGAGTAAGGGGGTTCTGCTAGGGTAAGTCAAAAGCAATTTCAAAATCCATTTCATTTTCCTACTTTTGGAAAAGTAGGTGGTGACTCTAGTAAAAACTTGATGAAGAATACACAACCATCGTAAAAATTGCAGCATTTCCATTCTGAAATAGAAGTCACAGGCTGAAGTATGTATAGCAATTATTCTTTGCCTCATACATATTATGGTACAATTGAGAATTTTGGTAATGGAGGCAATGCACATCATTCACAGCAGGACATCTATGAACCACAATCATCAAACCAAATCAATGCTTATCCTCTATCTCTTGAAAAAAGATTACTGATCTACCAAAATCCATATGGCCCTCCAAATTTTGTCTCAACCATTGATAAACCAGTTAACTGCAATGATATCCAAGTCTACCCAAATCCTTATCCTTGCAAACTGACAGAACTACTAAAGCATATCCCTAAATTTCATGGAGAATGGAGTGAATCAGCTTGTAAGCATGCACAACAATTATGGGATTTCATTGTGAACTTTCAAATTTATCCAGAAGATGTCATTATGAGATATTTTTCAAGATCTTTGAGAGACAATGCAAGAGAATAATTTATAAGCTTTCCCATGCAAATTATATCTTCATGGGAAGATCTCAAAAAAATATTCCTAAGCTAGTATGAGGACAAAGATGATGAGTATTTACATATTCAAGTAAGAGGTCAAGATCTATTAGATGCATTTTTTGGAATAAGGAGACACAAAGGAGAATTTGCACACTCCTTACTCACAAAAATGTTGAAATTCCATTTGAAAATACCTTATGATCTTCTACCTGATGATCCCATACTCATTGAGAAATTCATGAGAATATATGACCCCGATTTAGTTCATTGGTCTAAGTCATCAAATCTAACTACTATTGGGGAGCTATGGTTATGGATACTTAGGCATGAGCATGCTAACAATACTAAATTTGATAACACAGAGAATAGTGTGGATAAATATGGAAAAAAGGATCAAACAATGTAGCCAATAGAAGAAACATGTGCGAGTGAAATTCTCGATGATGATATTTCATATTTGAATGAAGATGAACTTGTTGAAGACCAATTTTCTACCTTGGAGGATGATTGCAACATTGAAGATATTACCATAAACATACTGCCTAAGGAATATATCAGCCATGATTCAGATGATGTGAAGGTGCAACCATGTATTTGTCATAGCTTTGAAAAATTGAAAGCTGAAATAAAAGAAGACAATATTCCCTACAACAATGAAGAAGGCAATGATTGTGATAAACTCATTGAAGATGAGTGTGCAAGTGAAAATAATTCCTATGACAGTCTACATAATGAGGATGAAGATATAGATGGTATCTCCTGCATAACAAATTGTGACAGTGCATGTTATGAGGGATCCATGGAATATTAAGATTGTGAAGGTGAACCTGTGGATTTTTATCTACAACAAAGAGACACTTGCAACCTTTATGGAGATTAAGAGGAAGAAATAATGGAAAATGTGATAAAACAAGCAAATTCATTTAATAGTAGCTTTTTTTCTTCAACACCCAATCAAAGAAATATTTTTTGAATCTTTTCAATAGCGTTTGCAAACTTAGCTGGGATTTTGAAGAGACTTAGGGTATAAATCAAAAAATTCTAAAGAGTAGCTTTGAGGAGTTGAAGTTTTCCCACTTGGCTTAATAGAGCTCCTTTCCAGCTGACAAGTTTCTTACTAAACCTCTCAACCAATGAAATCCAAAAGGATTCTAGGGGTTTAAGGCTTAAGGGTAAGCCAAAATAAGTGGCAGGTAGGGACTCCACCCTGCAACCAAGGATTCTAGCAATTTTATTTTGTCTGTGAGCAGGAGTGTTGAAGAATAAAAGAGAGATTTTTTGTTTATTAATCATCTAACCAGACACCCTCCCATACTCATCCAACAGAGAATTCAAGGTTTTCCCTTTCAAGACATAAGATTTTCCTAGGAGCTTAGTATCATCAAAAAATTGTTGATGAGAACAAATCAGATTGCTTGAGGATGGTTTGAGACCAAGAAGAGATCTATTATCGATCAACCTTTTCAAATTCCTACCAAGACTTTTAGCCATAATAGTGAATAAAATAGGGGAGATCGGATCTCCTTGTCTTAGACCTCTAGTGCTTTGGAAGAAAGTAGTAGGAGCACCATTAACCATAACATAAACTGAAGCTGTGGACATGAGTTGTTCCACCATTTGAAGAACCGTGTTGCAAAACCCAAACACCTTTAAAATTTTAAACAAGAATTTCTAGTCAACTCTGTCATAGGATTTTGAGATATCAAGCTTTAACAGAAAGCCTTTAGTCTTAGATTCAATCAAGGAATGGATATTCTCATGCACAGTGACAATAGAATCTAGGATCTGTCGACCAGGAACAAATCCATTCTATTGAGGTGAAATCAGAGTGGGCAAGAGAATTAGGAGTCTAGACGTCAAAATCTTCGAGATGATTTTATAGATCAAATTGTAGAGGCTTATGGGTCTGAAAGCCTCAAAGTTCTCCGTACTTGGCTTCTTAGGAATTAAAATCAGAAAAGTAGCATTCAACTCTTTTAGGAGAGTTCTAGAACCAAAAATTTTTTTAACAGCATTTACCACATCTTCTCCAACAATCTCCCAGAACCATTGGAAGAAAAACATAGGGAACCCATCAAGACCCAGAGCTTTACTCCCTTCAAAGGAGAAAATAGCCAACTTAACTTCCTCATTGGTAGGAATAGCAGAAAGCATAGATTTATTTTCTTGATTAATCACATTGGGAATAGCCTCTATTAAATTATCCTGATCATTTTTGTTATTTTCATCATTCTCCAAAAAAAGATTTTTAAAGAATAAGACAACATGCTTTCTGATATTCTCCCCCTCCTCATACCTAGTGCCATACACTTCAATTTTAGAAATTCTGTTGACAACCCTGTGTTTTGAGGTCGACAAATGAAAGTATCTAGTATTTTTATCACCTACAGATAACCATAAAGCTCTAGATCTTTGTCCCCATAATTCCTCCTCTTTTCCAATGATATCATGCAACTTAATAAGGATCTCATTCTCTTTTTCCTTAATGTCATTCAAATATACTTCCTTTTGGATTTTGTTTTGAATCTCCCCCAGATCAATTTGAAGATCAAATTTAATCTTGAAAATTTTCCCAAAGGACTCTTTTTTCCATTTTTTAAGGTTGATTTTAACTTCCCTTAATTTTTTTGCTACCCTAAACATACCTGTACCAGGGATACTTATATTCCACCATTTCCTTAGATCTTCTTTAAAAGAAGGATGATAAAGCCACATTTTTTCAACTCTAAACAGGGTATTTTTCTTCTTCTTTAAAGGCTCCACAACAAAACTAATGGGGAAGTGGTCAGATCCAATCCTAGAGAAGGCTTTAAGAGAACAATAGTAGTTAAAGAACCATTGATTGGAGATTAAAGATCTATCTATTCTAAACTGGATAAGATCCATACCCTTTCTGCGATTTGACCAAGTGTAGGAAGCTCCTTGCAAATCCAGATCAATCAATGCCTGGTTGTTGATGAAGCTTTGAAGATCCTCTTTACTCTCTGCATTTATCTAGTAACCTCCAGATTTCTCTTCATTCAGTAATGGAGTATTAAAGTCTCCCATGACAACCCAAGATTCTCTGTCAAAAATTCTCCTAAAAGCAGCCAACTCCATCCAGAAGGATTTTCTGAGACCTTTTCCATTGGGGGCATAGATATTTGATTGGATGCAACTAAAATTATCCCTAATATGGGTGAATCTAGTATCAATATGGTTAGTTCCTTCCATAATCAGATCCCATTTGATTATATGACTATTCCAGAAAGTAACAATACCACCTGAAGCACCATTTGAATTGTTTCAATGTGAAATAAAATGCTGAAACAGTTTCATCTTTTCCACTTTTTCCTTAGAAATTTTAGTTTCCTGAATAAGAAGAATATCAGGCTTGTGATCTCTAACAAAATTGTGCAGAACATCCTACTTGTGGGGATTATTACGTCCCCTGATATTCCAAGACATGATCTTCATGAGTTACCAAGGGAGTTGAGGTACTCCAGGATGGTTTTTTGAGAGCCATCCACAATATCCTGAAAACTATTATGCTCTCTTGTCCATTTAAAAGAATTTTTCCCTCGAGAGCTCTTTATTGCTCCACAGTATGCCTTTTCTTTTGATCTGGTTGAAATGCCACTTTGGGTTTTCCATTGCTTTTTTTTTTTTCTTAGATAAAACCTCTTCTTTGTCAGACTCTTCTTGACTATCCGTCCCTTTACTAGATTCCCATTCCTTATCAGTAAGAATTCTTTGCTCCTAGGGTAATGTCTCCATGATTCCATTTAGATGAAAGGTTGAAAAGTTGCTAGAAAGTTCAGTAGAATGGTCTAGATTATCAAAGGACTCCTTAACAAGTTCCAAGGAATTATGATCCGTAAAAAGATCAACACCTGAAGGAAGAAAGCCTTCAGAGGAAGGGAGAGGAAGAGGGATGTTTAGATCCAAAGAAAGCCCCTAGATAGGGATGTCCTCCAAGCCAAGGTTCCCAACAATATTTTCAACTGGAATCAGCTCTTGGGATAAGGGGCTAACATCCTGATTCTGCATCGGAGGGGCTTGATCCATATTTGCAACTCTATCCTTAGTTGTTAAGGTATTCTCAAGATCTTTGCACCGGAGTTCCTGTGGGACCTCACCATTATTACCCAAATCACCATCAGCCTTATTTGAAGTACTTTGAATGTATTATTCTCTTTATTCTCAAGGTTTTCTCCATCTAATTTCTTTCACCATATAGATTTCAAAGAACCAGCTGGTTTCTCTTTCTCTTTGGTGGCATTTAACGGACATTTCTTGGCCCAATACCCAGATTTTCTACATTTGAAACAAGAAAAAGGGATAGTTTCAAACTCAATGTCCTATGACTAGGAACCCAACTTCTATTGAATCTCAATTTAAGAGGGGAGGTTAGCATTCTGAGAGACCCCTACGCATATTCTAGCATAAACTAATCTTTTTCTAGTAGCAGTCATAGCATCAATAGAGAGGAGCTCGCAATACCATAAAATACATCCTCATTCCAATATTCCAGAGGAAGGCCTGGGAGTCTGACCCAAACTGGGACATTCTCAAAAATAGAGTCCATGAGGTCCAAATTATAAGACCATTTCTTTAGGGCCAAGGAAGATTTCCCTATAACCCAAGGACCACCACTTCTAACTGCAAAGATATCCTCTCTGCAAGTGAACTCAAACATGAAAAAACCCTTAGGGAGAGCTACTACTGAAACTTTTCCATTAGTTCTCCATTTGTTTTGACAAACTCCCTGACCTCTTCAATGTTTGGTCTAGGGCCCATAAGTTTCCCCACCAGGGATCTATCCATTAAAGCAATATTATGATTAATTAACAGATCTAGCATAGAAATTACAAACTTACCTTTTTTAGGGTTAGAGATATTTTGCACCGGAGGGAAAGAAGACTTTCCATTTGGTTTAACCCCAAATAGAGAGGTCCAGGGTTTGCGATTGCCTCCAATGTCTCCAGTGGTCACCACCACACCTTTGGATTTTTTATTTTTTTGGTCGGCTGGGGAGCCCACAAGATTAGCTGCCAGTTTATACTTTCCTCCCGAATCCACCAGGATATTGTTTCTAGAATCCACATCATCCGCATCAGCCACACCTTGCTTCTTACTCAAACCCAGCACTTGTTCCACCTGTGATTTCTCAGATTCTGCCCCGCCTCCATTTCCAATGCTTGATTTTTTGAAATCCCTCTTTTCCCACCTGTGCTCGTTCTCATGCTCCTCCATTGTATCCTAGCATCGATGTTATTAGAATCATGTAATGGTTTTTCATGTGGAAGGAGAATGTTTAAGTTAGGAGGAGATGGTTGATGCAGAGTCATTAATGCAATTGAAACCTCGATTCATCATAACTAATGTAAAGGAACATCACTGGATCATGTGAAAGTTAGCCATAATGCAATGTAGCCATCAAGTGCAAAGTGTTAATTTTCATATAAACATATCAAGGAAAGGTACCATTTAAATTTAAGCCAAATCAAAGCCTTGAATTAGTCGATTTTCCAAGGAATAATTTGCATGCTAGGATAGTATATGATAAGAACCCATATAAGATGACTGATATAATTCCTATGATCTTTCCCAAGTGTCATAAGGTGTAAGCATGTCAACTAACATATGCACAATTCACAAAGTGAAAGAATAATCATCAGGAGTTATGGCCATTTTAGCAACAAAAAATTGACTTGAGCTACCAATGATTCCCAAGATAATAGAATTTCTAAAGATAGAAAAGGTTCAATTTCATTGAAGAGCATATTCAGAATTAGGAGCATCCAAAGGGAGGCAACCATTTGAAAAAATGGAACCATTGGAAATGATAAATATAGATGGAATGAAATCCAAATTATGCCAGTACGTAAAAACCATATTACCGCCATCACTATCCTCCACTAACCATACAATAGGAGACATCCTCACGTATAATTAATGAAATATAGGGTTGAATAAGTAAATGTTATAACCATGCAATTTTCTTACATATTTATATTTGATAATCTCACCACCCATGACTATTGCAAATTAGAATCTCACAATCAACAAGTACTAAGGAAAAGGCAATAGCAGTGAATCATCAAATGAGATGTCATAGAAAATATCTCTACTAATTTCAAATTTAGAAATGTTTCTATATAAGTATTCCTTTTCCATGAAAAATGGGAATGTTTCCCCAATTTGGAGACTAGCAAGATTCGTTATCCACAAAATCCATGTCTTGGGAATGTAGGATAATCCATATTGTACATTATTCCCAAGAAAAGAATATTTAAACTTCACCGCCAATGCTCCCACATACTAACCATAAAAGGGAATACTTCCCTAAATATAATTAGTATCGAGGAGGGGCTTGCAAGCTATCTCATA
Organism: Sequoia sempervirens; assembly: GCA_007258455.2. Classification (NCBI taxonomy): domain Eukaryota; kingdom Viridiplantae; phylum Streptophyta; class Pinopsida; order Cupressales; family Cupressaceae; genus Sequoia; species Sequoia sempervirens. The sequence goes on along the minus strand of VDFB02281492.1, from coordinate 103,026,058 downwards.
TTAACATACACTGATAAGGATGCCACATGTGGAAGTTAAAGAAGCCACATCATATTAGAAAAGTATGCATCTCTTCATGCCTCGACATAGTGATTAGGCCAAATTGCCACCTATGCGCAAATCAAGTGAGATCAATGATGCATGTTGATAACCAAAATAAATCTATGAAATATGTAGCATGATAAAAAAACTAGAAGTCAGTAGAAGAGTATTTGGTATTATTAATTCACCAAGTTCAAGTATTCTTGATATGAAGGAACTTTTAAATGCAAATTCTGATCAATGGCTATATTACCAAGTTGATTTGCTTGTTTAATAGCTTCCTTGTAGCAATGCATTACTTCGTAAGAAGATAATTTTTTTTAAATATGAAAAATATGAGAAACAAGGTAATTCAAATTCTAAGAATCCAAGTAACCCTTCAAGAATTCAGACACCACAATCATGGAGTCACCCTCAATCAAGATATGAGAGATGGATAGATCAATTGTAAGTTTCAAACCCAAACATAAAGTATTTAGTTTTGCAATATTATTAGTTCCATCTAGAGAAGACTTCAAAAAATTACTCCAATGAAATTTCCTTGATAATCTATTAGAACAAAAGCAGCCCCAAATTTTCTAGGATTTCCTCTAGAGGCTCTATCAAAGTTTAGTTTGATGTAATTCTTAGGTGGAGCTATCTAGTTAATAACCAAACTCTCCACTTAAGGTTTTATATTCATTATGGAGCCCACACTAGGGATCTTGAAGAGAGACCAATTTATAAGGATAAAATAATCCCAAGAGGAGAAGAAGTTATTAGTAGATCCATTCTTGTATAAGCTTGACATAACTATTTCAAAGATGGAAATTTCAATTTTTTGGATGGTTTATCCCATAGATAGTTGTTCCTTTTTAAATATCCATCTATTCCTTTCGAGCCATATGTTCCATATGAGGATTGAAGGAGAGATCTCCCAAAGACAAGAAAACTTAGAGGAAAAAATAATCTAGACCAACTCTGAAAGTGGTGGAAGATCAAATTTCGTAGAGAGTGTCAACCCAGTCTATTCATTAACCATATCCAACATTCATTTGCAAAAGTGCAATTAATTAGAAGATTTCGAGTAGATTCCAATGCCTTGCCACATTACACACAAGGGAAAAGAGGAACTATTCCCAGTCTATCAAGTCTCATTCCTGATAGAATTATATCCTTGATTTGTAACTAGCTAAAAGAACTTGTTTTCAGAAGTACATTAGGACCACAATAGAGGTGAGATGGCCAAGATGGAAGAACATCATTTTTTACCAAAGATTTATAGCCATCTTTAACATTATAATTTCTTGGTTTTGATCTTGTAAAAATTATTTCATCAAGCTTATCTAAAACCACAATTTTCCTTTTTGATAGTTCAACTTTAAGAGATTCCTTCATGTGAGAAGGTACTAGAAGGAAATTGAAGTTCTTCAATCTGAAAGAGTGTTAGGGATCTTCCTTCACTTTATCACCCCAAATATTTTTTTAAATATTCTCTAATTGGGACCAGTCCCCTAGAAGTTTAAGGGGTTGATAACCATTCCATTCATCATCCAAAAAAATGGCCTTCTCACCATTGTTAACTAGGCAAGAAAGGTGAGGAAGAATGGCATATCTGCAGGAAAAAATGAAATTCCAAAATTTTCACCCAGTTGGAAGGTTCCTTTGAGTGAAAATTCTTTCCCTTTCCATGGAGTCCAAATACATATGCCTCATGATTTGGCACCATTTTTTCTCTAAATTAGAGTACATCTACCAAACAAATTTGGCACTAAGTGCTTAATTTTCTAAGAAAATATCTCGCATTCATATCCCCCTTGAAGCTTTTGACTTGCAAACATTTTCCCAAGCCACAAGGGGCAGTTTCTTTTTCTATGTGACATTTTCATCCCAAAAAAAAAATTGAATTTTTTTTTGTAGAGCTAAACCTTTCCCATAAGGAATTTTTAAATTTGACATTAATTAATTTATATGTAAAGAGTGAAGGAAAACCTTTAGTAATATCAATTTTCTTGCAAATGAAAGCCATTTGGATTCCCAAAGAAGAATTTTGTTAGAGGTGGAATAAATGAGATTATCCCAAAAATTATGCTTTTCTTTACCCAAGAAGAAGGCGATTCGTAAATATTTGCTATCATTCTTGTTACTAGTAGTTTTCTTGCATTTTTTTGTTTAAATTTGTGTACGTGCATGTTGTATTCTTTTGGAGAGAAGAATGCTTCAAATATTTTTATTTATATAGGATGATAGTGTGTTATACTAGTGTCCATGCAAAGCACTAGCATCAAGTATAGTATCCTCTAGGTTCAAATTCTACATATATCTCTCTATATTTATTTAATATTCTAAAACTAAAACTTATAAATTCATAGTCCAAAATTTTTTAATCTATATTTATTTATTTCTCTCATATTTTTTGCTTATTTAAAGTTTACATTATCTAACTTCTAAAGTAGTTCTAGATGTCTAGTTTTACTTTCTTAAATAGTACCAAAATATATTTCATTCAAACCTATCTAATCATAATGTAGAATCAAGACAAATAACTTAACTAATAAAATTTAGATAAATTGAAATATTTCTCATTTGTCATTCTAGTGAACTCGATGTTTCACACCACTTTGTTGTTGTCATTCACCTTTTACATTTTGGTGAACTTGACACTGTAAACCATCTTCTTTAACATAATTTTTTATTCATCCATATTCTTAAAGAAGAAATATGATGAATTTTATCCAATCACATCTAATCATTGCTAAAAATTCTTTCTTTTTCCCTTTTATTTCGAAATTACAAGTAATCTAACCATGTTGGATCTCTTTTTCCAAAGCTTTAATACTCTCAAAAATTCATTCTCTCAAGAAGGTTTTGACATGATTAATGATGCTCTTGATGACTTTATACATGTTACTTCTTCATTTATTTCTAGCTCTGCACAAGAACCTCATGGAAGTTTTGACCCATTTAATGAAGAAGAATTGTTAATTGACTACTCTCACCTCAAATAAAAACCTCCAAAATTAGATGTTGAACACAACCCTTATTTTCATTTTCCTACTAGCTAAAATGGTATTTGAAAAATTGAACAAGGAGTTAATGTCTCTACAAAAAGTATATTGCACTTTTATAAAGTGGGTTTAGGTAACAATAATCCTCCACTATCTACATCACATCTTCATTATCTATTAGTACATATATATCTTCTTCTAAAATAATTAAAAAAAAATAGTATTCCTTTTTTCTATCTACAAAAGAGCACATCTTGTAATTCTTCAAATGGGCCACTTGATCACTCTTCCTCCTCCTGATGATATGGCACAAATAAGTAGACAAGTTTATTATAGGTGTCAACCTTTGGATCACTTGGAATGTGCAAACCAACAACCTATTTGACAAATTTTTCATCCTTGATGCCAATTTTTGAGTGACCTTTGAGGTGAAATGGAAAACATTCCAACCCCAAAAGGAAAGTACATGATGAGGTTTACCAAACAACTAGGTAACCTCTAGAGGCTTAAAAGGTCTGACATTTAGTTATACAAGATGTTGTCTAACCTCATCAACCCAAGTACACTTAAGTATAATGAATAGATAAATTATTGACTCTAACACCCCCCCTCAAGTGTTACTTGGGGACATCACAAAAGTGAAATAGATAGTTCAATGGGTGTCGACTACTAGGCCATGTTAGGTACCCATGTATAAAGTTTCCCATAAAGTGGTGTAAAGGAGAAAACCTAGTGGGAATAAAACTCCTTTCCAAAAAGAGAAAGAGAAGGATTTAAGACCTTTTGAAAAGATGTTCCATAATAATAGGAACATCGTGATGAAGAGCTTCTGAAGCATGTAGAATTTGTAAACACTATCGAAGATGAACTAGTGTTTTTTGAAATTAATGAACCTCCAAGAAATGTAGATCAAGATAAGAGAAACAAAACATTAGATGAGTGATGATGTGAACACTAATCAACTATGAATACACATATTCTTGTGAAGTTGAAAATATATATAGTACTATGATTTTGGATTTATTCATGAATGACATGTGTACACTACTAATATGTACATAATTATGCTCTACATAAGTACTAAAATCTCAAAAATTATGATCCACTGAAATAATCCCCATATGAGAGATCAAAATAGAAGTTTCCTCCACCACTCCATTGAAAGAAGCATTAGCATAACACTATCATAATTACCCCTCAATTCTAAGAGATATAATCAAACCAAAAAAAATGGGGCATAAAAGTGTGCAAGGAATTTAGACCCAAAATTAGGTCCAAAATATGTACAAGAAATTGAAAAAGGGTGTGCATCAAATCACACACACATGAGGAAAGCATCACAAGAATCCATTATTGTGATGGAAAAGCAAGGAAACACACGTGCAATGTGGTGAGAGTCATGAGGATCCATAAATGTGATGTCAAATCAAGATTCTACACAACCCCCCATTACACTTTATAATTCAATTTTAGTAAAAAATTCTAAAATTCCCTTCCTAAGGAACATATTCAATTTTGTGTCACTTTAGGGTATGTGCAAGATCATCATGGAAAAAATAGGCCCTTAAGTGGCAAAAAATTCAGAAAAATTAGAGTTAGGAAAATTGACGTAAAATTTTGAATAAATTATCTATATTATTTCAAAAGTATGTAAGAATAGAATTTGTAGCAAATTGAATGTAGTTTCTAAACTAGGTTTTTTTTAAAAACTATTTGGTGAAAATTTGAAATTTCACTGCAGTAGTACTTAAATTTCAGAGAAAAAATAAGTAGGTGTCTTTTTGACCACCCTAACCACAATAAAATGCTAATATTTTTTTTATAATATTTGCAATAGGGAGAGGGGGAGGGAGATGGAGAGATAAGGATAGAAAGAGGGATAGGTAGGGGGGAAGAGAGAGAGAGAGAGGTAAGTAGATAGAGATAGAGTTGGAGGTGGAGATGGAGATGGATGATGAGAGGGATATGTAGAGGAGAGGGAGAGATCAAGAGAGAGAGGATAGAGGGATAAATAGAGATGGAAGAGATATATATATATAGAGAGAGAGAGAGGAGAGAATGAGATAAGGAGAGACAAAAATATAATGATAGATAGGAAGTGATATATAGAGAGAGGTAGAGCTGGAGAGAGAGATAGGGGTAGAGAGAGATGGAGAGATAATGGGATAATTATAAAGGGAGAGATAAAAGAATAAATTGTTAGAGTTAGAAGGAAGATATCTCACACTTAAATGTAGATTTGATCAATAAAATAGAGAAATAAAACACACAGAAATTTATATCAGAAACAAGACAACACAAATAATTTAACGTGGTTCATCCAATCTAGGCTACATCCACAAAATCCTAGCCATCCAATGATTTTATTATCTAGTGTAAAATATATTACAATCTCGCTAATAATGCCTCACTGCAGCCCCATCCAAATCACTTATAACAAGCATCTTAGAAGCTTCCAAAATTAGGGTTTTAGAAAGTCAATTTTTTTCCCTTTCAGTGATTTTTTCCTTTTTCAGTGATGATGCGAAAAAAAATGGGAATTTTTTTTTTCTCAAGGGCTTCTGCTCCCAAACCCCTGCTCAGGTCCTGGTCCAGCCTCAGACCCTGAGGAGGATACATGAAGAGTGTACGGTATAGCATGATCAGTCACCACATGCCAACAATCTCCCATTTGGAGACTGATCAGGCTCTGCACCAACACAATCTCCCACTCAAAGACTAATCATGGACGACACTATTGCACTTACAACTCCCACTAGAAATAAGCACCTTAGACCAAGCTACTGCTCTATTATACTTGAATTCAAACTTGAAGGCCAACCAAAGTTGAAGAGGATCTCAGCTTCTCCCTTGTCACTGCCTTTGTAAACATATCCGCTAGATTATCATCTATATGTATCTTTTCCAGCTTTACCTGTCCATCCATCAACACTAACCGATGAAATGATATCTCAACTATGTGTGTTTGTTTTTAGAGTGCAAGGCAGCATTATTTGCAAGATGTATAGCACTTTGGTTGTCTATAAACAAGTAATTTTCAGCCTGTTGTTTTCCCAACTTTTCCATGAAAAGTTGCAGCCATATCATCTCCTTTGTTTCCTTTTTTGTAGCAACATACTCTAACTCCATGGTAGAAAAAGCAACCACCTTTTGCAACTGAGAAATCCAACTCACTATTGTCCCACCAACTATAAATGCATAACCTATGGTACTTCACTTGGTATCTATATCCCCTGCCAAATCTGAGTCAACATAGTCTTTTAAATCAATATTAGATCCCCCAAAACATAAAAATTTATTGGATGTACCTCTCAAATACCTGAGAATCCATTTTACTACATTCCAATGCTCAACGAGCTAGGATGACTCATATACCTACAAAAAACTCCTACAACATGTGCAATATTTGCTCTCGTGCATACCATGACATACATTAAATTGCCTACAGCTGAAGCATATGGTACCTTGGACATTTTTTCTTCCTCCCCTTATGTCTTTAGACACATATCCTTAGTCAATTTGGCATGACTGGGTGAAGGTATACTAACAAATTTTGCATTCTCCATATGAAATCTTTGTAACACCTTTTCAACATAATTAGCCTGAGATAGAAACATTTTTTTGTTTTTCCTATCTCTTGTAATCTTCATACCAAGGATTTTTTTTACTACCTCCAAATCCTTCATAGCAAATGAATTTGCTAATTATTGTTTTAACTCCTTTATGTGATCCATGTTAGACCCTACTACAAGCATATCATCAACATATAAACATAAAATAATGTAGCTATCATAATCCAACCTCCTAAAATAAACATAATGGTATGAATTACATCGACTGTAGCCATGCTCATCCATAAAGCTATCAAATTTAATAAACCATTGTTGAGGTGATTGCTTCAAGCCATATAATTTTTTCTTCAATTTGTGCAACAATTTCTCTTGACCTTTGACCTCAAATCCTTGTGGTTGTTCCATGTATATTTCCTCTCTAAATCACCATGGAGAAATATTGTTGTAACTTCAAGCTATTCTAAATGCAAATCTTCAGTAGCCACAATACTTAAAATAGTACGAATAGAAGTCATTTTAACAATTGGAGAAAATATTTCATCAAAATCAATATCCATTTTTTGTGCAAATCCCTTCACAACTAATTTGGCTTTAAATATTTTCTTACCTCCATCCTCCTCTTTCAGCCTATAAACCCATTTGTTTGGTAATTCCTTTTTACCTGTAGACAACTTGCATAATTCCCAAGTCTAATTTTTCAACAAGGAGTCCATTTCTTCTTCCATTCCATGCTCCCAATATTTACCTTGGTATCCACTTGCATAGCTTCATCATAACATTCTAGTTCACCAGCATCAGTTAATAAAATAGAATACAAAGAGGGAGAAAATATATATGGAGGTCTATTTATCCTTGAATATCATCTAACATTCACTAGAGTTTGTAGTATTTGTTGTTGTTTTTGCAAAGCATGAGGAACCACTAGAACATCACTATTTGGTGTATCATCTAGCACTACATAATCATTTTATTTCTTCTCATGTTGTAGCTGATCTTCGTACAACACTTTCTCATTGAATATGACATCCCTACTTCTCACAATTTTTAATTTTCAAAATCCCAAAGCCTAGAACCAAATTCGTCAATGCCATATCCAACAAATATACATTTCTTTGATTTTGCATCAAGCTTGGTTCTATTTTTAGAATCTACATATGCAAATGCTTCACAACCGAAGGCATTGAGAAAATAATAACTCACCTTCTTACCTATCCATGCTTCCTCTAGAATACCACAACCCAAAGGATTAGAGGGACCTATATTGATTAAATAAACAATAGTTTTTACAGCCTTTACTCACATGTTTAAACACAACCCAACATGTAATCTCATAGTCTGTGCACGCTCTATTATTGTTTTGTTCATATGCTCAGCCACTGTATTTTCCTATGGATTCCTTAGAACCATTTTATGCCTATGAATACCATTTGAGAAACAATAATCATCAAACTCTTTGCTACAATACTCACCACCATTATCATATCTAAGAAATTTAAAATTTTACCCATTTCATTCTTAACCAAGCTTCTCCATTTTTTAAAAGTTTCAAATACATCAGATTTCTGCCTAAGGAAATAAATTCATACCTTCCTAGTTGCATCATTAATGAATGTAACATAATACTGAGAGCCACTAAGAGAATATACCTGAGTTGGTCCCCATACATCCATATGCATAAGCTCAAATTTCTCATCTTTCTTTTGCTTCCCATCCTTGAGAAAACTCTCTTTTGTTTTCCATACACACAACTCTCACAAAAGTCCATATTAACAAATTTCAGACATGGTAAAACATTATTTGAATGAAGTAATTTCATACCTTTTGCACTCATATTCCCAAGTCCATTATGCCACAGTGTTGATTCATAATGCATAGCAACTATTTGATTTTTTGCCTGTTGAACTGCAACAATTGTTCTTGAACATTGATTTTTATTTGCAATAGCTAAAGTAGAAGGAACAGTATGACCTATACAAAAATATAAGGTGCCTACTTTCACATATTTTTCTACCACTAAGGAACCTTTTGTAACCTCCCAATTTTTATCACTAAATGTAACAACACAACCTTCATCATCTAGTTGCCCTACTGAAATTAAATTTATTTTTAACTTTGGAATGTGCCTTACCTCATGTAGTAGAAAATTATTCCCATTCTGTAACTTAATCTTGATTCTTCCCTTTCCAACAATTTGACAGGGTTCGTTATCTCCCAAATAAACCAGCCCAAAATCCCCTTTGGTGCAGGTGCACCTTGTTCACTGAATACCTTCAAAAGGAAAAATTGTAAAATTTGAGTTTTCAAGTCTAAAGCAATGTAACAAGGTCATGTGAAGGTCATATTTAATGTAATAAAGTCCTTTATAGGTCTCTAGGTGATCAAAATGATGTAAAATGTAAAACTTTCAAAATTTGCAAAGTTGTCAAATTGGGAAAAGTAGAAAAAATGCAAAAAAGGAAAGAATGTGAAGGGTCAAAGGGAAAAATGGAAGGTTTGAACGATGAAGATGAAGGGGAAGTTACAAAAACTGATTGGAAACATCTATATAAGTTTTTGCAAGTTGAGCAAATGATCATTTCATTGTAATCTTGAAGAATTTTTGTCAATAACAGTACCCTACTTTAGTAAATTCATAATTTCTTTATGTTGATTGTAAGTTGTACGGTCTGCATAGTAGTATTAGGCCTTGAATCTTATTGGTTCAAGTAGTAGAGTGAATTATCTTTCATTTACATCCTTTTTGAGGGGAATCCATTATGTATTTCAATTGTTAGAATTGATTTTCCTTAACTCAGTTTGAAACCCTCAATATTGGGGTTTGAGAGTCTAACAAGTTTGTAATGGATAATCCACCAAATTAGGACCTATAGATCAGTGGAGTAGGTTATGTTAGAATTTTTTGAGGTGTGTATATGTTGAAATTTGTAGGGGAAGATGAAATTATAGGTTGGAGGCTGTTGTCCTTACAGAAATATAGAGTTTTCCTCATGAAAGTGGATGGTTATGAGTTGGTATTTGTGGAAAGATCATTCAATGAGGTTGGGATTTTATTTCTAGAGAATATGTAGACACATTATAACATTTTTGGAGTGGAGGAAAGTGTATTTAAGGTTTTCAATAGTCTTTTCCGATAAACCCTTATTCTATTAAGCATTGTGAAGCCTAGAAATAAGGGTTTTATTGTTTAGTGTTTTGTTGAGACTTTTATCCCTTGAAAATTGTTGAATCTCAAGTTTTGTGACTACATCTAGGACTATTTAAGGTCATTTGGTGTTTATAGGTTAATCTATTGGTGGTTGCTTTGAAATTTTAGCCTAAAAGGGTGTATTTCTAGTAGTACAGTCATGTTTTCAAGCATTCTTTTCAAAACAATAGTATCTAAATTTGTGATATGTTAAAATTGGCACAAATGGGTTTCTAGAATAGTAAATAGATTATAGATTTTCAATGTGGTTTGGATGGAATGCCCTCTTTTTCCAAGTTGCAATGTTACTAGGGTTGGAGTCTTGGATGCATGAAATTATGAATTTGGTAAAATAAAGTTGGGAGGTACAACATTTAGATTGTTACTGTCAAAGTAAGGTTGGTAAAAGGTATTTCAAGGCTTGGTGAGGGTTTGCAAGTAAGAACTAGTGATTGTGCACCTTTATCTCATGGAAAACAAGGTGTTATGAAGGGTAAATTGGGCTTGTTGAATGTATGGATTGGTTCAGGATGCTTTAATCAAGTTTTGGGTTTTGGTTCAGTCAATGAAATGGAAATGAATGTATTTTAAGGTCCATGGAGAGCTTTAAAGAAATTTTGGCTGATTGGTTGTCTTATTTTCCTTGTTTGGAATATTATTGCAAAGAGATGTTATTTAGTGAATGTTGGTAGTGATGAGTTCTCTAATCAGGTTTATGCTATGTTTTAGTCAGTTTGATGAAGTTTAATTTATATTTGAGTCTAATAAGGATTTGGAGCCAAGTTGTGATGTTTTGTGGCTTGTAGTAATGTAAAATCAAATGAAATTGATGGATTTTGATGAAAAGATAAGTGAGTTTGAGGGTTAATCTTCGCAGTTGTTGTTTGGGTCAGAAGTACCCCTAGTTGGTTTAAGGTTTTTGGTAGATTCTCTACATCAATTGGTATCAAAGCTAGTTGATTCTGATAGTAGTGTCATGTCCCCAATACCGTACAGACACTAAATAAAATAGATATCAAAATTATAAAATTTCAATTTAAATATTATTATAATAATATTATATCATAAGATAAAAACAAAGTACATATTAAAATTAAAAATATTAGTAATTTAATTACAGTTCTCACAAGATAATATTATAACTATATTATCAATTGCAATATGTTAAATATCAAAATATAAAACAATTTAAATATTGTAATCATAATAGAGGATAAATTAATATAAAACACACAAATGAAAAGTATGAAATAAATAACAAAATATAAAATATAACAAATAAATAAAAAATAAAATAACCAATATAAAATAATAAATATTTAAATAGGATATACTATCAACAATCATAATAATTAAATGATCCTTATTAGTAACCGGTAAAAGGAATGTCCACTTGCAAAGGACAAAACACTCAGAAAAAGAAGGTACCAAGGATGAAATGAAGAGTCGTGTCTTTTGAGACTCGATCAGACATATAAGAAAACTAACTCAAATAAGAGAGGCAAGGGATTAGGAAGGGGAAAAGGAAAAGGAAAGCTCAGAAACAACTGGTAGATATATATCAAACTGTATAGTCATCTGTGGAATTTCAAAATAGTAAGTTAGTATAGTGGTTTTAGAATTAACTTCCAGAATAGTAAACATATTTATGATAGGATTGAACTTCAAAATAATAAATTAATATGTTTGGGGGTAGAACATTTATATGGGGAAATAGATATAAATGAGGAAGGAATAGAATAATAAATAAGGAAAGGGATTTAGGCAGTAAAGACCAATCTTAAGGAAGTAAATGATAGGTTTTGAAATAGACAATGTATATATTATATGTGAATAACTAAATATCTTATATATATATATAGAAAACATGTATATGTAAAGGTAATTAGATTAACTAATAATATATATATATATAGATATGAACATATCGATAATATAAATATACAATAATGATACTTGCAACAATTATTAAGCCTTATAAGTAGTGATGACTCTTTAATATAGAAATAAGGAGTTTATGTATATTTATGAATTGTCCTCATCCTATAATCAATCCAATATAGGGTTGAAGGAGGCGAGTAAGGAATCAAAAAATGTGGAGAGCTACAACAACTCAAGGTGGTGTCCTCACTTAGCAATAATATTTAGCATATTTTGAATATAAGAAATAAATATTACTAATCTAATTATTGATATAATGCTTTCTTTAATTTTATCAACATGAGAATTATTCTAGGAAATGATGAACTTAAAGAACCATTGATAAATGAAAATATATTTGATTATAAGCATGAAATAAATCTTGGATGAATGTAAATATATCTGATTGTGTAAATATTGTTTGCTCTGTGCTTGTAAACTTATTAGGAAGGGAGAATCATGGGTGAAGTGGATTGCTTAAAAACCCCACTTTCAGCCCCTTAGGCCCTAGACAAGGGATTGGGCCTTGTAGCCCCTTAGGCCCTTGACTAGGGATTGGGTTATAGAAAGATGGGGGTGTCACCTAGGCCTCTGCCCCTTAGGCCTGAGATATAGGATTGGGTAGGAGGAGGTGGACCCCCAAAAATATTTTCTCCCTCTTTGTATTTTTCCTCTTCCCCTACTTTCTACATTCAAAACACTGTCTGATGTGGATGTTCCACTGGAGCTTTTCTTACAAATTTCCTCACTCAAAATAACACCAACAATGTCATCAAATTTCAATGTATTCAAACTAGAAACAAAATTGCTAATAGCCATTACCAAGCCATTCTAGCTTTTAGGAAAAGAACATAAAATCAAAAGAGCTCTAACTTCTTCATCAAATTTTACATTTACAGAAGTTAATTGGCTGGTAACTATATTAAACTCATTTAAATGATCAACAACTGGTCACCCACCTTCTACCATTTTCATATTAAATAAGCGCTTCATAAGAAATACCTTATTCGAAGTGGAAGGATTTTCATATAACTTCCCCAGTGTTTCCATCAACTCTTGAGTTTTCTTTGTTGTTGTAATATTGAATGCCACCAATTGTGCTAGGCATAAACGAATGGCTCACAGTGCCTTTCTATCTAGAAGATTTCATTCCTCATCACTCATTGTTTCTGGTTTCTTGGATATTCCTTCCAATAGCCTCCATAAATCCTTCTGATAAAGATAATCGTCCATCTACATCTTCCATAACTAATAGTTCTTCCCATTGAATTTATCTACCTTTAATTTACCCTTGTCCGCCATTGCTCCCACTTAACTGTGAGACTCCCACTCAACCATGAGACCTTCCTATAGATGATAATTGAACACAACCCACTCTGATACCACTTTTTAGAGGTAGAAGGAAGATATCTAACAGTTAAATGTAGATTTGATCAATAAAATAGAGAAATAAAACACACAAAAAATTATATCAGAAAGAAGACAACACAAAGAATTTAACGTGGTTCACCCAATTCGGGCTACATCCACAAAACCATAGCCATCCAATGATTTTATTATCTAGTGTAAAATATATTACAATCTCGCTAATAATGCCCCACTACAACCCTCATCCAAACTGATTATAACAAACATTTTAGAAGCTTCCAGAATTAGGGTTTTACAAAGTCAATTTTTTTACTTTTTCAGTGATTTTTTCCTTTTTTGGTGATGACGTGAAAAAAATGGGAATTTTTTTTTCTTAGGGGTTGTTGCTCCCAAACCCCCACTTTTTGGGGGTTGTTGTCCTCGAACCTCTGCTCGGGGCCTAGCCTGTCCCCAGACCCTAGCGAGGATACATGAAGAGTGTACAATATAGCATGATCAGTTGCCACATTCCTACAAAAATATGGAGAGATAGAGATAGAGAGGTAAAGAGATATAGATATAGAGGTCTATGAAGAGGGAGAGGGAGAGGCATGGATGGATAGAGAAAGGGAAACATGTCTAGAGATAGAGGGAGATAAAAAAATAGAGAGATAGAGAGGTAGAGTGAGAGAAAAAGATAGAGAGATAGGGAGATAAAGAAAGATACAAAGATAGAGAGAAAAGAGGGAGAGGGAGAGGGAGAGGTAGAGAGATAGAGATGGTGAGATAGAAATATAAGGAAATATAGAGAGGGGGGAGGGAAAGAGAGAAAAAGAGACATATAGAGAGAAACAATTATGCATCCACTAATAAGGATCCAAACATGATTGAAACAAAATCTTTGAATTAGGAAGATAATTAGGCTCCATTACCAATAGGCTCATGTTATGTTTGCAATAGGAAATAAGGGAGAGAAATGGAGAGATAAGGATAAAAAAAGGGAGAGGGAGAAATAGAGATAGAAATATGAAGTGATATATAGAGAGAGGTAGTGAGAGGGATATATAGAAAGAGAGAAGAGAGATGGACTGAATAAGAGGGAGATAGGGATAACGAGATATAGGTAGAGAGGGATAGGGAGATATGGAAAGGAGATATAGAGAGGGGGAGTGGGAGAGAGATAGATATATACAAACAAAGAGAATTATAGATAGAGAAATAGAGATGGAGAGAGGAAGAGTAAAAATAGGGGGAGATAAAGAGAGGGAGAGAGAAATAGGGAGAGAGAGGTAGAGATTGATATATATAAGGGGATAGGGAGGAGATGAGAGAGTGAGAGATGGAGAGAGATAGAGAGGGGGATATAGAGAGAGGGGGAGAGAAAGGGAGAAATATAGGTAGATGAGGGATAGATTGAGAAGAGGGGAGAGAGGGGGAGAGAGATGGATAGATGAGGGGGAGAGAGAGAAGAGGGGGGGAGATGGAGAGAGATAGGTAGAGGGAGAGAGAAGATTGGCGAGAAGAGAGATAGCTCAATATATAGAGAGGGGGTGTAAGAGGGAGAGAGAGAGAGATATAGATATAGGGTGATATAGACAGATAGAGGGGAATATGGAAAGAGATAGAGAGGTAGGGAGAGAGATAGAGAGATAGAATTAGAGAAAGATACAAATAGTAAGAAATAGTGAGAGGAGTGAGAGGGAGATATGATAATATGTAATTTTTAATTTCTATTAAATAATTTTTATATATAATATTACATATAATAATAATATTATAATAATAAATATAATTATATAATATATTATATTTACACATTAATTTAATTTGTACTATATTTATAAATATTACTTATTAATTATAATAATTTTATATTTGTATTTAATAGTTTATATTATAGAAAATAGTATATTATATATAATTTAATAAGTATGATAAAAAATATATGTTATATATTGTATTATATTTATATTTAATAATCTATAATATAAAATAATACCTTTTAATTAATAAACAAACGTAAGAAGTGTTTCCAATGAAAAATTAGTGGAGGTTTATTTGGCAAAACATTTACTAGGTAGCCAACTAGTCAACCAAAAACCCCTAAGAATAGTGTAATGACACATAGAACACAACCTAAAATAAAAAAAGATTTGAGCTATTTTTTAACATAACAAAGTTGACAGGTGTACATGTGATAGAAGGAGAGGGAGAAACACCATAAACTCAAAGATATCTACCATGACAAGTGACAAAAGCACTATGAATGGTGGGTAAATGTATATGAAGACAATAAAATTCGTTGTAGATTGACAAGAATTCAGCAAGTAAAAAGTGCATCGAATATCCTTTCACTTTATATTATATATTATATAATATATAAATAATATGTTATATTATTTATGTAGTATTTATTATATTTATATATTATATTAGACAATATATAAATAGTATAATATTTATTAGTTTGCAAGTGTGCACTCTTTAAAATCATATATTATATATTATATTATACAATACATAAATAATATAATATATATTAATATATATAATATTTATATATTATTTAGCATATTTCTATTTTAGTCAATGCATAGAATTCACATTTTAAAACTATTTAAAAAAAATTCTAAAAAAAATTATCCCTATTCGTTAATGTGTTTATTTATACCAAAGTAAATTATTTTAAATGAAAAACTATTTTACATTTTATAAGTAAATACAATTGCCTTAATTACCTCAAATCTAAATATTATAGGTCTCATTAATAAAACAAGTGTCATGTAGTAGCTCGTACTTGCATTTATAGTATTTAAGATTTAATAATAAAAATAAATGTAAATTTTGTTAATGTGAATAGAATTAAATGTTCATTTTTTAATTATAGTATAAACATAATATTTAAAAAATTTACATAGATGTTAATTTTTATTAAAATTATGTAAATAATATATTAATCATTATAATGTAAATTGTAGGATATTGAATGCCTATATTTGAACTTAATAAATAAAGATAATTAAATGCATTTATATTAATATTAATAATTAATAATTTTATCTTAATTATATTATATTAAAATCAATTATCTTATATACAAATAATTATATATTAAAATTTTAAATATTCTAAAAAAATTATAAATATAAAAAAAAATAAAAAACAAATTAAATGATAATATAATATAATTACATAATTATATAAATATTAAATTTATCTAATAATTATGCTATTTAAATAATATTTATTGATTATATAAGATAAATTTAAATAAACTTTAAATTTAAGCAAACTTTACCCAAATCGAGAAACCCTAAAAATGTAAAATCTGAAATACCTTCATGGATCATGTGAGACTGTTTCTGGCAACGAAATGATGAAATTTAATGTGCTTTTTCCCATCCCTCCTTCGCCGACTTCTAATTGTCGTTGTATACATTTTATAATAAACAAAAGGCATTGGATTTTTTTACAATCAACGCGGTTGCAAGAATTTTTTGGATAATTAAACAAAAAATAGTAAGTCTCTTTTTTAAAAAAATAGACAAAATAATAGTTTACTTTTCTGAAAAATAGACAAAATAATAGTTCAGTTTTATTAAAAAATAGACAAAATAATAGTTAATTTTCACTTTTCCAGAAAATCCGTCAATAACACACAAAAACTTTTAGCAAAATCATATTCAAGAAAATTAACTTTTTATAATTTAAAAAAATAAATATTTTGTAAATTCTCTTTATAAAAATTGAGTTTTATTTTTTTTCAAAAATAATTATTGTTTTTGATTGGTTGAAAGGTAACTTACTAATAACTAATTAACTAAGAAAAACAAAACTTATTACAATAGTATTGCCTAACTTTTGCGACAAGTACTAATTAACTTATATTCACTCTTTAGTATTTGTGTTGCCGGACGTTATTAAAATCTTGAGCAACTAATACCTATTCTACTATCAACGATACATGCCAAATCTTGTGCAGTTAAATATTTGCTATCAACGATGCGAACCAAAAAAAAAAGGCAGAGTTTGAAGGTTAAAAAAGGAAAAAATGGCGACGATGGCAGTGAAATCGAATGGCCAGCGAGTCTTCAATCGTCTTGCATGTCTCTTAAACAATGTGAACAGTCGATCGCGAGATTTAGCTCGACTCGCTTCAACAATTATGACTAAACAGAAAATGACTCCCCTCCCAACATTGACGGTTTTACAAAACCACTGGTTTAAATTAGATAGATGACATAAGAAAAAATTCGATGGAAGCATTAATGACCAGTCCGTCTAAGAGATAGAAGAGATTCTTTCAAACACAATGTCTGGAGATGAAAGCCGCCAAGAAACCAAAGACTAGGTCAATTGACCTACCCTTTTGCAACGGATACAAATGAATCCTGTTTTCTTGTTCCTCTCAAAGAGGTTGGAAGGGGTTGTAGTTGTGGCATGAGGCGTAGAGGTTTAAAACTCTGCCTAGAGGTTTAAAACTCTGCCTAATCTACAAGAAAAGGCAACCTGAAAACCATTTTACTAGTTACGCCAACCCTATTTCATCCCACGCGACCTACTAGCTGCACAGGAAGAAGGATTAACGTGACGTGTCAAATCGTGTCTCAACAGTGGCGAAGAAGGTCAAGGTGTAGCATAATCAAAGACATTGAGTACACGGATTCACTTTGCAATGCACAGCTTGATCAAAGACACAAAGCACATGGAAACACATCGTGCTACCATCGGTCAGAGAGCGACAGTTCTGATAGAGAAGCTATTGTTGGGCACTTGATCGCTTGGCTTTGACGATCAGACCATCAAAGTATGGTGCGGCTTGTGCAGGAAGACCTCACGATTGGAGTGGCAGCAATGTAGGTTCAAGTTTGAGAACCGGTCAATGAAAGCTATGCTTTGATCATTAGTAATCCCGCCACCCCTTGAATGGATGATGTGTTGATATGTGGTGGGTGCAATTATTGCTGAGATGCATGAGAAAGGCGCTATCAATAGCTCGCCAAACACCTACGTAGACCCTTCACATGCCTGTGGAGAGTGGAGTACATGTGTGGGCCTGTGGAGGTCGTGTGGAGTAGCAGGAGCCGATACCTTCTCTCAATTAACACCAATAAAGGCAAGAATTAAAGGCTGGCAGCTATATATGCAAGGCTTCCTTCCTTCATGAAATAATGACTGTTGCATCCCACTAAATGGCTGCGAGCTTTGATCTCCCATAGAAACCTCAACGCTAATTTTTTTACTTTTACTAATAAATCAAGAAACTATAGATTGCATTACCATGTTAGGATTCCCAAATAAGATCATAACAGCAAAAATCTTGTACTTCCACAAAACACTTAGAGACAATGATCAACTTAATTCACATTGTCAAAGAGATTGATAAAAGAGTTTATAAGTACAATATGACCTTGCTTAAATAATCAAGTAAGAAGCAATCCACCTATCATGTGGATTGACAAGTGCCCCATGATGTGGCACAAATAAGTAGACAAGTGTCTTATAGGTTTCAACCTTTGGATCACTTGGAATGTGCAAACCAACAACCAATTTGACCAAGTCATCAACCTTTATGCCGAGTGTTGAGTGACCTTTGAGATGAGATGGAAAGTTTTCCAACCTCAACAGGTATGTACATGAAGTTTACCAAACAATTAGGTAACCTCTAGACGCCTAAACCTTCAGTTAAACAAGAGGTTGTCTAACCTCATCAACCTAAGTATACTTAAGTATAGTGAATAGATAGATTATTCACTCTAACACATCCTTCCTAAGGACACACCTTCTTTGTTCTTACCTTTTTGTTACTTTAAAGTATTTTCATATTATAATTCCAATATTTAAGAGGGCTCATACATTCTACTCAATTGTGTATCCATATATGCATCATACTTTACCTAGTCCCTTGTGGTGTTACTGAATTGCATACCTAACCATATTGTTTATTGATATTTCACCTACAACTTTATTTACATCCCCCATGGTTTTGTTTATTGTTATGCTCAATGAAGCATTAGTAGTCTATGAGCCACCAAGAATAATAAAGCTTTCTAGACTATGCACTTCATATGGCTTACCTTTTTACACCCTTAGTCACCTAGCATGTAATATAGCTTGCTAGCTCATAATCCATGAAGGTAGTATGATTTTCATGACATCTAATGATAGAGAAAGCTAGCACTTAAGTCAAATAACTTGATTCATAGGGAAGAACGTATGCTCTCCTAGAAGCAATCAATCAACTCATTACATTCTTTTCTTCATATAATAATTCTTCTACTTATTATTTTCTTTATTTTAGTTTTATTTTTGGGATGATGCATAGCATTGAGACAACCTTACATATTGAAGTCTCTTTCACCTTATGAATTCAGATTTTTTTGTTTGCTTTATATTTTTCTCTTTTTATAATTTTTATAATATTATAACATAGTAGTTTTATATATTTATATTTTATAACACAATTTGTTTTTTCCAATTTTTCATGTCTAACATTATTTTTGTAGATTCTTAATTTGGGAACATAGTTCCTCTACTCGGAGATCTTTAAACATCCTCTATAGCATGGAGAGATGAATTTAGATATTCGAGAATGTAAATTTGTTAAGAGTAAATGAATTATCTATCGGAACAGACCAGCCGACATAGCCACCAACTCTCGGTTTAGGTCATTCGCCGCCACTTTTAACTGATGCGTAATAGATTCTTCACCAAGTACTACGCTACTTTTGCCTGTAAAGTCATTATGTGTATTTTTATAAATTGAATACGAAAGCGGATATCTATGTGCTCCAGTTTTATCCAGTTATCTCCGTGCGTTCTGTTTTCAAAATCAAGTCAAAAACCAAATCAATGTACTGTTGAACAAATAGAACTTTTCCCATCGTTACTACAAAGAAAAACAAAGGAGCTATAATTATGCCTAAACCCAATCCAAAGCTCATTCCCGTCAACACAATGAAGCTGTCAATTCCCCCCGTTGCCCACATTTTATTCACCGCTTCTTTTTTCTAAGGCCTACTTTCAGGCTTTGGCAAAGGCAAGTAAGACTCGTTTAGGACGTGGAGGCCACATAGATCCGAATTATTGAGAAGGATGAAGCATCAAATGTCAAACTGCCTCCATTTTGGTATCCTCCTTTTAAGATTATTGTATGACAGATATAAGAAACTTGGGTATGTGAGAATTTCACATCTTTCAGAGCAGCCAGGTGAATCCACTCACAAATCTTCTCACTTATAAAAATTTAGATCCTCGAGAATGTAAATTCTAATTAAAACAAAAGATAAATCACTAATAAGAATCTACAAATTTTGATTCTAGAATAATAAATAATATGGAGAGATGAATTTAACATTAAAGTTTGGAGCATATTAATAAACAAGATGCTAGGACTTTCTATGGATGCTAACACAACACACTATCATCCATTATGAATGAAAAAAAATATTACATTGTTTTATTCAAAAGGATAAAGTATAAACATAAAAAAGAGAACAAAACAATATAAAAATATTAGTAGTAAAAAAAATAATATGATACAACAAATTATTTTATTGAAAAAATTGATTAAAAGTTTAATGAAATAAAAGAGAAAAGATTATATATCACAAACACCCAAGTAGCTCATCCAGGTAGGTAGCTGCATATCTCCATCCAAGGGAAGTTGTAATTACAAAGAAAAAAATTGGGTTTGTTTTGGGGTTTACCTTCAAATCAAACCCCTTCTTTGGTATTTATACCTCCATAGTAGTGAGGATAGAGGAAATGAAACGATGTGTATGTTATTTTTCTAAGTTCATCTATAAAATAAGAATAATGGCAATATAGATAATGTGAACTACAATGAAATATTTTTAGAATATGGATATACCAAGGTGATCAAGGGCACAACAATAAAAGAAGTTGCAAAAATATTAATAAATTAAAATAAATAAATGAGAACAAAAATAGTATCAACTATAAGGTTTTGAAGAAGCCAAGGAAACAAGGAGAGCCACAAGAATAAAAATGTTGCAGGATGATGTACTGATATGGAAAAAAAAAGCTAAACACTTGTGTACTCATGATAAGAAATCTAAGATAGACAAGAGATATAGGGAAAAAGTATATTGGAGAGAGTTTTAGTGTGCATGAGTTTCAATGAGAAACTGAGAGATTTAAATTTTAGCTTTAAAAAAGGGAGGGGGTCAAAGGAAGAGGATTGATGAGTTTTTTGAAATTTTATTGAGTAGATTTCATTTACTTGGAAAGGTAGAAAATGGAAAAATTCTTAGAAATTACCAAGAAACAAAAAACCTTCTTGAGATGCTAGTGTAGTGTAGTAAAATGCATACCCTTGCATTTTCACACTTGTTTGGGCCCACCTTGCTTTATTTATGCTTCTCTATGGCTTAATTGGTCCTATTTTATGTCCATAAGCCCTATGAATGACATATTTTTCTAGTTAATCCTGACATTCTCCAATGCATAAGTGATAATTTAATGACTCCATCAGTGTGTCCTCAATTTTGTGGGTCGGGACTAAAACACCACCTAGGGCATCCTAGTCCCCCAAGGCTCTCGGGACCTTGATTTTGAAATCACTGAATTGGGACCCTTTTCGGTGTCTATGCCCCACATTTTTAGGAGTTGGGACTAAGAAACCAACTAGGGCATCTTAGTCCTCCTTGAGTCATTTTTCAAGATTTAATTTGAAATTATAGTAGGATTTAGCATCATTTATTCAACGAATTCATATGTCGTCTTGGTGTGATATAATTTTGGGATATTAAGCATAGATAAGTATAAATACAAGGTTCCTTGATTCATTTCAACCCAAGTCTTTTGTGAGATCTTTTATCATAGCATAATTGAGTTCATGAGAGCATTTAGGAGCAGATTCATCAAGCATTTGAAGCCATTTTTAGATTCAAGCATCATATCAAAGTGTTTTCTTGCATCATGTTTTTTGTTGTGCTAACATTTGCGATGTAGGGATTTGATTCAAGAAATAAATTCAAGTATTCTCTTTCAAGCATTGAAGATCATATCCATTACAACCATTACACACAAGTTTGTAGACCTTTTCAAGGGTTTGGTGAGTTGTAGCATTGCATGTTGTTCATTCACCATTTCCTTCATTATTTCTATTTAATTTCAAGATTTGATTACCAACAAGGGATTTGACCAAGGAAAACCCACATTCATTAACAAACAACAAGTTTCCCCTTTTCAATATTTGTGATTGTAGATCTAGGTTGTAGACTTGAAGATCACTTGGAGTGCAAAGTTGTAAATTTGCATTAAAAAGTTGTCATCATCACAGAAACTCACCTACAAGCCTTATTCGAAAGTTTCAGAACCTAAGACTTGAAAGGAAGCTAGTGCAAACCTTGGAGGTCAAGATGCTATTCAGAAATTTCAAAAATTCAGAATGAGACTAATACACCATCTTGGGAATCTTAGTCCTCCCAGGCTCATTTTTTAGAGATTTTTAGAGATCAAATTTTGAGATCTGAAGACTCTATTTTCTCTGAAAAATAGCAACGAGACTAATACACCATCTTGTGCATCTTTGTCCTCCACAACATATTTTGGCAACCTCTTTGCATTTCTTGAATCCTCACGGCATCTCTAGATTTCCCATGTGCACACATACCATCTCCTTGTTGCATAATTTCTTCATTTACATCTTTCATTTAGCCTGGATTGCTCGTTTTATGTCATCCTGCATATCACAACGTGTTTTCAAAAACATTCTTTTCCAAGCTTTGCTTCTTGGTGAACCACTTAGAACTTAATAATCCCTTCCTAGGACCCTCCTAATTGAGAATTGTCTCACCTTGTGAGCTTTTTAGTGAATCCAATCAGGACTCTTAGGAAATTAGTGAAAGGTTGAATGGGAAAAGTGTGATATCCCAAAAGGATATCCATTTTTCCATTCATCATTTTGGTGAACCTGATGCATTTTCTTTTATGATTTGGAGTCTATTAAGTCCTTAGATCTAGATATCATTCATTATTGCATTACATCTTACATTAGTGAAATTGCATCTAGGGTTTCTCATATTTAGTAAAAGTGCATTTAGGGTTTCCTAGATTTGCATTAGTGAAAGTGCATATAGGTTGTATATTTACTTTATTGCATCATTTCATTTCATTGAAATTTGGAAAAGAGAATTTTTCTTCATCTTGATTGCATTCTTATTGCATTCAAAATTTAAAAATTGCATTAAAAATTTGCATTCAATTGCTTTTTTCTAGCTACTTTTGCTTGCACTTATTTGCACATTTTTCTTTTTCTGAATATTAGCATACTACATAGGCAATATGTAAACACTGTTGAAATTCTAGAATTCCTTTGTTTTCTACAAAAAAACCTTTGCTAAGACTAAAACACCCTTCCTGGCCTCCTAGTCCCTCTCGAGATTTTTGCTTCAAAAATTTGTCTCTACTGTTTGTTGTCTGTTTCACCCTCTAGAACTTCAGAATCTCATCAAGAGGACCCATATACCCTTCATGGTGTCTTAGTCCCTTTTGAATTTGATTCTAAGGTTTTCAAGATCTGAAATTGCTTTTCTATGTTTCTGTGGGCTGCTTTTTGTTTTCTATTTCAATTTCCAAAATTAATATTATTCCATTTTATTTCATTTCAAGTGCATTTGTTCAATCTTGCATCATGGATATGTGCTTTGGAAAATTGTGGATGTCCTTGAAATATTTGGTAGATGTGTCAAATGTGCCTTTGGTAATGAACCTAATGAAATTGAACTCACGCATGCTCACTCATCTCCTAATGCATGTCCTCCTCATGATGTTGATATCATTGGAGAAGATGATGAAAACATGAATCAGTTCATCAATTATTATCCTGATAACCTTGAAACTAATGCATCATTCTATCCTTCCATGAAACAACCAGATCCTCCCACAATACCACCCCTTGAGATGTTTGGTTACTTAAATCTTGAAACTAAAGCGAAAGTTGAACCTAAGTTCCCAACAATAGGTGAACCTAGTTCCTCTAAAGAAGCAAACACTCCACCCTTTTATGATAATAAAGTAACAAACACTCCAATCAACGTATGAGAAACATATGGAAAAGGCTTCACCATCTTGAGAAAACAAGGATGTGACATAAGAAATGAACATGAAATTTATCAAATCTTAGAGCAAAAACCAATTGATGAAAACATAAAAGGAATAGGATACCAAGATCCCTTTTATAATGAAAAGCTTCTTAGAGAATATCTAAGGCTTCGAAGTGATGGTATGTTGATCTTGGATTCTCCCCCTGACTTGAATATCCTTCTCCCTAAAGAAAAAATAATAGATCTTAACAATAACAGGGACAAAGATAGGATAATATCAAGACCTCCTGCCCTAACTCGATCTATAGAAGTTGGTGAATCTAGCAAACACAAAAGACTATACAAATTATAAAAGTTGCAACCTCTCCATCCAACACCTGAAATTGAAAGAAAATTACAAATCCTTCTCAACCAAAGGTTAATATTATTACCACCTATTAACTAACTTGTGTTATACCCTAAAGATGAAAAAGTTACACATTGTGCATATCATTGAATCCTTGGACATAGTACTGATAAGTGTCATGCATTAAGAGAAATATTGAGCAAGTATCACTTTGATGGCAATACTTGCTCTCTAGTGATCATATAGCATATTTTCCACCCATCTTCTCATGTAATAGTTGTAGAATACTCTATTTTCACTATTACATGACCTTTCCCATCACCTACCTTGGCCCATTCTTGTCTTGCACTCAGTGGGGACAAGAATTTATTGGCCTTGTCCTAGTAAAGCATTTGTTGTTGTCCCTTTGTTTCATTATCTACCTTCTACTTATATAGATTGAGATTGGGGAGGTGAATAACTTGCTTTAGGTTGACTCGCCTATGCCTTACTAGTCCTTTTCATTTTAGTTTTTGTTTGCTTGTATGTGCATATCATGATCCCCCATGATGTTTTGTTTGATGTTTCTCTCTCTATGTGAATTCCGCTATTTGTACCTCCATTGTTCTATATATCATATATTTTTTCCTTTTGAATAATCTTTTATCTTTTCCTTTCATTTTCATTTCTTGTGTTTTGATTTTGGGGATGACGCAAGGTGTTGAGATAGCCTATGTTTCTTCCATGTTGACCCAAAATATTTTTCTTTGTTTTTGCAAGCTTTGTGTCATTCTTCCAGTTCTGTGTATTTTGGGAATGATGACAATTCCAAGCTCTCTAATATCATTATAACAAAGAACATACTGACCCCAATCCATAGACCCCTTATATGTTTCATGTTCTCATTTTGGGGGAAACCCCTTTATTTTCCTTTTCTCTTGCATGACATAGCTTTACTTGGAAACATATGACTTGGCATAGGGATTTCCAAGTTGGCTCTCATATCTTCCTTCTTGATTGCATTTTTTTTTCTACTTTAAATTAATTTCTCAAAACATGGTGTTAGCAATTTCTTTGAAGTGGGTGCATACATTGGCATTATTTTGGCATGATTTCGTTTTCATTTTTTTCCTTTTTATGTTCTTTGATGAAATTTTCTTACTTCACGCAATGTGTTTTCGTCTTTGTGGTGACATTAGGAGTAATATCCTTCAAGAGCATGATCTATCTTAGCATATTATATTCCTCTTAGTGGTGATGCGACACACTACATCCCTTAAGTGGTGAATCTTTTATCCTTTGATTGGTCTTCTCTTGGAGACATTAGGCAGGATGTCCCCTAAGAGTAAGACGTCATGTGAACTAAGCAAAATCCCTTTGATCCTTCCTCTTTCTTGTTGCATTTTTTTTTTCTTTTCTTGTGCCTTATTAAATTCATGGAGGTATGGCTTTAATATCATCCCCTGAGGTTCACCTAGTGAACACCTAGCTTCACTAGACCATGTGAGCATGCATTTTTGTGCCTTATTAAAGTCATCAAGGTATGGATTTAATATGGTCTCCTAAGGCTCACTTAGTGAACACCTAGCTTCACTAGCTTGTGTGAGCATGCTTTCTTGTGCCTTATCAAAGTCATGGAGGTATGGATTTAATATGGTCCCCTAGGTCTCACCTAGTGAACACCTAGGTTCACTAGCCCATGTGAACATGTGCTCTTATGCCTTGTTAAAGTCATGGAGGTATGGCTTTAATATGGTCCCCTGGGGCTCACCTATTGAACACCTAGCTTCACTAGCCTATGTGAGCATGTGTTTTTGTGCCTTATTATATTCATGGAGGTGTAGCTTTGATATGGTCCCTTGGGGCTCACCTAGTGGACAACTAGCTCCCACTAGCCCTCATGAGCGTGCATTTTATTTGCATAGTGGACATTCTTTAGCACTTGCAAACCTCATTTTGGATAAATATCCTATATCTAGTCCACCGCGCTGGATGACCAATCCAAGCTTGATCTGTTGCAATTTTTATTTTCTTGTTTTCCTCTTTATTGTCTTTAATGGTGTATGTTTTTTATTTGGTTATAGCTTCATATATCATCTGAAAGCATGTTCCTTTTTGCTTATGTTGGTTTTTCCATAGGATCTTGATCCTAGGTGCTTGTCCACCCTCTTGATTATTTTCATCCTATCTTACTAACATTTTTACATTTGAACCCCTCTTGATTGTGTGGTTGGCTACTTTAGTGTGAGTTTGAAGCAAGTTCATCCTCTCACTAAAGTGGGTGCTAAATGTAGTGTATTAAAATGCACACCCTTGCATATTCTTACTTATTTGAATCCATATGAATGACATATTTTTCTCATTAATCCTGACATTCTCCAATGCATAAGTGATAATTTAATCACTCCATCAGTGTGCCCCTGATTTCTGGGTCAGGAATAAAATGCCACATAGGGTGTCTTAGTCCCCCAAGGCTCTTTGAACCCTGATTTTGATATCTTTATGATGTTATATGATTTTGATATCACTCAAATTAGGAAATATATGATGTTATTAAGGCTAAATGAGATGATATAAATGCAACTAAGTAATGTAATTGAATGATTATGAATGAAAAACCTAAGAAATATGTAATTTTTGAAAACACAGTGATGTTTACAAAAATCCTAAAAGAATGAACAAAAATGAAAATTAAACCAAATAGAATTTTTTTTTTTCAGAATGTGTGTACCTAGGAAATTGAAGAGGACTGAAAAGCAACTTGGAAATCTGAAAAATCTAATTTTGAGTTGACTAGGACTCATTCGCCACCTTGGGCAAATCAGTCTCAGGTCAGGGTTTTTTCTGCCTAGAAACTATTTTCTACCAACTAGATGTCTAGATCTGCATCTAACTCAAAATGATACCTCAGGAGGGACTCATTCACTATGCATGGAAAATCAATCCACTTTCAATTTTTTGTGATTTCAAATTTCTATTTTGCATCTTGACACCCGTAAAACACTTTCTGACAGAAACCCGAATCAGGATCTCAGAAAATTCTTACAAAATAGCTTAAAATTGTTTGTTTGATGGGGGTTTTCCTTGTTCAAACCCATAGTTTGGTAATTAAACCTTGAATGGAGAAAAATCTTCATAAAACCCTAGCCTTAGATGTGTTAAAGACTAGGAAATTTTGAAGTATGTAAAAAACCCTATTCTATTGTGCAAGAATAATGCAAATGTGATTTGAATGATGCAGTATCTCAACCCTAGAAATCTCACAACATATAAAAAATTGAGATAAAATGTCATGCAAATGGAATGTAAATAGAATATGAACCTTAATTTGAAGATATAGAAGAAATGGAAGATGGAATCACTTTGAAAACAAGTCGTTAGGTGTGATTTGATGGCTAGTTGCATCTCCTCAACCTATATTTCTCCATGATTCACCATAGGAATCCTTCATCAGCTCTTTCCAATGTTGAACTTTGATCCAAAGAGTGAGCTTCAAGACTTCCAAAAACCCTAGTTTGTTGCCCTAAAACTTCAACTTTGCTAATGAAACTTGTCGTAGAAGACTTGACTTAGAATTTTCTTCTATGAAATGACTTAAAATGATTATTTATAAGCAACAACACCTAATTTTCCCGTTATTTAGACCTAGGAGGCCAACATTCACCAGAAATTTAAGTTGAATTAATTAAATTCCTGCTCAAAATTGAAATTTCCCTCAAAAGGGACTCATTCGCCACCCTTGGAAAATGGGTCCCACTAGAGGGGACTCATTCGCCCAAGGTGGTGAATGGGTCACACTACTAATTTTTGAAGGTTTTTTTTCAGGATATGAAAGAATTAAGTGTTGTTTATAGAGTTTTAAGTGATTTCTTAGGTAAAACATGCCTCTAGATAAAAAATAATGGGTCTTAGGGGCACATAAATGTTGTTTTGAAGAATGAATAGTGTAAGGGTAGTCAAAATTAGGTCTAATTAGGTGTTAAATTATCTCTTTTTTAAGGAGGGTCCAATTTTCTACGTCACAAAGACATAGGGGAAACAAGATCATGTTATATAAAACAAAATATATTAATGTCGTTATCTTTCTTCAAGTCATTTCCTAGATGATATGACATTGTAGTACTAGTTCAAAATTGTGCTTCATTCTATTCATGGTCCTAATTCTGATGAATTCTTAACTTTTAAAATCTAAAATATAATTGGGTCTTCTTAGTTTATGAAAGTGATCTAAAACGCAAAGGTCATATAGAAGATAATGGTCTACAAACCTTCAAAAATAAGAATCTTATTAAAAATTTTGAGTGATTATAACATTGAATTTTATTTATGTGAGAATTGTATTTATGTATAAAATAATTGCATTCAATCTTACTTAAGTTCTCATAAATATTATGTCATTTTAAATATTATTCATTTAAATATTTTATCATATTTACTTTCCTTTGATTATGAAGGACACCTATTATGTTTAATTAATGATTATAGTAGAAGGATATGGTTTTTTCTTTTTTAGAGTAAACATACATTTTACTTATTTTGAGTAAGTTAAAGTAATGGTTGATTGTTAGACTAGAAATAAAGTTCATCTTTTTAATATTAATAATAGAAATAAGTTTTACTCAAATAATTTTAAAATATTATGGTATTTAAGGATCAAAGGAAACTCTATATTCTATACAATAGAATAAAGCTATAGAAAGAACAAAAAGTACACTAATAGAAAATGCTAGGAGTATCCTTATTGGAGTTCAAATGGAACACAAATTTTGAGATGAGACTATAACAACTACTTTCTTATATTAGCTCTTATTGTTAAAATTATCATGGAGATATGGTTTGGTGATAATAATTCTTTGAGACATACAAATTTTTAATTATGAGGCATAAACACATGTGCTAAGGGAGAATATTGTTTATCAAACTATCTTATTTATTTATAGTTATGCTGTGAGAGGATACAAGGTTTGGGATCTAGTTGCATAAAAGGTAATATAAGAATAAGTAAGACTTATTGAATTGTCTTACACCCTAAAAATTAGAAAATAAAGATGTATTTTGGCTTCCTCTTATACATAAAAAAGTTGAATTGAGACCCTTAGTTGGAGAACAAATTAAACATATAGAAAAATGAATCAATGTTGACATATATGAGTTATATAACTATTGTTGACATACAATTAAGGATATTAATAATTGAAATGAGTATTAAAATTAAGAAAAACTGTAATTATAAGTAATTTTATCAATCAAAGGCCATAAAGTGTCCGATTGGTTAAAACATCATCTTTCGAGTCCCTTGATGTGTAGTAAAAAATCATAAAAATGAGTTTGAGATTAAAAATAAATCATAGAATCATTCTTATCAATTTCATACTACATTATGATCATTTTATATGGACACATACAACTATTCATGCTTCCACATTTTATTGATGATATTGTAGAACTCCTAGAATTTATCTTGTACTTCTAGACTATAGTTCAATGATTGTGCATGTAAATATTTTTTTTTTATGTTGTGCTCCTAAAGGAGTTGAAATTTGAAGAATACATACACTAAAAGATGAGTTATTATTGAATTGGGATGTAATTATAAATTTTATGAAACATAGATAAATTGTGAACCACACCACATGAACTAAAATGGCAGTGTGACAAAATAATAATGTAATGAAAATCAATGACACAAGTATAAATAAATGACTCAAGATTAAAAAATATGCATCATAAGTCTTCTCCTAGCTCAAATAATATTGAATTATGTTTTTTCTTTCTTGTTTACCTTAAGGACAAAGTAATGCACACACAAACACATAATTCAACACACAAGTATAAAAAAATGAATCAATATGTACATATATGTATTATAGGTTCAAAAGTGTTGTTGGCATGTATAATCAAGGTATTAATAAATTTAGTAGCTGTGAAAATAATTCAAATTTTACTTGTACATAATGTGACCTTGATAAAAGTATAAAGAATCATCAAAATTATCAATGAAATACCAAAAACCCTATGTAATTATGCGATCTTTCGACTTCATGGATGCATAATTAAATATCAAAATAGGATTGAGAACTAAAACATGAATCATAATATATTTTTTGTAAATTAGATACAACATTATGGTTGTTTTATATGGAAATATATAATTATATATTCCTTCACATATATTTGATAATATTGTTCAACTACTGGATTTTCTCTCATAGTAATAAATAAGTTTGAGGATACCCATTAGACCATTTCATTGGAAAAGGAGATCCTAGGTCTAATGGTAGATCACTAGAATCAAACATTTTCCAAGATCAAGTGGGAAATCTAGATTGGTAAGGATATGAGATTAACTTACAATCCAAAAGGTGAATCAATCAACCTTGGTTCTAGATTCTTTGTTTGGAATTTTGGGGGTAGGCTTGATGGATTGAAAATTTTATTTTTGATATGATGCAATGATGAAAATATGTAAACTATGAGAATGTAACATTTTGTTACACTCAAAATAAATAAACTAAATTGGAATCCAAAAATTGAAAAGTTAGACATAGAAGAACTTGGAGTTCAATTTGGGCTAGATCTTACTAGTCTAGGGCATAAGGATTCCCTAGACTAAGGACATAGTTCTTGAAATTGATTTCACAAGAATGAGGTCCCTAGTATGTATATTCTTTCTTATAGGTTTAGTTATCATATCTTCATTACTTACTAAGAAACTATAGATTCTATGATTAGTCAACTTGTAGGGTTTTGATCCATGAATGAGAAAATTTCCTTCAATCTTCCTCCAATTCACTTTAGATCTATAATCTTCACACATGAAGAGAAATTAAGGCTTGTACCATATAGGGTCTTTCATCAATCAAACCCCGTGTTGGTATTTCTACCTCCACAATGGAAAAATTGATTATAAAAGTGATCTTATCCTTTTGAGGGATAAAGGATAAATGATAAAAAAAAAGTAACGAATTGACACTTTTTTGCAACTCACCACTTAAATTTGATCTCCTTCATGGAATAAAATCATAATCATCACCTTCGAGGATCAATTAAATTGCTTGAATTGATTTGATTTGAAGACCTCCAAGTGTTAGTGCTCAAAATGAAATGCATGCAAAACATGAAAACAACTCACATAAAACTTGGCATGATGCTTATATGAAAAAATGCTACAATAATTCTAAAAATTCTACACTTAACTTCCATTTTAGTGCTTTTGAGTGCTTTAGGACACTTCATTTACTCAATTGAAGTCTTAGTGTATTTCTCCTTATTTGAACTTGTGAAAATACTATGTATTTATATAAAATTAATCTAATTTCAAAAAGAAAAAATCCAGATTGTTGAAAATTAAAATTTGAATTAAGAATAATAAATTACCAACATTGACATATTTAAATTTGGAGAAAAAATAGGTAGTCTAGGGGACCCTATGCCCTATACTAGCTTCTTGTTTTTATGGATCCAAAGTGTCAGGGGAAAAATATTAAATGCCTAATTTTATTTGCCATGTTTTATTTTTTTTTATTTTTTTTAGAACAAGGAATTACATCCATAATCAATAAATTAGGTACATAATTAGGTCCAAGCATATTGAATCTTTAACATCCAACCTTATTTGACATAATTAAATCATTTTATACCTCTCTAAACCCCTAGGACACTATTGGTCGATTTACAATCATTTTTGGTCCTATGGTCCTTATCAGGACCCTTAGGACTTTTGATCTTCCAATTACTCTCATCCATGTCAAATGCCATTATAGGCTTCAATATGTCATAATTGATGTTCTGAAATCCTTGAAAAGTCTTCATGACCCCTGCATCCTCCTGGGTCTTGAAATGTTTCATGAAGAGCTTGGGTGCTCCTGCACCATTCTCCCCAAGAAAGAAAGAGTTCTTGCCCCAAGAAGTATCCAACTTGTTGCTGCCATAATACTCCTTGTTCATGTATGTTTGCACCTTCTGATTACCAAGCATAAAATCTCCCAAAGTTACCTTCTTCCTTTTCTTCCAACCTGCATTCATGTCACTCAACCTGTTAGTGTCAAAAATCTGTTTTGTTTGTCATTTTTGCTGCTTGAACTCAGTCTGATTTTGTGCCATGTTTCTGCCTCTATGCCACTGATTTCCTTGTGAAGAAACACCACCCCTATTACCCTCAACAATAGGGAATTCAATACTTCCAATCTTAATACTGTCCAAGTCCCAAAGATTCTGATTTTTAGGACTGTATGCTTCATATCTCTGCTGCAACCTATAATTTCTCTTCCAACCAATATCTTCCCCTGTCTCACCCTGCTTATTTACCTACAAATGTTTCTCAAAATAGATCATAAAACTTTCATTTGACTGCTCCAAAGGCAAAGGAACCAACTTATATCTACTAGCATCTTTATGCACCAAATATGTGTTGTGAAAACCATCATGCACTGTCCTCCTAGCATACTTCCATGGTCTTCCCAAGATGATATGACCACAAGTCATTGGAATGACATCACAAAGCACCCTGTCATGATAAGATCCAGTTGAAAAATCCACAAAAGCTCTCTTACCAATCTCTACATGCTGCATTTGAGTTACCCAAGTGGCCTTGTAGGGAGTAGGGTGATCAAAAGTTTCAATTCCCAACTTGGTTACCATATCAACTGAAACTAAATTGCTATGTGACCCTGAATCTATGAGTAATCTACATATCTTACCATGATTGAGACAATTAGTCTTAAAGATAGTTACCTTTGGTTTTTGATGAAGTTTTTCTCCTTGCTTGACCATAAGAAACTCACCATCAGTCACAGGGTCTGCCATGAATGTTTTTGATTCCTCCTTTTTGTCCTCTTCTTCTTGTACCAAGTTAGCTCTCCTTTCTCTGCCCCTATCAGATTGTTCCCAATTAGGACACTTGAAGGAAGGATGCCCTGGTTCATTGCAATTGAAACACCTACCTGTGAATGGGCCTCTACCTTGTCCAAATATACCTCCTCCTCTAGGAGTGTATCCACCTCTTTGATCAGAAAATACCTCTTTACCTTTGTCATTGCTGCTCTTATCATTGCTACCTTGTCCTTGTTCTCTATTACCCCTACCCCTGTTTGAACTACCTCCTCTTCCACCATTGCTTGTTCTTTCTTGCTTCCTCTTCACCTTTTCTTCTGCTCTAATGGCCAACTGAAAACATTCTCCTAATGTCCTTGGTAATTGCAAACCAATCTCATCTTGTAGATTATACCTCAAGCCATTGATATACCTGGCTACATTCTTATCTTCTTCCTCATAACCTCCTCTAGTACCAAGCTTGTGAAATTGCTCAGTATAGGACATCACATCCATGTCCTTTTGCCTTAAATTCTGCCCCATCCTCTTCACATGAATTGTGTAATCAGATGGTAGGAATTGCTCCTTGACCAAACTCTTCATCCTAGCCCATGTAGAAACTTTTTCCAATCCTCTAGCCATCCTATCATTCTGAAAACTAGTCCACCATGTCAATGTTGTGCCTCTCAACTTAGTTTTGGAAAACTTAACCTTCCTCTCTTCATCCATATCTTCAAACTCAAAATAGTTCTCTAAGGAATCAAGCCATCCTAACACCTCTTCACTATCCATCTTCCCTTGATAGATAGGAAAATATATGTGACTCTTTCCTCCATGACCTTGTACTGCCTTCAACAATCTCAGTAACCTCCTTTCCTCAGGATCCTCTGTCTCATCTGCTTGATGTTCCTGATTTACCCTCACATGCTCTTCATCTTCATCATTGTCTTCTTGGTCTTCTTGTTCTTCTCTCCTCCTACTCCTCTCAAGGTTATTTATCCTTTCTTGCATGGTCTCTCTCTCCCTTCTCCATTTCCTTTCTTCTCTTTCTTTGGCCTACTCTCTTGCTGCTTCTTGTTCCCTTCTTTCTCTTCTCTCCCTTTCCAAGATTTCCTTCAACTCTTCCAACTCTCTTGCCAATTGATTTTTTGGTGCCATTGTTGTTTCTCCAATCCCTAAAGGACCTACTCACTACTCTGATACCACTCTGATGTAGAGGCTAGGTAATTTGAAAGAAACAAAAAGTTTGAAGGCTAATAATGATTCACTCTCAACCTTCCAACTAGGCACCAGTATGGAGATAAGGCCTCAATAATGCACCAAATGACTTATTTGATTTCCCTATGGACCCAAACCCTAGGAACACTCTTAAGAGACCCAAAAAAACTTGTTTTGAATGATTTCAAAGCCTAACCCTTTGAATTAGATACAAAACCAAATTTTCACCTTAACTAGGCTACTAGCCCAACTAGGCCTCTAGCGAAGGATTTTTGACTTTGCACTCAAAATTTCCAAAGGAACCTCCAATATAATGACTGTTTCAAGTGTGGTTTGTGATGAAAAACAACATATCCAAACCTTTATATCACTTGCTTTAGACAAACCCTTCCAAAATCTACTGTCTCCTAAAAAACTAAGCCTAATTAGCCCACTTTTCCAAAGCAACCCCCCTCTAAACTTATCCCCTAACCATGAAAATTTCAAAAGTCCCTTAAAATAACTCAAAACCAAGGGCTCCAAGTTTTTAGGCTTCTATGACACCTCTAACATGCTCAAACACAAAACCCTCCTTAAATTGCCTCAAAACTAGGGCTTCTTGGTTACTCACCTTCCAAACACTTCTATAACCCTCTCTTTGACTTTTCACCATTAGATTGACATAATAAATCAATACAAGCTCAAAAAAACACCCCTCATTAAGGCAGATCTCCTGCTGCTATACCTTAGCCCCCATTTTCATGCACTTTTCCCTTTGACAACTCAGTGTAAACCTTGATATTCCTCTTTCCTGCACATTAGTTTGTAAAATATATATGATACATGTTAGGAATGATCCATTTCACAGGTCGCAGCAGCATTTCACCTTGAAATGGATCAATCATCCATGAAAAACCTCAAAATTAGTGAAAAATCTGCACTTTCTTGAGGACAGTCAGCAATAATATACAAAGAATTAATTGCTATTGATTTTAGGACATTCAAATGACTTCAAAAAAAGTTTATACAAGTCCTTAAACCATCCTACTAAACAAATATTCAATAGAAATCAATAAATCATCAAAAGAGCACAAGAAAAATGCAAGAAATTGCCGTTTTTTTGCTTTTTCTTATAGCAGTCCGTACAAAATCTATACCAGCAACCCAACCAACGTAAAAATGACTTCTCAACCTTTTTAGACTTATTCCCCAACTGCTCAAACTGTTGGGAATTGTTTTGATTACATTAAAGTTTCTAAAACATCAAAAACACACTTTCCCGCCAAAGTTGGATTTGAAAATCTGAATTTTCCAACTCTTATTTTATTAATTCCTACAACCTAAAAACTATTGAATCTTTAACATCCAACCTTATTTGACATAATTAAATCATTTTATACCTCTCTAAACCCCTAGGACACTATTGGTCCATTTACAATCATTTTTGGTCCTATGGTCCTTATCAGGACCCTTAGGACTTTTGATCTTCCAATTACTCTCATCCATGCCAAATGCCATTATAGGCTTCAATATGTCATAATTGATGTTCTGAGATCCTTGAAAAGTCTTCATGACCCCTGCAACCTCCTGGCTCTTGAAATGTTTCATGAAGTGCTTGGGTGCTCTTGCACCAATTAGTCCCGCCTAATGATGATAAAGTGCAATACCTTTTGTGATACAATGAAACATTGAAGATTGATAATACTAACATCTATCTCCTGTCTTTCGTTCTTTCTCGATCTTTCTTTCCGCACTAACAGTTCTTCTTTCTTGCATTATGACGGAGTCCTGTGACATAAAACCATATACATCATCTTGCATCAACGTACATGTTAGAAAAATACATACATATAGGCATATTTCATATCTAGATCGTCATGGCATAATAGACATTCATCATCAAAAAATACATATCATAAGCATTCCATGTACAAAGCAACTGTAAATATATGCATCATATTACATTTGTATAAGCATCACATGTACCCGACATTATACATATAACATCATATTGCATCTCATGATTTATAAACCACATACATCATATAGAATCAAAATTATATCATTAGCTGCATATACACACCATCAAATAGATATCATGATCCATCACATAAGCGTGTCATATAAACATCACATGTACAAATAAAAAATGACATAATTAATACATAGAAATGCATATCATGAGAATCACTACCAAAATCATATATATATATATATATATATATATATATATATATATATATATATATATATATATATATCTCGCTCAACCGTGTCACATCACAATGTCATAATTTATCAATAATGCATGGAAGCCCGCAGGCTATAGGATCATAATACAATGTCTGGATGCATCTCAAGAAGTATCCCTATCCTAAACTGCCACTGCTATCATGCTTGGAGTGTGTGGAGGAATGATGATGGGAACCCAACAACCTGTGAGCTAAGGGAGGTCTGTCATATGGACCTACTCTACGTGGCTGCTCCACCCCCTCTGTGCTAACTGTCCTAGTGTGGGTCCTGGTCTAGGACCTGCTACTATGTGCCTCTGAGAAACTGGGAGCCCATCTCTCTAATGGAACCTCTGCCTCATATAGATCACAGTAGTATCTCTCTTTCCCCAGCTTTGACTAGCTCTCTGGCAAAAGCAACTGATGGTCCCATGCACAATGCCATGAGTTCTATAAATCTCTGCTTAGTCTCCTATCTCCAAGCTATGGCCTGATCCCTATCCATCACTACTTTGTCCCTCTCCATCTTATATGCATCCCTCTTAGACATGAGGACTCTCATCTGCTCCTCCAGGGAGGCAATTTGGGCTCGTAATGTAGCAATATCAGGATCTACTGACCCTATCTCATCCTGTCTAACCCTCACTACCCCATCGTCCTCCTCGTCCAGCTCCTCTAAGATCTGATCACGAATCTCTCTCGCATGACCATCATCCTCCTCCTCATCCTCCTGGTAGGTTCCCAATAAACCCAAGGCATCAATCTCTACGTCCTCTTTGTCTACCTCCTCGGTATCTACCTCCTCTATCGGGATGTCTGGAATAGCTACCTCTGCGGGGTGCACCTCCTCTCCACCTATTGCAGTATCCACCTCCTCCCCCCCTCTACCAATGTCTGGCATGGCCACATCCTCCTCCCCTCATCCCTCCTCACAGATTGGTGACAGCGGTGGCCCTCGTCCTCTCCGGCCACATCTCCCTTGTCCTCTCTGGCCACGTCTCCCTCTCCTGCCCCCTCATCCTCCACCTCGGCCATCATCTCCTCCATCACCATGGCCTCCTCCATCTCCCTGACCTCGACCTTGACCTCTACCCCACCTGCCTCGTGGACCTGTCCCTCGCCGCTCTACCGGCGCTGGCTGCTCTGGATCTGTCAAGGGGATCGGCCTATGTACTACCCACCACTAGTCGTACTCTGATGTGGTCCCTGGGTCTGCTGGACCGTCTCTCCATCCCCATGGAACTTCCTGTAATGCATTAATGTTTGCCTTAGCTATGGCCATTGGAATCTCTAGACCCCATAAGGGGATCTCTCGCACAGACCTTGCAAACTCAGCCCGTCCTCTTAGCACATCCTGTACCTCTCCAAACTACTGTAGTACACGATCTGGCAAATGACTCTCTATAATGTGGACATGTGACACTATTTGCCCCATCAAAAACTATACCTATCGGCAAAATGGAAAATGCTCATCCTCGTTTGACCACTGTGTGCAGCCTAGGTATGGTCTCCATGTAAACTGAACCATCATGTCTATAGCATGCCTGAAATAACCCGTATCTCCTATATGGTGCTGAGTGTTAGCCCCCGCATACTGGAAGGCATAAGGGGCTCCATATGGTAGGTCAACTGTAGCTGGTGGCCAGAAAATGGCGATGTGCTCCCACGCCCATACCATCAGGAGCATGGTACCACAACTCATGGAATGCACATCTCAGTAGGCAATATCATGTAAATGAAAGTACAACATACCAAGGAGACAGGGACCCCATGCACACACCTCCCATCTCTCTAGCATCCCTACAAGCATCTCCCCCCACCCCACAAGGAAACCATGGCCTCGATAATCAAGAAGTACTATACCACCTATCAATGTACATACTAAACAATCTAGCTGCCTATACCTCTGGGCTAACACACGCCACCTAATCTCATAGTGGTCGAACCCCAACTGTCTAATGTCTACATGCAGATAGTATCTGTACATCTTGGTTGCATCCCTCTGGGTATCATACTTAACCTGTGTGCCTCTAATAGGGAGTCTGAGTATCCTATACACATCCTCCAATGTAAGAGTGGCCTCTCCAGTTGGTAGGTGAAATGAGGATGTCTCTGAGTGCCACCGCTCGCATAACGCTTAATAACAGTTTAAGCACTCATTTGGTTCCTAAAAGGTCTCATGCTACATTTGATCTGTTCATAGGAAACGCCGCTTCCCCCACTCCGTAAGTCGCCCCCCAATCAGTGGTCACATTCTCACTCTGTAGAGACATGGTATCCAAAGACAACCTGGAATAGATTTTACATGCTATATATCATCTTTTTAACATCTATTCTAATGCAAATCGACGACACTATTTTCAGGTAAAATGTAGTTTATTACACATATATATGATAATGACATGTATGCTGGCCATTCCATTAGATGATGCATCTGCTTTACTTTGTTCAAAATATTACATATGCACAAAGATATGTATTGAATTTTAACCCATCAAGTAAATGTTATGGGTGAATGTAGCATGTTAAATGCTGCCTGAGTTCTAAATGCACATGTGATGATTATCACATAAGGGCTCTTAATATACAAATGAGTTTAAACACCACAAACCCTAGTGCTAAACAAACAATGTAATGGGTACGCGTTTTCCAAGACACAGACAGTAAGTTATTCACGTGATAAACATAGTGCTGTATAAACATACATGAAAACTCTAAATTAAATGCATACATACGCAAAATGAAAAATTTCAAACGCCAAGCCGAGCATACCCCGGGTCTACGGGTCAAGGCTTCGAAGGTCTGACCTGAGGCAGATGGTGAGTGTTCGGAATGGGCGACATCCTCACTATGGGTGCAGAGCAAATTCTCAATTCTAGGGCTAAGTGGGTGAAAATGAATTGGTTTTTACCCATATTCCTATATATACCTAGGGCTTAGGTGGAATTTCTTTCCTACTAGCTGTGTCGACTGTCATTTCCACTCAATCTGTGATCTGCATTCTCAACATTCCACACTCCAATTTGGCAAACTCAAGACATTTCGCCATCCATTACCCACCGGGATCTGTCGTACCCTTTTATTAACTTCTTTTTTCAAAATTTGGTCAATTTTCCCAGGGGGAATATCTTCACCCTGGCTTTTATTAATCGTAAGCATTATTAGCATATTTCAGAGAGTCAATTTCTTTGACACAACACCCAAAATGACATTGTATCAAAGAGGGAAATGACACCGAATCTCTAGTTTGCCTACGACTCATTCTTTCCATAATCACGGTCTCATGTATATGATTGTTGTTAACAGTCAATTATTTAATTAATTCACCTTCACATTAATTCTTCTATTGATTAAATAATCTTAATTATTTAATTAATTCATCTTCTTTTATTTCTTCTATTAATTAAATAATCTTAATTATTTGATTAATTCACACTTTTCTTTATTCTATCTCATTAATTAAATAAACACTTTTTATTTAATTATATTACTAATTAACCGTATCTTTCTTGTTAAATTAAATAAATTCTTATTTAATTTACTCTTTATCATAATTCAACTATAATTAAATAAATTCTTTATTTATTTAACCATTGATTTAAATCCCTTCATCACTTAATTAAATAAATCTTATTTATTTAATTATTCTTCAAATATCAAATCTTGAATTAAGTGAATTGTTTAATTCATGAATTCTATTTT
Source organism: Sequoia sempervirens (assembly GCA_007258455.2). Lineage (NCBI taxonomy): Eukaryota > Viridiplantae > Streptophyta > Pinopsida > Cupressales > Cupressaceae > Sequoia > Sequoia sempervirens. The sequence continues at coordinate 102,985,668 of VDFB02281492.1, read as the reverse complement.
AACGCATTCCTCTATATTTAGATAATTGTGTGAGTTATCTAAGTATTCACTTTGACTCGACTCGACATCTAATTCAAATCGCTCAGTTAACTCTTGCTTTAATGTCTAAGTGGCATTCTCGAGTAATCTCTTCGTCAAATCATTCAATCGTCTAGTTCTAACTCATTTGCGTGTACATGCGGATTAATTAAATATTCCTATTTAATTAATTAAACCTTGTGTGTGCATTCAAACATGAGTTGCTTTAATCCATCTTCATCTTTGTCATGCAAAGATAATTCTTCTATTTTCGAACACCAAACTGGAAGATTAAATCATTTATTTAATCTTTAATTCTATTTCTAATTTATATCACTCATGTCATTACTGATAGTTATCAGAATGCATGACTAATTAGTCAATCTCAACCGTCCATTGATCTTTCAATCCTGACCTGTCATTCAAATAATCAATTTTCTATAAATTGACCTATCTTTCTTCATTCCAATCTCTCTCGAAAACTTGCGAAATCTTATGACTTTTGAGAGCACTTATCTTGAATCTTCAATGTTTTGCTAAATCACTATCATAGGCTATGCTTGCACGAACTTATGAAAAGTCTGAGGGCAATTATACTACAACAGCAAAATGGAGAAGGGCAATCAAGATGAATCATGGAAATACGTAGCAATTTGGTGAGATTGTTCTAGTTTTGTTTACGTTTCTGACTTCCTTTGTTCTTTGTTGCTTAGCATTAGATTGGCATCTAGATGTGTATTGCATGTTTTCTTTTGATCTTCTTTGTGCACTTTCATGGTGTTACAGATACGTTGTCATAAAATATGGTTGTACCATATTCTTGCTGCTCATTCAAATAAGAAAGGATTCTTCTAAGCCAAATAGCTTGACATGCTGCTACATTTGCTACTATATATTCTACTTCAGCTGTCGAGAGTGAAACTATGGGTTGCTTCTTTGATGCCCATGATATTGGTTCTGAACCCATGTGGAACAAGTATCTCGAAGTGCTCTTTTATTCATCTACATTTCCTGCCCAATCACTGTCTGTGTATCCAACCTGTTGAAATTCATTGGAGGTAGTGTACATAATGCCATAGCCTCTCGTGCCATTGACATACCTTAGAATTCTTTTTCTTGTTTGCTAGTGTGTGTCCTTAAGTTGCTCCATGAACCTAGAAATCAGGCTTACCGTGTCTATCAAATCAGGTCTTGTTGTTGTCAAATACATGAGGCTTCCAACCATGCTCTTGTAGAGGGTTGGATTAACATTATTACTGCTATCCTCTTTGCTTAATTTTAGACCTGTTGCTATTGGGGTTGGGGTTGGTTTGTTGTCCAACATTCTAAATCTTTTCAATATTTGTTTAGCATAACTTGTTTGTGAAATAAAGATGCCATTATCTATTTGTTGAACCTCTATGCCTAGGAAATATTTTAGCAAACCTAGGTCTGTCATTTCAAACTCATTTTTCATTGCTTCTTTGAAATCAGCAATGAAAAGATTACTATTTCCTATGAAATTTAAATCGTCTACATACAAAACAACAATAAGAATCTCACCATTGGTTGCCTTGATGTAGAGTGTGGGCTCACTATAGCTTTTTCTAAAGCCATTGCTCATAAGGTATGAATCAATTCTGTTGTACCATTCCCATGGTACTTGTTTTAGCCTGTAAAGAGATTTCCAGAGCATGTAGATCTTGTCTTCTTTCCCTAGAACTTCATAGCTAGGTGACTGCTCCACATACACCTCTTCTTTCTGCACTCCAGTCAATAAGGTTGATTTCGCGTCCATTTGTAATAATTTCCATTCATGCTGGGCTACAATTGCTGGGACTGTTCGCACTATTTCCATCCTTGCAACTGGTGCATATGTTTCATCATAGTCTCTTCCAAGCTGTTGTTTGTATCCCTTAACAACTAGCCTTGCTTTATGTCTTTCAATATTTCCATCAACAGTACATTTGGTCTTATAGACCCACTTAACTCCAATGACTTATTTCTCTTTGGGTAAATCAGTGAGCTCCCATGTTTTGTTTCTCACTATAGTGTCCATCTCTTCATCCATGGCATTATACTATTTTTCCTCTTTCACAGCTTCTTCAAAATACATTGGATCACTATAAGAAAACATAGAAAATCTGAATTCTCATCAAAATCATCATACCTTTCGCTATCATAAATTTCCCTCACTCTTCTTGTCTTCCGTGGCATCAATGATGCAAGCGTAGGATCAGAATTTCCAGAGCTACTTGACTGCTGGTTTGATGAAGAAGATTGTTGTTGTGAACTTCCAGAGCATTTGCCATGTTGGAAGTTTCCAAAGCAACTTCCCTACTGAAAGTTTCTGGAGCTATTGGTGTTGTTTTCTGAACTGTTACCTTGCTATAAAGTTCCAGAGCATCTCCCTTCTGTAGCTTCTTCATCCTCAAGAGGTATTGAGATTGAAATACCTGTGTTGCTATCAACTGTTCCATCCCATGACTCATTTTCAATGAATTCAATGTCCCTACTGATCACCACTTTCTTGGTGATGGGATTATACAACCTATAGGCTTTGGATTCTTCACTATAGCCTATGAAAATGCATTTTTCACCTTTATCATCAAATTTCTTCCTTTTCTCTTTTGGCATGAGTGCATATGCCACACATCCAAATATTTTCAAATGCTCAACGCTCCATTTGCATTTCATCCACGCTTCTTGTGGGATTCTATTATGAACGGACTTTGTGGGGCACCTATTCAAGATGTAGAATGTTGTTGCTACAACATCACCCCAATACTCATTAGACAAACCTTTTTCCTTTAACATTCTTGCTGCCATCTCCGTGATGGTTCTATTCTTCTTTTCAGCCACTTGATTTTGTTGTGGAGTATACTGGGCTGTGAGTTGTCTCTGAATACCATGAGACTTGCAAAAATTCATAAACTCATGAGAGATATACTCTCCCCCTCTATCCGTTCTGAGGACTTTGATATAGTGGCCACTTTTCTTTTTAGCCAAGGCTTTAAACTATTTGAAATTTTCAATTGCATCTGATTTGTTCTTCAAAAGATACACCTAGATTTTTCTACTATAGTCATCTATGAGTATCATGAAATAAAAATTTCCTCCCAGGGTTGGGGTCTTCATGGGACCACACAAATCTGAATGCACCAACTCTAATAGTGCTCTAGCTCTCCTAGAATTCCCTAATTGAAAAGACTGCCTATGTTGTTTACCTAGGATGCATGCTTCACACTTTCTATCGGGCTCTACAATTGTTGCTAGGCACCTAACCATATCTTTTTTAGCTAAAAGATTTAAACTAGAATAACTTATATGCCCATTTCTCAAATGCCAAAGTTTGGATGGGTCTTGGATGATTGTTTTGAAGGTTGATTGCTACAAGCCCATTGACTATGTTGAGATTTGCATTTTGAGGGGAAACATTTAGTTTTTTGTCATTTGAACCACTGCCATAAATTTCTTGCTTCCATCTCTGTCATAGATGATGCATTCCCCTTTCTCCATTAGCACTTTATATCTATTTTGGACCATTTGTCCAATGCTAAAGAGATTGTGTTTCATTCCTGGGGCATAAAATACATCATGAAGTTGTCTTTCTTCACCATGCTTGGTTTGTAGGCACACTATGCCTCTTCCCATAACTGGAACTTTCTCATTGTTCCACATTTTGATTTCAGACTTAATGTTGTGATCAATGGAGGCAAATAAATTTCTATTACCACTCATGTGGTTGCTACAACCGCTGTCCAAGTACCAAACTTCAGCACTACTATGTTCTGCAACATTGCATGTAATGAACACTTGAGACTTTTTTCATTTTCAACCTTGTTCTCATTTTCCACATTTGCATTTTGACGCCCTTGGTCACATTGTTTCTTCCTGCATTCACTTGCATAGTGACCATACTTGTGAGAGTAGTAACACTACACATTGCTCTTATCAGATCTCTGATTCGAGTTGCTATTTTTCTTTATATTTTGGAAGTCTGATTGGGAGGTGCTTGCCTCCTCTTGACTGTTTGAGCCTCCTCTTCTGGAGTTGCTTCTACCTCTGCCTCTTTGACCTCTTCCTCTATCATTTATTCCTCTTCCCTTTCCTTTCACATTTTCTTGTGCTTTGAAGGCTTGTTCTTGGGAGGACTTTGTAGACCTATTTAGGCACTGCTTATGGGTTTGAAGTGAACCCATTAACTCATCAACTGATAGTGTTGAGAGGTCCTTGGCCTCTTCTATGGCAATAACCACTAGGTCAAATTTTGTAGGTAAACTTCTGAGAATCTTCTCCACAATCTTCTACTCTTCCATGGTTTCTCCATTTATCCTCAATTGGTTAATCAAGGTGGAAGCCCTTGTATAAAGCTCTAAAATGGACTCACTATCCTTCATCTACATGGTCTCAAATTCTCTCCTTTGCAGCTGGATTTTCACTAACCTGAATTTCTCAGACCCTTTGCAGGTGGTTTGAAGTATTTCGCATGCTTCTTTTGCATAACTAGCTGTTGCTATTTGAGGAAGATAGCCTCTATCAAGGTTGCCTCAATTAGAATGAGGGCTTTTTCATCATTCTTCCTAGTTTCCTTCAACTGGTTATTTTGAGCATTGCTCAATGCTGTAAATGCATTTGGGTTAGTCACATCTATGAACCCATTTGCTGCTAATTCCCATAAATCATTTGCTACTAGAATGGTTTTCATTTTAATTTTTTCCATCAAATATAGGTGGCTGCTGCCAACTCCTATTGTCTCCTCCAGCCATTTTGCTAAATGGGGAAGAACTACAAATACCCAGATAAAATCTAAGGATTTTCTTTATTGCCTAGAAAACTAGGCTTTCCCAAATACCCAGAAACTAAAGTTCTGAACTTGCACGCCTAGGAGCAAAGCTAGGGCTTTAACAAACTAAATACCCCAAAAATAAGGGCTCTGATACCAATCTATTGGGAAAATAAACCCAACTATAGTGGGAAAAGAATGAAA